>SKCR01047511.1:0-337025 GCA_019454045.1 Zanthoxylum bungeanum
TAAACAAAATATTTATAATTATAATATATATATATTTTATGATACGATTTTACCTAGAACTAATTGTTGCTGGAGTGGCAAACTTTGCACTTGGTGTTGCAAGAGGTCCCAAGTTCGAATCTTCTCTTCCACAATTTCGATTTTTTTTTCTTTCATTAAAATGAAAATGGTGGCGGTTGGGAATCGTACCTACGATTCCCAACATATCTTTTACAGCTTTTGCCAATTCAGCTACGGACGCATCATGTAAAATATGGATCAAAAAATATATATTATATTTACTGCATATTATATCGACCCGACCCAACCAGCAGTTTTTTGACCCGACCCGCGCGTGTCATGTGCTTAATTTTCGGGTTTCAGGTCAACTGACCTGATTGACCCGACCCGATCGGGTCATTAAAAAATCAAAAAAACCCGACCTGACCCGACCCGTGAACACCCCTAACTCCTGGAGTTACTCTGCCTTGCTTCCAACAATAGTGAAGGATCAATAATTCATTTTTATCAGGTTCCAGTCTTATATGATCAGATCATATAAGATGCCTCCATTCTCATGTCGTTATATGAACGATCCCGAATCAAGGTCATCATGCATTTATGGAATGGACAGCAAATGTAAATAAATCACAAACAAAGAACCCATCTTTGTTTACTCTTTAGAGATTATTTTAAATTACTAATTTCAGACTTAAACCCTTTTGTATATGACACTCATACACAAAGTTTAAAAGTACATAAGTAATCATGGGCATGCATGATGATTTATAATATACGAATTGAAAGAAACATCGATAAATGAATAATGCATCGTTAATTCTTATTATAAAAATCTCGTTTAAATATTACATGATACTCTAGAGTGATATGCCAACGTATAAGATTTTACACATCCTCAAACACACTAGGCTTATAATTTAATAATTATTTGATGACATTTAACACTAAAATCTTTATTAGAAATTTATTATAATCTACCACCGATAAAAATCTCCCTAGCATTGCATAATTTTACCACAATATCTGTCATTTGCATTCGGTCTGATGGAGATTCCATTGAGCAGATTACTCCAATTCTCAATACAGCAACTAGACAATCCTCAATTCTGTCTCTTTCATTTCCATGACTCCTGGAGTTACTCGGCCTTGCTTCCAACAACAGTGAAGGATCAACAATTTCCATTACTTTTTCCGGTAGAGCCATCTTAACAAATTCATGGAGAGTTAGACCACCATTAAACATGTTATCGGTTGGCCGTCTTCTCGTAAACATCTCTAGCAACATAATTCCAAAGCTGTATACATCTCCTGTCATGGATACATTGCCGCCCATACCATACTCTTGGAAAAAAAAAATATATTTCAGATTCTTCGAGTCGAAAATAAACAGTAGGTAACTAGAATTAGGAGTATAGCATTATTAAAAAGATCAAAAAATCCAATAAGAAAATAAGTACCTGGGGCAACATAACCAACAGTTCCTTTGATCCCAATTGAGCTTGATGGAGTTTCAGGAATTGTATAAGGTGAGTGATTCGATAGAAATCTTGCAAGCCCAAAGTCACTCACATGGGCAACCATGGCATGATCAATTAAAACATTACTTGGCTTTAGATCACCATGAACAATAGGTGGCTGACAGTGATGGTGAAGGTATTCGATTGCAGAAGCCACATCAATGGCTAAGTTTAGAGTGTGAATGAGATCTAAATTGCCCGCTTCCAGTTGATCATTTCTCGAGAACAACCAGTCATGTAAACTTCCGCATTGCATGTATTCATAAACAAGAGCCTTGAAATCAACCCCTTTAAAATCAATGCTTGAGCAAACAGTGATGATTTTGATGAGATTCCGATGGCGAATATTTCTTAATGCTTCACATTCAGCAACAAAGCTCTTAGTTGCACCTTTTTCCTTGAGATTCATTACCTTCACTGCTACTGGCATTCCATTTTCACCCAGATTTCCTTTATAAACAATGCCAAATTTTCCCTGGCCAATAATGTTTGATGTTGAAAACTCATTTGTTGCTTTACTCAATTCTGCGTAGGAAACCATTACAAATTGTTGCTCCATCGACAACATACTAGATGGTTTTTGAGTAGGTTTCCTCTTTCGAAAAACAAAGCATGATAATAAGATCAAAAATAAGACGATCACTGGAATCACAACTTTGAGAATAATGGTTTGTGATCTTCTTGATCCATTGGACTGGCATGCCGGTAAATGCAATTCATCTAAACCTCCACAAAGTTTCCCATTCCCTGTTAGTGAAATTCTTGTTTTATTGCTGAAAACTCCTTTTATCGGTACCTCACCATCAAAGTGATTGTAAGACAAGTTTAAGTATTCCAAGAAGGAAAAATTCTCAAGATATGTTGGAATTTGGCCAGACAAATTGTTGCACGAGAGATCTAACACTTTAATGCTTTTCAAGGAAATCAAAGAGGAAGGAATGCTTCCACGAAATGAATTGCCTTGCATATTAAGATACTCTAAGTTTGTGCAAGCACTGAGAGTGGTTGGAATCTCATTTGAAAACCGATTTCTAGACATATCTAATTGAATGAGATTCTTCAAGTTGCCCACTTCTGGAGGAATAGGACCATTAAAGAGGTTATTAGATAGATCTAAGAGAACCGAAAGGGTTGTTATCCCGAGAATTTGTTGTGGCAAAGCCCCGGTGAGTCTATTGTTGGAGACATTCAATTCCATAAGATTCTTACAATTTCTGAGGGATGTAGGTATACTGCCATGGAACTTATTGGATCCTAGTCGAAGGATGGCGAGTAACGTTAAGTTTCCGAGAGAGTCAGGGATGGTCCCATGTAAGTTGTTTCCAACCAAGCCTAGACCTTGTAGGTTTCTGAGCTCACCCATGCTATGGGGAATAGTACCTGTTAATTGGTTATTCTCTAAACCAATGACATTTATATTGACAAGATTTTTTATTTCAGGAGTTATGGTGCCAGATATTTGGTTGCCTCCCAATGTGATTGCGATCATTGCTGTAGAGAGGTTCGCTATAGAACGTGGCAACACTCCTCCAAATCTATTATCATTTAGACCAATCCCTGCCAATTTGCTACAGTTTGTGAGAAGGGTTATTAAATCAAGATCACTGGTTTCCCCAACTCCTAAATCATTTTCAGAAAAACTTAGCCTAAATAGATTTGGGAGACGGTTGAAATCAATTTTTACTTGTTGACTGAAATGATTTGCAGAAATGTCAAGCATTCGAAGATTTGAAAAATTGGCTAAAGATTGTGGGAGAGAACCTGTAAAATTGTTATGACCCAAATGAAGAATTTTTAGGTTTGGAAGATTTAAACCTATGTCCTGTGGAAGGCTTCCTTGGAATCTATTTGATAGTAAAAAAATTGCCCCAAGTGAAGAGATGTTAGAAATTGAAAGAGGAAACGTACCGGAGAAATAATTTAAAGCTATGCTTAAATAAGTTACGCTTTTTAATTGACCAAGACTGTCAGGAATTCTCCCTCCCAATCTATTCTCTGAAAAGTCAATTATTTGAAGAGCAGAAAGATTTCCAATGAATGGTGGAAACTGTCCTGTTAATTGATTGTCTCTGATGTCTAATATCTTAAGCTTCGACCAATAACCGATAGCTGTTGGAATTTCTCCCACAAAGCGGTTTCCACGGATTTGAAAGTCGAAGAGGTTAGAGCAACGAGACAAATTGGTTGGTATATTACCCGTGAAGGAATTATTTGACAATTCTAGAATTTCAAGCCTGAACAGATGACCAACTTCATTAGGAATTTCACCAGAGAAGCCATTGTTAGCCAATTTGATGACTCTGAGAAAGCTGAGGTTCCCAACGTAAGGAGATAAGAAACCTCCAATGCTTTGGTTTCCCAAATCTAACTCACTTACTCTTCTGTGCCGATGACTACAAGTCACGCCTGACCATTGGCATAAGTCCATAGAAACGTTCCATGAACTTGTAACTCCTAGTGGATCATGAAGCTGTGACTTTATAGCAAGCAATGCCAGACGATCTGTCTCATTTGAATGGGCGAAATAGCCATGCAAATTAAGCAAAATCAAGCTGAAGCACCATAGCAAAATGGCGAGGCAGCTTATGGAAATGGAATTCGTCATGTTTAAGCAAAATGGCAAGGCAGAGAGTTTGTGCTCAGAATGTTTGGATGATGGATTCAACTTCATGTGAAGGGTTTTAAAAAGCACAAGATGCAAAATTTTCTTCGCTCATAATGACGTGGAGCCCATCAGCCCAAAAATGTCAATTAAGAATTCCAATTATTTTGTGCGCTTTTGTAGAAATTTCTACATTTGAAATCCCCGTCCCCTCCACGATCTTTTTGCTCTCATGTGCTCATAATTATTGATGGAGTCCAGCATTCATAAGGAACAAGTTTCCACCGAAAGAAAGAAAATGACAGCAAAATGAGAAGTTGGCAGCAGCTGTGATGTGTGGTGACAGCTTGTGTGTGTGTTGGCAAACCGCGTGACACTGTTCACGCGGTTTGATCAGCTATAAATTGAGGCAAGGATCATTAGTTTCAATATCCCAAAGTGTGTAAGCTCCAAGTAGAGAGCTTGAGAGAGTGTGAGGTTTTTTGTTAAGTTTCTAGTTGTAAACTTTGAATATTATTCTTGTAGTAATAATATTGATTTCGGTTTTTCCTCAAATCTTCTCTAAAGTGATCGGTGAATCACAACAAGTGGTATCAGAGCTTTGGTTCTTCATTGGGATAGAAAAACCGAAGAACGGAGTTTGGTTCGGAAAATTCGAGTTCCGGAAAAGTTGTCAAAAATTCATTTTGAGGGTACCATCAGCTAGTTCATATCGAGACGAGCACTGTGGTATTTTCCGGCGACCGAACCGACGTCCACAGAAGACGCACGCGCTTCACAGAGCACTGCCCACGCGCCCTTACGCGCAACACGCGCCTCACGCGCTCCAGAGGTTGAAGACGACACACGTGGCCGCCACGTCAGCGACCAGTCAGCGCCACGTCACGCCCAGTCAGCGCCTCATCAGCGCCCAGTCAGCAGACACGTCAGCGGCCACATCATCTGCCATGTCATCCGCCACGTCATCCGCCACGTGTCTGCCACGTCAGCAATCCGGTCCCACACTGCCACGTCAGCACTGCCACGTTAGCGACACGTCAGCAGCCTGACCAACGAAGTGTCTATTCCACCATTTTCGACCGTTCCGGACGCAACGGTGACCTCGGATTTGTGAAATTCAGGCCCGATTTTTGTATATTCTCATTTTAAACTTTAAAATTAAAATGGAGATGGGGGATTCTCAATCTGGTGCAATGATTAAATTGGCTGATTACTCCCTCTGGAGACCTCGGATGGTAGATTTCTTGCACTGTAAAGATTTGTTTGATGTCATCGAGTTGAAGGGAGTGAAACCAGAGTCTGTTAAGGAGTGTGACTGGAAGAAACTCAACAACAGAACTTTGGGTCAGATTAGGCAGTGGATCGGTCACAATGTCTTCCACCATGTAGCACAAGATTCAGATGCTTACAGGATGTGGATAAAGCTGGAAGACATGTTCCAGGACAAGACAGCTCGGAATAAAGCCCTGTTAATGAGGCGTTTGGTGAATCTGAAGCTACGGAGTGGAACTTCCATTGCGGAACACACCAACGAGTTCCAGAGCCTGGTGAACCAGTTGTCTGCAGTAGACATGCAGCTGGGAGATGAAGTACAAGCCCTCTTACTACTCAGTTCCCTTCCTGATAGCTGGGAGACATTGGTGGTTACTCTCAGCAATTCTGCTCCAGGAGGTAAAGTTACCATGCCTATGGTAAAAGATGCTCTGTCGAATGAGGAGTCCAGGAGAAAAGATGTTGGCTCAGAACAGACAGAAGCCTTCGTCATAGAGACTCGAGGAAGACATCAAGGAAGAGACGGAGAGAGAGGCAGAAGCACAACCAAGGGTAGATCCTCAGATGGAAGGAGCCTACCTATAAGTGCTACCATTGTGGCATTGTAGGCCACCTAAAGAAGAATTGCCGAAAACTGCAACGAGAGCAAAGAGAAGGCAATCACCAGCCGAAGAATGACGAATGAGAGACACTGGTCGTTGTCCAAGCAGATGTAGCAATATGCTCCATACAGGAAGAGACATGCCTTCACAATGCAACCCAAGATGTTGAGTGGGTGGTAGATACTGCAGCATCCTACCACGTCACTCCTCACAGAGATTACTTCACAAACTACAAAGCGGGAGACTTTGGAGCAGTGAAGATGGGAAATATCAGTTCCTCTGGGATAGTAGGAATGGGTGATATTCAGTTGCGGACAAATGTCGGGTGTACATTGACTTTGAAGGATGTCCTGCATGTTCCAGAACTTCGGTTGAATGTACTCTCGGGGATAGCTCTTGACAAATAGGGCTATGAAAATCACTTCAGAAATGGCACATGGAGAATGACGAAAGGTGTCATGGTTGTCGCCCGAGGACATGCTTGCGGCGCACTATACAAGACTCATGTGAAGATTTGTGCAGACAGCCTCAAAGTAGCTGAAAAAGAGGCTTCTCAAAATCTGTGGAACCAGAGACTCGGACACATGAGTGAGAGATGGTTGTCTACCCTGAACAAGAAGGAGCTTACCAATGATGCTGCACGAGGTCCTTGCAACCACTACTTGATTGGTAAGCAACGCAGAGTCTCATTTGATTTCTCTTCAGAGAGAATATCAGAGTTGCTCAGTCTGGTGCACTCTGATGTTTGTGGTCCCTTGGAGGTTGATTCATTGGGCGGTAACAAGTATTTTCTGACTTTCATCGATGATGCTTCACGGAAAATCTGGGTGTATTTCATCAAGACGAAGGATCAGGTCCTAGATCAGTTCAAGCTGTTCCACGCCATGGTAGAGCATGAAACAGGGAAGAAGCTGAAGTGTCTTCGCATAGACGATGGAAACGAGTACAGTTCCAGGGAGTTTGAAGCCTACTGCATGAGACATAGCATTTGACATGAGAGAACTGTTCCACACACTCCACAACATAATGGTGTCGCTGCAAGCATGAACCGCACCATTATAGAGAAAGTCAGAGGAATGATCAGTATGGCTAAGCTGCCAAAGCCATTCTGGGGAGAAGCTGTTCGTGCTACCTGTTACCTGATCAACAGATCACCAACTGAACCGTTGAACTTGGAGATTCCGGAGAAAGTGTGGTCTGGTAAGAATCCCTCCTACACTCACCCTAGAGTATTCGGTTGTTTAGCCGTTGTACATGTATCCAATGAGCTCAGGGAGAAGCTCGATGCAAGGACAACTCCATGTATATTCCTAGGCCATGGAGATGAAGAATTTGGATACAGACTATGGGATCCAAAGGAAAAGATGGTCATCAGAAGCCAGGAAGTAGAGTTTCTCGAAGACCAGACAATTGAAGACATTGAAATGCCCAGAATGTCTTCCAATACCAGTGCCAACAGAAAACCAGACCCAGCACCAGCACAATTAGCCACAGATATGGTGCACGAGGAAATTCCAGAAGCAGAACCAGAGGAGGCAGATAGAGATGTTGAGCAAGGGGAGACACAGCCTGTTCCATCGGAGATTACAGAAGAAAGTGTTGAGTAGGGGGAGCCGCAACCCACTCCACTAGAAGCTGCGAGATCATTCACAGAGATGGATGATGACAGACCTCCTGAAACCAGTGGACCTCAGACAAGAAGATCTGAGCGAGGTAGGATTCCATCAACCAGATATCCGGGATCCGAATATATTCTGCTTACTGATGTGGGGGAGCCAGAGAGTTTCCCAAAGGCAAGAAGGCACTAAGGAAGTGAAGAAACATGGAAGCAAAATTATGCAGAGACACAAACAGAAGATTACTGTGCAGAGACACAATGGATTGTACTATGCAGAGACATAGCAGGAGAATACTGTACAGAGATGCAGTGAAGTGTGTTGTGCAGAGACACAACCGACATTTCCACAAAGGAACAATGATCGGGACAAGCTAGAGTTGTGCAGAGACATAACCGGGATAGCTGTCAGATGACGATTGTTTCAGATACAGAGAACTACGATTGGCTTGATCCTAACTCAGGGTACATAGGCAGTCATACAGATGCAGCCAGGGGAGGATCCTTTTGGAGGATCCGGTTTTGGATGATTGATGGTCGGCTCAGATTTTGGGCAAATCTTCACCGAAGGGGAGATTTGATGGAGTCCAGCATGCATAAGGAACAAGTTTCCACCGAAAGAAAAAAATGACAGCAAAATGAGAAGTTGGCAGCAGCTGTGATGTGTGGTGACAGCTTGTGTGTGTGTTGGAAAACTGCGTGACACTGTTCACGCGGTTTGATCAGCTATAAATTGAGCCAAGGATCATTAGTTTCAATATCCCAAAGTGTGTAAGCTCCAAGTAGAGAGCTTGAGAGAGTGTGAGGTTTTTTGTTAAGTTTCTAGTTGTAAACTTTGAATATTATTCTTGTAGTAATAATATTGATTTCGGTTTTTCCTCAAATCTTCTCTAAAGTGATCGGTGAATCACAACAATTATTATATTTTTTTAGGATGAGAAAAGTGTAGTATATAACTTGTACTACTAGCCATGTTGAAATTCATATGGTTAAAGGAATTGTTATACTTTATTTTATGGGGAACAACAAATCAATTAATTTAGAAATGGGAGATCAAAAGATTTGGTTTATATATATGAAAATTACTAATGGTTTTAAGGTGCAAATAAACTACCATCGATCATAACTGCACAGTTTTGACACGATATAATTACAACATTAGGAAATCATTCACATCCGTACTGACAAGTCGGATCAAGAAATAAGTAGTCATAATATTAGTTACTATAAAGTCTTATTTAATGGGGATACTCCTAAAGTGGTTTTTACTCTAAATCAAATGTATATATTTAATCCAGATCAATTTCTCAACAATTTAATTTTAACTGGAAAACCATAACTTAATCATTAAATCTCCGTTATGTTTCCTGTTAACACAGAACCGAAAAATCAAGAAACGTCTA
Source organism: Zanthoxylum bungeanum (assembly GCA_019454045.1). Lineage (NCBI taxonomy): Eukaryota > Viridiplantae > Streptophyta > Magnoliopsida > Sapindales > Rutaceae > Zanthoxylum > Zanthoxylum bungeanum. The sequence continues at coordinate 9,012 of SKCR01047511.1, forward strand.
AATTATAAGCATGTGTAAACATCGAAATTGAATTATATATCATATATCAAGCATGAAATATGTGATGAATGTAGGATCAGACCCACTCTAATACCATTTTGATGGGGTTACACGTTGCGGAAGCGCGGTTTGGGTGAAATCATAATTTTAAAATTTTTAAAGTTACCAAATATATTATTCGATATCATATATCTATAATTTATTTATATTTCACCCAAATATATTATTTGATATCATATACTGATATAATTAATTATAAAAACACCGCGAAACTTTTACGGAAATGATTTTCCATAAAATGGTATAAAATGCATTTCAGCTGAATAGACCAATCGAAACCACATAGGACTGCCCAGGTCAGCCCGATAATATTTGGTCAGTCCATGGGATGCCCAAATAATGAAGCCTTTACCTGGTTAGCCCGAATTTCATCCAGTAATGCCGTTTTTCACCGTTTTCGCATACTTTCACTTCGAAATACTTTTCAGAAATTATCCCAACTCCCAATACACATCCAACACATCCAAATGATATATTTTTCATCAATTTTTTTTTAAAAAAATTTTCAGATCTAAAACAGTGAGCGAAATCATCAATTTTCATGCTTTAAATTCAATATTCTCAAGATTAATCAAATTAATCCAAACACCAATTGAAGCCACCACAAGTGAAGAACTCTAAAATAATTATATGCGTAACAAGAGTGGTCATTTTACTATAGAATGACAATTAAGTTGTCCAACAATAAATTGAACATAAATTACTCTAATTTAGTTCAAAATATATCTACACATGGCCACTCAATCCATTATCCAAATTAAAAAGTCGCAAATTTAGATGCTAAAAGAAATCTTAGAATAATTCTAGAAAATCAAGAACATGAAAATAATATTTCTAGCAAAAGGAAATAAAGATTACCTCATAAATCTTCAAAAATCCTTGAGCTTTTTCTTGGTTTAACCACTTTCTTTCTTGTCTCTCTCAAGAAGATTTTAAAACTCTAAAAAATATTGGAGATTTTCGGCCACACCACTTTAAGGAGAAAGTGAAAATATTTTTCTTTTTATATTTGGTAATGGTGTTAGTTGGAGGCCATTTTGGTCAAAGGAAAAAATAATTTTAATTAACAAAAAATACTTGGAAATTTTTTTTTTTTTACATATGACAAATATTTAACCATATACTACATTAATATATATTAAATAAAATCCATGCTTTACACATGTAAAGTTAAATTACAAAATATCATCATTATTTTAATAAAGACAAAAGTTATTTACTTTTCATATGCCATCAAACAATTTACCAAATAATGTGTATCTAATCTAATTATGTATCAAATGCAAATACACATTAGAAAGACCAAAAAATACCCCGACATGTGTAAATTTGTTTACCGATTAAATGATCCGAATTAACTACTTTAATTCGATAAAATATTATTAATAATAAATATTATTCATAACTCGTTGCCTAATTGCTCAACGAGTACACTTCATATTATGAGACTCTTTAAGTTCAAGTACATCCGTCACGAAATCCAATTTCATGTCCATAATTTACTATTCAAAAATTATGACAACTATGGATTATCTCGTAGAAATATGCAAGTCGAGATCATCGCATACGTTTAATCCATCTGCCACAGGATATCCATATTATATCGGGATACGGATGGGGATGTCAAATCCCTAAGGTATAACATAGTTAACTTATAAATTTATGATCTATAAATAACACTCAGAACTCGCTTCCGCAGTGTACCACGACCATTGATTTAACGAATCGTAAACACGTGTACGATACATATGCCCTGTACACAGGACTGACGGATTCTATCTTGATACACACCGAATATCATGAGCATCAGTCCACACACAAGGAACAAGCGAAGGTCTGACCTAAATATGGGTGATGACGTTACTGTCATCAAAGTGTCGAGGATAACTCATATATCCACCGTGGTATTTCAAGTCTAAGGACCATTTTGCTACTCGAGTCGAGAAGATACCTATTGACGTTGGTGTACCATCTATTAGGAAATTTTCGGTGAATTATTCAGTGTTTATCGAATAACACCTACAAGTCTATAAAGTCTCCGAAGACTCATGGTCCACTTGGATAAACCATCGGATCAAGTCTTGATACACGACATGTACAGGTCTCAAGGGATTTTACTAACCGACTCGTGTCAGTAAATCTTCACAAGAACTTTATTTGAGAATAAACAACTTATAGTATAATGAAGCTTCCCAGTGTCAATTACAACCTACATCGTAACTGCGCACTACTTTGTAAATCATCGGGTCTTTATCTAATATATACATATCACTAAACCAGGTTTAATTTCAATCTAATCAAATTAGATCGAATATATATAAAATACAAGAGGTACTATCATAATATGTAATATTATGGAAAACATAATTACTTATATTCATGAATCAGATATAAATACGATCCGGATTGGCGCTCCGAGCACCAACCCTAACATAGGAAACCATTGGAAACTGTTGCTTTACTCATTTGTTTGATAGTTTTTTTTTAGGTTTCCTCATTGGAGAAACAAAGCATGATAATAAGATCAAAAACATACGATAACTGGAATCATAGCTTTGAGAATAATTGTGTCAATGGTGATTTTTCAGCCCCGATGAGGTTCAAATATTGAGCAGGGGTGGAGTAGAGACTACAATAAAAAATGGATAACAAAGGCCCAATGGCTCGAAGTGAGATGGGTCAGACAGGGAGACCCGACCGCATGATAGAAGAGTTCTCCCGAGAGCAGAATCCCACATGGAGGAAGCGAGTGCTTATGCCAACCCGACGTAGTCGGAGAGTTAGGCAAAGTTTTGACTAATATCATCCACCTCAGGAACCCGACCTGACAGTGGGACTGCAGGCCGACCTGAGCTGAGGTCGTATGACATGTGCCCTAATTGGAAGGATAAACTTTTAGAATGCTAATGATGATTCTAGGAAAAACAACGGTTCTCACTGGAAGTAGTCCCTGCCAGCCGTCATAGGACGGTACAGTGACAGAGCAGAGCCGCCAGAGACCGCCATATTCCTAATGTCAAACACATTATGTGAAATTAAAGTTATAGGTCACAATGGGGAGTGTTGTAGATGTGTGTGGTCCATTTACTTTAATAATCTTTATATTCTATATTGATTCTTTATATTTATAACTTATCTCATATTGTTTAGGGATAATAATCTCACCCCAAATATCTCTCTATAAATAAAGAGCAGTTCATATAAACCTATTCATTCATAAATAATAATAAAACTCGTAACTTTATAAGGTATTTTATTCTCTACTATTCTTCTTCTTTTATAACAATAAGAACAAATAAAGAATATTTCCAACCATTTAAGTTAGTATTTATAAGGACCAAGTGTTGTTGAAAATATTTAATTTATTGGTTTCTCAAGAGTTATTTTTAGGGTAGATACCGTTGGAAATATTTTTTTTTCCGTTGACCCATCAAAAAATTGTGTTTTCCAATGTGATTTAATACGATGAAGATGGACGATATGATTTTATTGGAAATAAATTTTTCCAAGCAAACACAACGAAAATTATATTATGTGCCGGATGTATATGTCATCTCTCTCATAGCAGGTGAACCTCACATAATTATGGGGCCCGCCTATTATGAGAGAGATGACATATACACCCGATATATGATATACTACCTCGAAACAGGCGATGATTCAGGCACGGATCATATGGACGACATTGTTTCTCAACATTTTTTACTAAAGATATAGTTTCAATAAAGCACCTCAGTCAACTCATTAAGTTTTCTGACATTGAAATTTCAATGTTTTCGGTCAGTCAAATTTCTTGACTATAAAGTATCATTTAGCAATTTATCTTTCTCTTCAAATAAAATATTTGAATTGAAAAAACAGCTATCAGATTTAGAGCAGTCACTTTTCCTCATGGCTTCAATGTTCTCAAGGCAAACACATATCAACTTTGAATAGCTGCATTTTCTTTTTCCTTTTTTTAATTTAGAAATGCAATCTTGGTAAATTGAACTTTATAACCTGCATTAAGGATTATAATGTAGAGATTTTCACAAGAATTCTTCACGAGAAATTACACAGCGTAGCGAAAACGTACTTGGATCCTAGGATTGAATTTGGAATTTTTTTTCTGCTTTCTCTTTCTACACTGCCAAACTAGACAGGAACTAAAACAGCTGGTTATGTGTCTATATTCTTGATAGGATAGGGGCTACTGGGAAGAAAATTATCATTAGTTCTATTGGAATCCGCATCGACTTCTCTAATCTTAGAGTCCCACAACTTTTATCAACTATCCTGAGGTTTCCATTACAGTACCGTTTTTAAGCTACGTTATCTATGTTACTGTATGTACTGATCTTCCTTGTTACTTCATGTATCATTATTTATTATTTCCATATTCGAGGCTAGTGGTGGTTCATTCTTATTGGCTATTTTCTAGATCTCTGCTCTCTGCTCTTGCTATAGGCTACAACTATGCCATTTAATCTTACTATTCATACTGGTACGTTTTGCTAACTCCTGAGTGTTATTGATCTATTCTTATGTCCGCATAGGTTTCTATTATGTTTGGCCTATATCGTATACTTTTACAAGTACTGCAAGCCTCGTGTTGTTTCGCATGGATTCTTTAATCCTACTGGGTTTTCTCTTTTCTGACTTCCTAATAGCTTTTCTAGATGATCTATCTCTCAGTGTTTTCTGTCTACATCTCCAAGCTTTTCTTTGATTTTTCTTTTCTTTCTCTCAAGCTTCTTTGCTTTCCTTTTAATGGAGTTTTTGATAAAGTGTGAAAGGTTAACAAACCCTAAATGAAACAAAACAATAAATACTTGCACAATAATACCCTTGGCCAAATTTTGCTAAGTATAATATCTAGATATTTTGATTTTCATTTCATTTAATACCTTTTATCAACTTGTATTTTTAGTCATTAAACCATTTAATGAATTAAAGTAAGTAAAAAAAAGCAACTCAAGTCATTAAAATAAATATCATAACTTTAAAATATTTATATTTTAATTAATTTAATCATTTAACAATTAAATAATTAATTAATTATTTAAATACAAATATATTAAATATATGTATTATATTTACATTAAATATCAAATATATATATATATATATATATATATATTTATGATATTAGTCAAATATCTCAATTTGATAATTAATTAATGTGTATTTGAATTAATCTATCATTAAAAGTAAATACACAAAAATCGGGAAATGACTATCGGGTCCCTGCACATGTATATTGACCGGCGCAAACACACACGTATAACGCAAGCGCACGTATCGTTCAAGTAGTATAAAAATATCGATCCCACGAGGACTTAATTTCTACTGTTGTTATTAATTATTGAATTTATTTATTTAAAAATATCTAATTAAAGGGAGAATGGAATTGACTGTTTGATTGATTTGGTTGATTGAAGATTTACTAAATAAATAAATAAAAAGATAAAAGAAAATACTAAGGAAAATAAAAGACACAAAGATCCAAGGTTGTGATTTCTTTTAATATCATTTTAAAGATGAAGTGGTTATCTTAAAGTTGGAAATATATTGATCTATTAACTTGGAACACTAAATTATGTGTAAGCCTCTGTCGATGGTCAGACACAAATACCTAGTATAATCCAATTGAACCATATGTCTATGTCAACCAAATTACCTAGATTCATTAAGTTCAAGTTCCAATTATGGCTAGCCCCGCCCGACAGGTATATTCCTATCCTGAAAGGAAATCTATTAAAGGGTTATCTATCCTCAAGGAAGATCGTGGCCTATTGAGTCTAAGGTCTTAAACTTAAAATCCCTATGTCTAGTTCATTTTAAGTTCACCTAATCAATTTTATTAATGGCCAGTTAATAAAAAGGCTTTAAGGTTAAGACTCAATAAATAAATCTTTAAATTACCCAAACTATAATCTAACTCTTATAAACCAGTGATAGTAAAAGTTATCACAACCCCAAATAACTAACACATAACTAAGGCTAGTAAAAGTTTAAAAGTAAAAGACATAAAGTAAAAACTGAAAAATAAAATAAAATTGCTAAGGTAAAAGGAATTAACTTCTACTAAATACTATTTAGATTTCTCCCATAATATAATATAAGCTTTGCAAAACATTACCAACCAGCCATATAGGCGGTAACCTGATTAAGTCAATTTAAAAACAACCAGCCATAAAGGCGGAATTAAAATAACCAGCCATATAGGCGGAATGAAAACAACCAGCCATATAGGCGGAATTAAATTAACCAACCGACCAATCTGGCGGTATCCTCATTAAGTCCAATTAAAAACATTGAATATATTATAATTATGGGAGAATAATCTAAGTAGTAATAGTAAAAGAATTACCTTTCACCATAGTAAAAAGAAGTTACCTCATATAAATAGTAAAAACTGTAAAAAGTAAAAAGTAAATAGTAAAAACTGTAAAAGAAAGTAAAAAGTAAAAATTAAATTACTATTATTACAAAACGTAATTAAAATTATTTACAAAACTAAAAAAAACTAAAAACTAAAGAGTTTAGAGAGAGAAACTCTCTCTTTAGAAGGAATTGAAGAGAGAGGAAGGTACATCAAATTCTGAAATCTCGGGCTCAATTTATAGGCGCGGGTAAGGTCTGGGCGTCGCGACGCTAAAGGGTTGCGCGTCGCGACAATCGCTACAGTGACATGTGTCACTTGCTGATTTGTCAGCTCAGATCTTATCCGATGACGTGGCACTGTTCATGACGTCATTGTTTACGTCACTCTGAGGTGAGATTGTCGGCAGCGTCAGATCGTGACACGTGGCAGCGGTGCATTTTAGCAAGTCCGTTGAGATGTCGACACGTGGCAAGGCGCAAGATAGCAAGATGATGATTATCGGCACTGTAGGATGATGACACGTGGCAGGCGCACGTTAGCAAGTCTTCTGTGATGGTGACACGTGGCACGGCGCACGTTAGCAAAGTCAACTTTTTCAGTTTCTGACCCGTTGACCCGGCGCACTTTAGCAAAACCGGCGCATGCTGGGCGTCGCGGCGAGCAATGCTCCAGCGTCGCGATGCGCAGAAGATGAAAATATTCTTGTTGCCGCATTTTTGTCCGGTTTTGCCCCAAATTGCCTGCAGTGCTGTCCAAACTTTATTTATCTGCAAAATAACAACAAAACACATCAAAACATTCATAAAACTCGAGAAACAATACGAAACATTAGGTTAAATGAGTGAGAAATAATGATATAAATACCACTCATCATATATTTCGTTTAACCTTTAAACGACTTTATAAATAATCAATATTATTCATAAATGTTGCCCTAGTGCTCTACGAGTATATTGCATTAGTGAGACTCTTGATTCAAGCATATCCGTCACGAAATCCAATTTCGTGTCCATAATTTATCCACCCATAAATTATGACGATCACAGATAAACTCGCTGAATCATACAGGTCGAGGTCTTGGCAAATGTATAATTCCTCCGTCATAGGTATCCGGATATATCCCAAAGATCTAGATGTAAACGTCAAATCTCTATAGGGATTACCCCGTCGACGTCTCTATTAGCAATCTCAAAAAGGACATTTAGAACTGGCTTCTAAATTGTACCACGGGCCCATGGTTTTTATCTGATTGCTAATCATATGGACTACCTATGCTCTGATACACAGAACTGACGGATCCTATCTCGATACACACATGATACCTTGAGGATCTATCCACACCCAACAAACAGGCGGAGGTCTGATCTAAATAGATCGGTGACGTGACTGTCATCTAAGTGTGGAAGATGTCTCATGTGCCCACAGTGGTATCTCAAGTCGAAGAATCACAAGTGCTACTTAACCCGATAATATTCTTATTGACGTTGGTGTACCATCTATTAAGAATCTTTGGTGAGTCGTTCAATGTTTATCCGCTATAAACACCTACACGTTTATACTAGTCTCCAAGACTTATGGTTCATTGAGAAACCATTGGAATCATATATTCCAGTACACGACATGTACCAGTCTCAACAGGTTTACTATACTGACCAAGTAGTGTAAACCTTGACCAGGAACTGTCTGAGAATGACAACGTCATGATGCTACTCAATGTGAGTTGCGACGCTTTTGCAACAGCACCATGACTAGTCATTCTAAGGTCATTACGTCTTTACCACATTAAAAGATATATTATATTATAGAAACTGCATATATTATTCATAATTATAACATTTTACAGAAGTATTCATAAAGAAATACAACCGGGAATTGACGCTCTGAGCACCAACCCCAACACGAGCTCTAGGAGAGTGCCACCAGCTTTCTAGATCTATCCCAGTATATCCTTATTCCTAAAATAAAGGCTGCCTCTCCCAGGTCTTTTATGGAGAATTTTAATGAAAGCCAAGCTTTCACCGATTGTAGCATGGGAATGTTATTTCCAAGAATACATCATCAACGTATAGGACAATGAATGTCAGTGCGCTCCCACTAACCTTCTTATATACACAAGAATCATCTTCATTTTGAATGAAATCATATTCTTTTATGATCTCATAAAAATGATGGTTCCAAGAACACGATGCTTGCTTTAATCCATAAATGGATCGGTTTAACTTGCAAACCTTGTTTCCTTGTCTTGGTACGACAAAACCATCAGGTTGTTACATATAAACATCCTCCAAAAGGTTTCTGTTAAGTAAAATGGTTTTGACATCCATCTGCCATATTTCATAATCGAAATCTGCAGTAATAGCAAGCATTATCCGAATGGATTTAATCATGGCAACGCGTGAAAAGGTTTTGTCGTAATCGAAACCATTTCGTTGACGATACCCTTTAGCTACAAGCCTAGCTTTGTACGTTTTTATGTTTCCTACTATGTCTTTCTTCTTTTTGAAGATCCATTTACAACCAATAGGCTTAATGCCTTCTGGTACATCAACCAGTGTCCAAACTTGGTTGGTATACATGGAATCCATTTCGGACTTCATGGCTTCTTACCATAAAGCGGAGTCGATAGCTTGTATCGCTTCCTCATACATAGCCGGTTCATCTTAATCTATAAGATTAATATCTACATGAGGTGAGATCATAAACCCATATCTCTCAGGTTGTTTTGTGAGTCTCTCCGACTTACGCGGTTCTTGTGTATCAGAATATTGTGGAACAGTCTCATCTCTGATGGACTGTTCGTGTTCCGTGAGGGGGTCGGTACCAGGAACAGTATCACTCCAATTTTCATCGAGTTCTACTTTCCTCCCACTTACCACTGCATTCATGAATTCATTTTCTAGGAAAATCGCATGAAGAACAACAAATATTTTTTTTCTCTTGTGGGTTGTAGAAATAATATCCTTTCGTTTCCTTATGATAACCTAAAAATAAGCACTTATCCGATTTGGGTTCTAGTTTGGTACTATCCAAACGTTTAACATATGCCCAACATCCCCAAATCTTCAGGAACAAGAAATCCGATTTATTTCCTGTCTATATCTCATATGGATTCTGTTCAACAGACTTTGACGGAACCTTATTGAAATAAGTATTGCAATGTTTAATGCGTATCCCCAAAAGGAAATCGGTAGCTCTCTGCGACTCATCATTGACCTTACCATGTCCAACAAAGTTTGGTTTCTCCGTTCGGACACACCTTTTAATTGAGGTGTTCCATGAGGAGTCCACTGTGAAAGAATACCATATTCTTTCAAGTAATCTTGAAACTTATTACTTAAGTATTCTCCACCACGGTCCGACCGTAATGTTTTAATACTTTTGCCAGTCTGTTTTTCTACTTCGTGTCGAAACTCTTTGAATTTCTCAAAAGTTTATGACTTGTGTTTCATAAGATATACATAATCATAACGCGATGCATCATCCGTAAAGGTTACGAAATATTCATATCCATCTCTAGCCTGGCTAGACATAGGCCTACATACGTTACTATAAACGAGGGCTAACAGCTCGGTGACACGTATACCTTTACAACTAAAAGGTGTTTTAGGCATTTTACCTAACAAACAAGATTCGCAGACATCATATGAATTAAGATCAAATCCGTCCAAGTATCTATTCTTCGAAATTATGGATATATGAGACGACAATGCCATAAATAAGTCTCATCCATTTTACTCAATTTGAGCCTTTTGTTTGTCATGTTATATGGTAGAGTTTCTTTTATATTCAAAATATAAAGACCATTATTCACATCTGCTGTACATATCAAAATATCATCTTTATAAACAAAACAACCAGTGTTCCTGAATACAAAGGTATACGCACATCGGGTTAAACTAGATACAGAGATAATATTCCTAGTCAAACTAGGTACAAAATAATAGTCACCTAATGTAAGTACATGCCCTGAGGGCAGATTCAAAATATAGGTTCCAACGGCCAAAACAACGACTCTCGTCCCATTTCTGACTCGCAGGTCAATCTCACCTGAAGCTGATCTCCTGCTAATCTACAGATCTCGCACATTAGTACGTATGTGAGTACCACATCCAGTATCAAAAATCCAATTTTTAAAATAGTAGTAGACATATTTATTTCAATAACAAACATACTCGAATCCGGAGCCTTGCCCGCATTCGCTTCTTTCAAGTCCGTCTTGCACTTACTGCAGTCACGCTTCCAGTGACCCCATTTGCCACAGTGTAGGCAGACACCTTGGGATTTGTCCTTTGTGTTCCCAGAAGACTGTAATGATTGAGCCTTGCCTTTCTTCTTCTTCTTCTTCTTCTTCATTCTTCATTCTTCTTCTTCTTCTTCTTCTTCACATCCCCAGAAGTCTTCTGCCAAGAGCATAGCCATTAACTCTGCAAGAGTTTTCTCTTGGTTCATCATATTATAGTTCATGATGAACCCGCCACAGCAGTCGGGCAAGGACTGTAAGATCAAATCTATGTAAGTCTCACCCTCGAAGGTAATGCCCAGCTGACCCAGATGTTCGACGTCAGTAATCATCTGCGACACGTAATGTTCGAAAGATGTACCCTCTAACATACGAGAGCAAAAAAGCTTCTTCTGTAAATCATATTTCTGAGATATAAGATTAGATCTATGAAGATCCTTCAGCTTCAACATCATCGCATAATGATCCAATCCCCTGTTCTGATAACGAAACTGAGGAGTCATTGCAGCAAGCATAACTGATTGAGCAGTAAAGTTATCATCATGGTGAGTCTTCCAAAGCTCATGCTCTACTGGCTGCTCAAGTCTGGGCTCAGGCCTGAGAGGTCTCTCTATTACATAGAGCAACTTCTCATCTCCCAGGACTATCCTGAGGTTCATTTCCCAGTCTAGAAAATTTACGTCGTTAAAGACATTCTCACCCATGATTATGTCCCTAATGCTTATCTTTCCAGCTATTTTGATTGTTATAGTCCAACTATCCATTACACTCAAATGCAATGGTTACTATAGTCCAACTATATAACCAACTACAAATGGAGTAGTGTTGAGTATAGTCTAACTGTTCAAAGAAAACAATAAATGAATAATATTAGTCAAACTAAAATATATAATAACTAGAAATAATAATAATAGAGTGCGCATATTAGCGAGTATTAAACGAAATTGTAAATTTAATACTAGTTTCCTAATGGGCTAGAATCCCGTTAAATAATACACAAACTTGACTTTGGTCAACAAGCTGTATAAAATTTAACTAGGTAGATCTCTAAGATCAATTGGATCTCATCCAATTCCTAGATCTGGTAGGTGGACCTCCAAGTCCGAAACATATATCTAATATATTTCCTAACCTGTTTCCTCTTAATCAACTAAGCCATGGCTTTGGCTCAACAAGCTTAATGATTCCAGTTAAGCGCAACCCATTGACAGTGAGAAAGCTTCATAATCCACGTCGATACACAAGAGTGACCTTGTCTTTAGCCAACAAGTCACAATTGCCTAGGACATGCGATATTAACAAAGCTTTCATGGTTCAAACACATGCGCGATAAACAATGATCTTGACTTTGGCCAACAAATCAAAGCCAATCTTGGATCTTGAGAGAGAACCACTCAATGGAAGGAAACACTTAATATTAAATGTGAGGACGTTTTCATAAATTGGCAACCAACTTATTATCTTTGATTAGGTCTCATCATACACCTTTGAACATGTATTCTAAAAGCACAATAAGGAATGATAAATATAATAATGATATGCAGATGGATATTCATATATATTTTATTCCTAGAACAAATCTCTCTCTTTTCTTTTCCTCTCTCCCGCTAGCACTTTACATTCTTTTATATACCCAATTACATAACACTATAAGAAACCTCATTTACATTGAGCGGAATTGGTGAGAAGAGAAATACAATGAGAATAAGAGGTGATAGGCTGGACACGCAGGTCTAATTTCAAATAAATACAATATTTACAACAATTTCCAAAATTGCCCCACCTATCTAATATCCATATGATATACATTATTCAAAAAAATACACCCAAGCATTCACACATAGCATGTTGTCAATCAATGTAATCCAATTAATTAATTCTTCAATTAATGACCATCCAATATCCATACACTGATTTGATTTGGGCGAGTCCAACTCGTTTAAGAATAAATACTCAAAGTAAGTATTCTTGAATTATATCGAACTATAATATTAAATCCATTTTAAATTGTATTCAATACTAATTTAAGTTTAATTCCAAATTAAACAATTACACTTATTCTATTATAATAATGCATTTTTAGACTTGGATTCCAAATCCAATCCAAATGGTCTCAAAGGCCCATTTAACATCCAATGCCAATTCCATTAGGTCCAATGGGCTTTAGTTAATTCTTTAGGCATGGACTTTTGGCCATTATGGATCAAGCCCATAATGCGTTGGCTCATTTAGGAATCACCCTATGACATAAATTAATTTTGGCCCATTAGGCCCAATTAGATTATTAAAGGCATAAAAGTCATATTTTGGACTTTTATGCAAATAGTTTAGGCTCAATTGGATCCAACCCAATTGTCCACAACCAAACTTGGCCCAACTAAGCCCATTAATCCAAATATAACCAAATTAGCCCATTTAGTATTTTAGGGACTAATTTACATTAATACAATATTCCAAATATTACATTAATCCATTTAAGTGTAATTAACATAACTAATTAATTAATCTAACAATTCCAAAATATTAATTAATTTAATTAATCATGCTTATCATTCCAATTCATATCCAACACAAATTGAAGAAAAATTAAGTCTCCAACAAGCATGCTAACTCACGGCAATGACAAGAAATTAATATCCAATTTGATTCCAATCCAATTAAATCAACATTCAACATATATATCATGCCATTAACACATCCAAGTGTCAAAAATTAAAAAACACCATGAGTTACACTATGGTAAGTTTTAGCCAAACTAGGGAAATTATGGAAGTTTGATCCAATCAATTTTTCAACAATCCAACAATGCAGAACTCCAAGTTATCATCATCTAACATCAACCAACAACTCAATTTTGAATTTTCATGCTCCAAGCAAAAATTCCTAATTAAAGTTTATGAATCCTAGTTTTCAAAATCATATTTAGCAAGGCTCTAGATACCATTGTTAGTCTTTAAGACATGCCACAAGATCCTAAACATGATTTGTACGTGTGAAATAACAAGAAAAGTGGCGGAATCACTTACATTGTTAGATGGAGAAATTTTGAAATTTTTCTCTTTGGATGAAGCTCCAAGCTTGTTGTTATGTGGTTTATTCTTGGGTAAGTTTCCCTATCACCTCATTTAACTCCTCCATGTGCTAGCTTTGTTGAAATTTTGAAGCAAATTTTATTACAAGGGAGAGAAGGAATCAGCCATAAGAAGAAGAGAAGAAGAGAAGAATAGAGTGTTTTTTTTCCAAATCTTGGTTGTTGTGTGTTAAAGACAATTATTAATTAAGCCAACTACTTCCATCAACAAATGACATTCGATGTAAGTCATGTGGTCCCTCCACATTTTAAATTCAAAATTTAAGTTGGCTTCTTCAACGTACAACTTGACTTGGGCCCACCAAAGTCAAAGATATTTTGTGTTCCCAAAACACAAAAAGACACACGTAAAGTCACGGGCAATTTTATCGGGTTCGTTTAATTCCAATTAAACGAATTTGCCATCGTGCCATAATTAAATCTAATTTAATTAAATAATTATGCCTCGCAAAATTATTACGATAGTCGCTTTCGAATTAATTATAAATTAATTCGTTCGCCCGAATTAAAATCCAATTTTAATTTCGTATTGAAATCTGATTTCAATTAATATATCCGATATATTATTTTAGCCACAAATAAATAAATTAAATAGAAAAATCTGATTTAACTATTAAATTTATTTTATCGATTAATTCTAAATTAATCGCGTTCTCTCTTCTATACGAAGTTAATCCCGGATTAATTCTTGCCGCAATTAATTCCAGATTAATTTTCTCTCTCATAATTAATCCCAAATTAATTCTACATGAGTCAAATGTCATTGGTGAATCTTTGGGAAGCGACCCAAGAGATTCCTGGATATATTGTCAGTAAATAAAGTTATCGAGCTATCCGAACACATGCGTACCCGTACCATATTCTTACAGATTTACAAGACATGGTTGGCTTCTAGAAAAACACTGTGCCTACCCAATTCTCCAGAACTATTCACAGAGGAATATCATTTGTATCAGGCGTAGTAATACTAATATTATGATATGTAATATGATACAGTATCTGATGTCACATGCTAGGCCTAGATCTGGCTCTATGTCTGCACCATACGAAGCATATATCGGATCCTGAGTAACTAATCTCTGTAATCAGGAAGTCATGACCTAGTCATACTATCCCGATAGCTGCAGCTTTAAGAGTACTAGTTTTGTATCCTGTGTGACCATCATCTCCATATGACTTAAGTGATACTCCCATATTGACATCACATCCAATACACTACGATTCTCAGTAAACCCAATACAGGCACATAACCTGTTAAAGCTCCAGATGACCAATACTAAAGTAAACTGATTGTCGCCAGTAACAGCGACGTAAGTCTCAGGTTAAGGATCACATACACCTACCCTGATTCGGATTCTTATAGACACATAGTCATACTACCAATGTGATTCCGAGTGGGTCTATCTAGAGTGAACTGTTCCCGGCCCAATGGCTAACAGAACCTCTTATTATACTTGCATAAGTATCCAATACCTAAATATATGAGAACTATGTCGTTAAGCTTCCATAACGCGCACAAGTGTAATACTAGTCTATTCCGCATTATCAATGTCCAGTCTCGATAATACTTCGACTAGGTATATTTAATGATTAAACCGTTCGTGGATTAATACTGTCTCATATCTTATTAATCCGATTTAACCATATGGACTTTTATTATAATATATATCGAAATAATTTAATTACAATAATATTAAAATAGCAATTTCTTTTTGTCACATAGATAATTTGTACAAAAAAACAATGTTCTTTACAAATAGTGATGCTATGGGTCATAATTGTCCAACACTTCTATCTTTCTCTTCCCTTTTACTTTGTTGATGGGCTTTGAAGAAATCCAAGAAAAATTGGACCTGGAATTAAATGATTGTTTGTTATTCCTATATCGATCCTGGAAATTATTTACTGATCCGAAAAAGAAAATCCTAAGCGTGACTAGCCGAACAAAATATTTGGGGTCGTTACACATACAAGGTCCATAAGTTGGTCATTGTATTGGCGGTGACATACCAGTGTTAGGTGGAAATGATCAAAATTTATTTAGTCAACTACTTGATGGGGCATAAAAATTACCATTTGAAGGTGATGAGATGTCGATCTTGAATTTCGTTGTGAAATTATTGCACATTAAAGTGATGAACATAATGACCAACAAAAGTATTGTTATGATGCTAGACTTATTTGGGCAAATGTTACTGATTGGCAGCGAATTTCCTCAATAGTATTATGAGGCAAAGAAAATATTACGTGATATGGGAATGTGTGTGAATCCATTGATGCTTGTAAGTATGACTGTGTATTATTTCACGTCGAGTATGAATCACTTGAATATTATTTGATCTATAGTGAAAGTCGGTACAAAGTCCGTGGTATTGGGAAAAAATGCCTCAAAAGATGTTACGATATTTCCCATTAATGTCCAGGTTGCAAAGGTTGTTCATGTCACGACACACAGTGACTGACATGATGTGGCATCATGAAAAGAGGATCGGTGCGTAGGTTATATTCAGATATCCTGTGGGTGGAACCGAGTGGACGAAATTTGATGTCATGTACCCTCATTTTTCTAAAGACCCCTGTAATGTCAGGTTAAGCCTCGCATCCGATGGTTTTAATCTATTTTGGAATATGTACAACTTTTACAACATGTGGCCCGTAATTGTTATTCTATGTAACTTACCTGCATGGAAATATATGAAGGATCCGTTCATGTTTATGTCATTCTTTATCCCTAGTCCACGTTCCCCTAGTAAAGATATGAATATTTACTTGAGACCATTAATCGAGGAGTCACAAACATTATGAAATGTCAGTGTGAATACCTATGATGTAGCTTCTCATCATTAATTTCAGATCCGTGCCGCATTATTATGGACCATTAATGATTTTCTAGCTTATGGTTCATTATCTAGATGAAGCATTAAAGGATACATGGCATGTCCAGTTTGTGCTGGTGAAACATTTTCGTAATGATTATATAATAAAATGGGATACATAGGGCACATGCAATTTCTTGAGTTGAGTCATCTTTGGCGAAAAAGTAAATTATTCAACGATCAACTAGAACCTCAGAGTATGCCCAGTCCATTGTCTAGATTTGACATACTTTGCCAACATCAACATCTCAGAGACATCACACCAGTGAAACATCTTAATAATAGAGATAAAAATCGAAAACATCAACCTGAAGAGTCGAATTGGATGGGAATGAGTATTTTCTTAGAGTTAGAGTATTGGGGGAGTCTGAGTCTATGACATAATTTAGATGTAATACATATAGAAAAAACATATACGAGAGTTTAATGGACACACTATTCAACATTCCGGATAAGATGAAAGACACTGTAAATGCTTGAATGGACCTACAAGATCTTAGAATTCGTAGTGAATTGCATTTACAGGCGACTTCTCGAGGTCTTATTAAGCCAACTTCTAGTTACGTGCTAACTTAATCAGAGAGAGAATCTTTTTGTGATTGGTTGAAAATGGTGAAATTTCATGATGATTATCCATCTAATATTGAATGTTGGGTCAATGATGATACGATAACTGCGTTAAAGAGTCACGACTGTCATGGACTTCTTGAGATTCTCCTTCATGTTGGCATTTGACCTTATCTGCCGTCATATGTATGTGACGTCGTACTTGATCTATGTGGACAATTATGTCAAAGTACATTAGCCACATATGTTATTGATGAACTTGAGCGAAAAAATCGTGATCATCCTATGCAAGATGAAGTGAATATTACCACCTATTTTTTGAGAGGTAATATTAAATTTTAAAAATTAAATTTTTAATTTTGATTTTGCATTAAAATTATTAATCATGAAAATTTTATGTAATAACCGCAGGGCTTTGGGATATTACAAATAATACGTGAGAAACAAAGCACGACCTGAAGGGTCAATAGCAGAGGCGGTCCTAATCAATGAGGCAATAATATTTTGTTTGATGTACATGCAAAATATTGAAACTCATTTTGATCGTCGAACATGAAACTATGATGGAGATGAAAGTAATCAGCAGTATATCATAGTGTTCCATCAAAATTTGTAACGACCGGAAATCACGACTACTGTTACATTGTGAGATGATCATTGATCAGTGAAATCACTCATGTAACACAAGTGCACGTATCACTCAAGTAATATGAAATGTATTGATCCCACGAGGACTTAATATCTTAGCAATCAATTTATGAAGTTAAATGTTTACAAGTACCTAATAGATTGGTTTGTTGATTGGATGGTGATTTTTTCTAAAACAAGTAAATAAAACACTGCAAAATTAATTAAGGGAAAATTCAATATTATAAAACTATCTAGGGTTGTGAGTCATTCCAATATTTTTTTTAAAGATTAAGTGGTTATCTTACGTTTGTGCAATATATTGGTTTATTAACCTGGAACACGAATTTATGCAAAAGCCTATTCCAATGGTCAGTTGCAAACACTCAGTATAACCCAATTAATCATATTCCTATGTTAACCAAGTTATTTAAATTCATTAAGATTAAGTTCCAATTATAGCTACCCCGCCCGACAGGTATATTTCTATCATGTAATGAAATCTACCTAAGAGTCTCTTGCCCGAATACTGTTACATTGTGAGACGAGTATTGATAGGTGAAACCACTCACGTAATGCAAGCAGACGTATCGCTCAAGTAGTATAAAATATATCGATCCCACGAGGACTTAATACCTTAGCTATCAATTTATGAAGTTAAATGTTTACAAGTACCTAATAGATTGATTTGTTGATTGGATGGTGATTTTTGCTAAAACAAGTAAATAAAACAGTGCGAAATTAATTAAGGGAAAATTCAATATTATAAAGCTATCTAGGGTTGTGAGTCCTTCCAATATTTTTTTAAAGATGAAGTGGTTATCTCACGTTTGTGCAATATATTGGTTTATTAACCTAGAAAATGAATTTATGCAAAAGCCTCTTTCGATGATTAGATGCAAACACTCAGTATAACCCAATTAATCATATTTCTACGATAACCAAGTTACCTGAATTCATTAAGATTAAGTTCCAATTATGGGTACCCCCGCCCGACAGATATATTCCTTTCCTGTAAGGAAATCTACCTACGAGTCTCTTGCCCCAATGTGAGATCGTGAGCTACTGAGTCTAAGGTAAGGCTAAACCTAAAATCCCTTTCCCAAGTTCATTTTTAGTTTACCAAATCTATCTTATTAATGGCCAGTTAACAAGAAGCATTAATCTTAAAGCTCAATAAATAAACCTTTAATATTACCCAAAACATAAAATAACCCCTTATAAATCGGTGATATTGGAATTCATCACAACCTCAGATATGATATTTAGTTACAACATATATCTAGGACTATTAAAAAACATAAATAAAGTAAATGACATAAAATAAAGCTGGAAATTTAAAAGATAAAATAAACAATAAAGAAAATGTTGGGCTTATAGGATCCACTTTTATTACTTCTAATTTAGATATCTCACTTATTATAATTTATTAATTTTGCATGACATTACCAACCGACCATATAGGCGGTATCCTGATTAAGTCAGATTTATGATTAATTCCAACTGACTATAAAGGTGATATCAAATTTAGTCAGGTTAAAATCAATTTAATTAAGTCCAACCGACCATAAAGGCGGTATCCCATTAAATAAGGTTTTAAATAGTTTAGATATTATAATTAAGGGAGATTAATCTAAATATTAGTAATAAAAACTTAACCTTTCACCCTAGCAGGGCGGAGTTACCTCTTCATACTGAAAAGTAAAAATAAAGACTGAAAAGTAAAAATAAAGAAAGAACTATTGTGTAAAATAAAAAATTAAATACAAAAAGCTGTAAATAAACAAATTAGATACAATTTTTTAGTATTCTTAAGGAAATCCCCAGGAGAAGGTATGAAATTTCCTTCTGATTTCATCTTCAGTTTATAGGTAAAATTCTACCTCGTGCGACGCAAAACACATGCGCATCGTGATGCGCCATTTCGATGAAATGATGACACGTGGCTATCGGTAGAATTATTGGCTTGGCGTAGCGACACATTGAGGGTTATGCGTCGCGATTCGAGCTATAGTGATGATGTCAGCGATGACGCGTGTCAGCAGGCTGCATAATTGTTGTGCGTTGTGACGCAAAGGGTGTTGTGCGTTGCGACGCATGAACAGAAAATTTCCCAATTTGCCATTTTTTATCTGAATTTCACCGTTTTAGTCCCGATTCAATTCTAGTGAGTTTCAAAACTCTATTTATCTGCAAAATAATACAAAACACATAAAAATATTCACAATACTCGAGAAACTATATAAAATATTGATTCAAAAGGACATCAAATACTGATATATTTACCGCTTATCACACCCTCAAACCTAACATTTTGCTAGTCTTCGAGAAAAATAACAAAATAAAATATAATAAACAACTTTAAAATAAAATTAAACTAATCCACTTTCGTAAGGATCACAGTTACATTTAGCGTATGCAATAAGCCTTTAAACCCCTAGGTGCTCATAGTGGATGAGTTGTAGTCTCGTGAGGGGTTTACAGTGACGATACCCAAAAACGTCAATCTAATGCACACAAAAGTAAAAAGATAAAAGAAAAGAGAATAAACAAGTTAGTGACTAAACTAGTGAAACTCTTATCCAAGTTAAGAATTGTTTTCTTTCTTTCTAAATTACCGAATAAGTAAATTATATATCTGATTATTTTTACCATTTTCCATATACGCAACCAACAAGGTATTAATCAAATCATTGTGCCCACAATATTCATAAGTGTAGTTGAAAAGAGAGTAATATTTTTGTTATAAAATTATATCAGAATTAACATCTTTTTAGCAATGGCATTTTTGTTTCTGATTTTTCTTTTTTACAATTTCTTTAATTCATATCTTTTTAGGTCAGTGACTCTCAATCCAGTTGGCTTTAGCGCACTAGGTGTTAAGACACCCTTACAGACTTAATTACTCGAATTTCAGATCTTTTTTTTTTAATTTAATTTATATATAACATCTTCAATCCATATAACGAGCTGTGGTTCAATGACTCCCAAACCAGTTGGTTTTACGGTACTAGGTGTTAAAACACCCATACAAACTTAATTACTCAGATCTCATATATATATATATATATATTATATATATATATATATATATATATATATATATCACTTTTTAGATACTTCCTCAAATTAAGCTAGAGCATTGAATATTACAAACTTTTCAATTATAACCCATGGCCATATGTTACCATGCATGTTGATAATATATGTTAACTGAGCATATGAAGATCCAATTTAATAGTTTTATGGAGAATTCACCAATTAAATAATTCAAAAGAAATAAACAAATATTAAATTGTTACAAAATAGGTTGAGATACGTCTCAGGAGTGAAAATTCCTTACACAACTATCTCACACCAATTTCACCTGATTAGTCAAGTTAAAAATACAAAAATAAAATATATTTTTTATTTTATCAATTTTTTAATTTTTTTGAATTTTTTTGAAAATTGTGACTAAAAATCAAATAAAAACAACACAATAAAAATAAGATACTAGTCAACTATTCCCCTCCCCCAAACCTAATTGAGACATTGTCCCCAATGTCTAAAAAGTAGAAGAAGAGTTTAGAAAACAGTATCTAGTTAGCTAAAATTCTACATCTAAAATGAAAATTAAAGGCTAAGATTCAAATTTATCCGATGCTTTTTACCACAATCATTATCAGACCAGCTAATCTTGGGAAGGATATGGTCAATTTGTAGTTCAAAGGCTAAAAGTTGGTCAATTAAATCATGGACAGTTCTGGCAGTGAAGAGGATTTCTTTTACAGGTTTTGACAAAAACCCATTTCTCCGGGCATCATCAAGAAACACACAAAGAAAATCATAAAATCCATCAGAGTTAAATAGTCAAATTGGTT
This sequence comes from Zanthoxylum bungeanum, assembly GCA_019454045.1. Classification (NCBI taxonomy): domain Eukaryota; kingdom Viridiplantae; phylum Streptophyta; class Magnoliopsida; order Sapindales; family Rutaceae; genus Zanthoxylum; species Zanthoxylum bungeanum. The sequence continues at coordinate 30,703 of SKCR01047511.1, forward strand.
TCTGGTGTCTATTCAAGTTCGCCCAAGATAACACTGTAATAATTTCCTCCATCGTGCCCAAGCCACCTGACAAAGCAATAAAAGCATCAGCAGGGTTAATCATTTCAACAAGTCGTTCATACATACATGGTACAATACATTCATCTTCGTTTGATGGTCCTATAAGATTCGCCTCTGCCAAAGGTTTGGGATGATTCCCAGAACTTGACTTCCTCTTTCCTGCACGGCCCTTGAAACACATCCCATTAGTCCAAGATTGCCACTGCCATATACTAAGTGCATATTCCTTTTAGCTATAACTCTACCCAATTCTTGTGCTGCCTCAAGAAACTTCAGCTTAGAACCAACACTAGTACCTAAAACACACAGATGTTTACAACTCGTCTTTTTGAAGTTGCTTCCACTTTTTTTTTAATATTTATTTCTCAACTCTAGATGTCTTCAAGAGTACAATGACGATCTAAATTTATAGAACCTAAAAAAGGGTGAGTAATAATAGCACTAGTATGTTCCAAATGACAATTATTAACTAAACAGTAAAATAGATCGTGAAAGTCAAAAAGTATGGATTCGATCGGAGAAAATAAAAGAAAATATAAAAACAAATCATAATTATTAGTTAAAGACAAAGAGATAATAATATTTACTAGAAGTAACGACTTGAATGAAATTTACGCGTCAGAGACAAGCTTCCCATCCAATTTTCTTATAAATTGGCAAACAGGGTCTTTTAAAGTCAGATTCCCGAGACTTAAATGTTTTCTTTCTTTTCGAAATTGTGCATGTAACATGTGAATTGCATGATGCACATATCCACGGGGATACATCACAAGAGTCAGTGATATGTCATCCAAAAACTCTTTACTCAAGCCATCCCTAATGAATTTAATTTTATCTTCACGGTTATCAGACATTATTCCTAAAGAACGACATCGAGTATTACATGTCATGCGTGCACATTTATAGAAAACATCCATTCTTTTAGCTATTCTTTTATTAGCATAGGTGCTTCTTCCTAAACCAGGAAGATATGAAATAAAATAGTCAGATGACTCACCTGCCAATCAGAACCGTGCTTCAATAATCCAACGAATGTCATTAGAAATACCTTTGATCATCAGAAGTATCATTCGTTCCATACGAGCTTTATAGACTTTCATCAAAGAATTTTGAGGGAGAGAGGGAAATTATTTGTGAAGATTTACGAGAACGTCTTCCATCCTGAAATGTGACTTTACCTACAAAAATTAAACACACAAAAATAAAACACACCAAATGTTAATATATACACAAATTGCTTGGGTTGCCTCCATGCTAGCGCTAAGTTTAACGTCGTCAGCTAGACACAACTGCCTGAACGTTAGGTTGGATATGAAAATGTGACATTTTTTTTGTCGCTAAAATGATTCTCCCCAGTAGTGCTTGACATGCTCGCTGTTTGACTTAAATGTATTATTGGATTTGGAATTATATATCTCAACTACTTTGTAGGGTAACACCTGATTAATCACAAATGGATCTGACCACTTTGATTTCAGCATTCCAGGGAAAAGTTTCAACCATGAACTGTATAACAACACCCGCGGCCCTGGTTCCATTTATCTGCGTACTATTTTTTTATCATGCCATTTCTTGGTCTTTTGTTTGTATAGTCTGGCATTCTCATAAGCCTGTAGGTGAAATTCATCCAATTTGTTGAGTTGGTGGAGCCTTTTCTCTCCCGCTGCTTGTAGATCAAGATTTATCTTCTTTAGTGCCCAGTACTCTTTATGTTCAAGCTCTACTGGCAGATGGCTTGCTTTACCAAACACCATTCGATATGGAGACATACCAATGAGTGTCTTGTAAGCTGTCTAGGGCCATAGTGCGTCATCTAATTTTGTGGACTAGTCGCTGATCCAACAGTTTTCTCCTAGATTCTTTTGATTTCCCTATTTGAAACTTCAACCTGTCCATTTGACTGCGGATGGTAGGCAGTGGTAACTTTATGGGTAACTCTGTATTTAGATATGAGTGCATCGAAGTATCTGTTGCAAAAATGTGTGCCACCATCACTAATAATTGCTCGAGGTGTTCCGAAGCGAGTGAAAATATTATTTTCAAGGAATTTTATCACCACTTTTGAATCATTAGATAGCAGTGTTTTTGCTTCAACCCATTTGGAGACGTAGTTTACTATAACCAGTATGTATAGGTTTCCGAATGATGGAACAAAGGCTCCCATAAAATCAATTCCCCATACATCAAATATTTCCACTTTCAGAATATTTTGCAGAGGTCCTTCATTTATCCTTGAACTATTTCCTGTTCTCTGGCACCTGTCATATTAAAGAGAAAATAAGTAAGCATCTTTAAACAGAGTGGGCCAGAAAAAACCTGATTGTAGGACTTTGGCTGCAGTTTTATCTCCGCTGAAGTGTCCGCCGTATGATGATGAATGACAATACGGAAGGGACACTATTGACCTCCTCTTGTGGAAGGCAACGTCTAAGTAATTGATCAGCACAACATTTGAACATGTACGATTCATCCCAGACATAGTGCTTGACTTCTTTAAAGAACTTCTTTTTGTTGTTGATGTGTCAATTCCAACGACCATTTTCCCGATACTATGTAGTTTACATAGTCAGCATACCAAGAGACATCCTGTTATTTCATGGCAAACAAGTGTTCATCTAGGAAAAGGTTTCTTTGATTGTCAGTTCATTGCCAGCTCTTTCTCCATTCTCGAGCCTCGATAAGTGATCCACTACTTGATTTTTTGTCCCTTTTCTATCTCGGATCTCTACGTCAAATTCTTGCAGTAGAAGCACCCAAGGGATCAATCTAGATTTGGCATCTTTCTTCGCGATCAGATATTTGAATACTGAATGATCTGTGTAGACCACCACTTTGGAACCCAGCAGATAGAAGCAGAATTCATCAAAAGTAAATACAACTGTGAGCAATTCAACTTCAGTGGTTGTGTAGTTGAGTTGAGCTTCATTCTGAGTTTTTCTGGAGTAGTAAATGGTATGGAAAATTTTTAATTTGTGTTGTCCCAAAACTGTACCTATAAAAAAATAACTAGCATCGCACATTACTTCAAATGGAAGAGTCCAATCTGGTGCTACTACGATGGGGGCTAAGACCACCTTATGTTTCAATATTTCCAAAGCTTCGTGACATTCTTTGGTGAAGTTGAAATCTATATGGAAATCCGGAGGGTTTTATATCCAGCGAAACCTCAGACATGGTTTGTAAGCTTAAGAAGTCCATTTATGGACTTAAGTAGGCTTCACAAAGTTGGAATCTTCAATTCGACGAGATTATTAGATTTTCATATTTTCTCAAGAATACAGAAGAATCCTGTGTGTACTAGAAGGCCAGTGAGAGTATGATAGTATTTTTGGTTCTCTATGTCGATGACATCCTAATCATTGGGAATGATATAGGAATGATACAAGGCGTCAAAGCTTCCCTCTGTAAGAATTTCTCCATGAAGGACCTAGATGAAGCTTCTTATTTCATGGGTGTCAAGCTCTATAGAGATAGATAAAGGAAGCTTATTGGGTTATCCCAATCAACGTACATAGATAAGATCTTAGAACGGTATAATTTTGCTAACTGTAAGACAAAAAATATACCGTTCAGACATGGCATTCATCTTACGAAGAAGATATGTTCGCAAACATAAGATGAGAAGATTAGAATGTCTAATCAGCCTTATGCTTCATGTTTGGGTAGCAAAATGTATGTCATGTTTGTTGGGTTTTCTAGGTCAAACCAAGATCAATTAAGCAATGAAATGTGCGAATACAACAAAGTAAAGTAGCGGAAAATACTCACTTTGATTGGCTAAGTGGATGCGTTGAACAATAAAATTTTGCTCTTTGATGTATTCGGCCAAGCCCTCCCTTTTGTTGATCTCCAAGCTCCAAGCTTTGAGTGATGAGATTCCAAACTCATGGGATTGTTTCCCTATTACCTTTGTATGAATCATTGAGTGCTAGCTCTTGAAAATTTTTTGCAACAAAAACCGTCATATCCTTGTATGTGTCTCGGCCAAGCCAAGAATTTTAAGAGAAAAAAATGGCTATTGCCGTGAGGTAGAGAGAGAAGTGATGAAGTTTTGTTGACTTGTTATTGATTTCCAAAATCAATTAATGATATACCAAAACCAATATTTGGTATATGTCAAAAATCTCACCAACTTGGAGTGTAAAATAAGCCATCACCCACCCACCAAATTCCATCACCATAAAGGTAAGTCAAATGACAAGTGATGTGACATGTGGGCCCCACTTTAATTCAAAATCTGAGTGGGCACGCACTCCCGGGCTCGGGTTCGCTAATTCCGAATTAAAAAATTTTCCGTTGTGACGTAATTAAATCAAATTTAATTAAATAATTATGTCTAGCAAAATTACTATTCACGTCGCTGCGAATTAATTCTAAATTAATTCGTTCGCCCGAATTAAAATCCAATTTTAATTCTGCGTCGAAATCTAATTTCGTATAATATATCAAATATATTATTTTATCGATTAATTCCAAATTAATCGTTATCTCTCTTTAAATAGAATTTTATCCCAGATAAAATTTCTCCGTAATTAATCATTGATTAATTTTCTCTCTCATCTAATTAATCCCAGATTAATTATATTCGAGTCATACGTCATCGGTGAATCTTCGGGAAGTGACCCATGAGATCCTTGGATATGTTGGCAGTAAATCCGATCGTCGGACTATCCGAACACGTATGTACCTAGTACTACATTTTTACCGATTTACGAGACATGGTTGGCTTCTAGCAAAGCGTCGTGCCTACCTAATTCTCCAGAAATATTCTTTTAAGGAATATGTAATCTATGTCAGGCGTATTATACATAGTATTGTGTATTGCGACCCAGTATCGGATGTCACATGCTAGGCCTGAGGTTGGAATAGTGTATGCCCCGTACGAAGCATATATCGGATCTCTAGTAACTAGTCTCTATAATCGGATAAACATGACCTAGTCATATTATCTCGATAGCTGCAACATACAAGAGTACCAGTTCCTTATCCTACGTGACCATCATCTCCATATGACTGGAGTGATACTTCCAACTTGACATCACACCCAATACACTACGATTCTCAATATACCCAGAAGAGGCGTACACATAACTTGTTAAAGCCATGGACGACCAAAACCAAAGTATATTGATTGTCGCAAGTATTAGCGATGCAAGTCTCAGGTTAAGACCAAATACACCTACCCTGATTCAGACTTCCATAGACACATAGTCATATTACCAATGGAATTCCGAGGGCTCTATCTAGAGCGAAGCTGTTTCCGTACCATCGGTAAACACAACCTCCTATTACACTTGCATAAGTATCCAATACTTAAATATATGAAAACTATGTCGTTATGCTCCCACAACGCGCACAAGTGCAATACTAGTCTATTCTGCATTATCGATGTCCAATCTCGATAATACTACGACTAGGGATATTTTAATGATTAAACCTTAGTGGATTAATACTGTCTCATATCTTATTAATCCGGAACTAATCATATGGACTTTTATCATTTATATATCCCAGTAATCCAATTACAAATGATAAAAGAGCAATTTCCTTTGCCACATAGTTAATTTGTACAACAACACCATGTTCTGTACAAATAGTGATGTTATGGGTCATAATTGTCAACAATATTATGTACGAGGCCTGATATTAGCTACCCGGTTAGTGTAACCAGTAAATATCAGTCTAATCTAGGAAATGACCATTGGATGGCCGTTAAATATATCCTGAAGTATCTTAAAGGTACTAAGGATAAGTTTATCATTTATGGAGGAAATGAATTGAAGGTTAATGGGTATACAGATTCTGATTTCCAATCGGATCCCGATGATAGAAAGTCTACATCAGGATTCGTATTTACCCTTAACAGAGGTGTAGTTTGTTTGAAAAGTTCCAAACATGGGGTCTACAGCTGATTCCACCACAGAGGCAGAATATATTGTTGCTTCTAAAGCTGTAAAAGAAGCTGTTTGGCTTAAGAAGTTTATCAAAGAATTGGGAGTTGTCCCAACTATCGAGAATTCGATTCCATTATATTGTGATAATACTAGTACGATTGCGCAAGCAAAAGAACCGAGGGCGCATCCAAAATTGAAGCATGTGGAACGAAAGTACCACATCATTCGAAAGATTGTGTCGCGAGGTGACATTGTCGCGTGCAAAGTTCCCAGTGAAGATAATGTAGCAGACCCGCTCACGAAGGCTATACCTTCGAAGTTATTTGATAAGTATGTGGAGTCGATGGGTATAAGATACAATCGATATTGACACTAGAGCAAGTGGGAGATTTTGTTAGGGTTGGTGCTCTGAGCGTCAATTTCTTATTTATTTCCCTGTAAATACTTTTGTATATATTTTATTAATGAATAAAATAGACAGTTTCTGTATATAAATTCATTTATTATATGGTAAAGACGTAAATGACCATAGAGTGATTGGTTATGATACAGTTGTAAAAGCGTCGCAACTGACATTGAGTAGTATCATGACATTATCACTCTTTAACTGTTCCTGGTCAAGGTTTACAATTACTTGGTCAGTAAGTAAACCCATTGAGATCGGTACGTGTCGTATATTTGAATGTTGGATTCTAATGGTTTCTCAATGAACCATGAGTCTCGGGAGACTCGTATAGACACGTAGGTGTTTATATCGGATAAACATCGAACGACTCGCCGAAGATTCTTAATAGATGGTACACCAACGTCAATAAGAATCTTCTCTGGTTGAGTGAGCATAGTGATCCTCCGACTTGAGGTACCACTGTGGATATATGAGGCATCCTCCACATTTTGATGGCAGTCACGTCACCGATCTACTAAGATCAGACCTTCGCCTGTTCGTTGTGTGTGGACTGATCCTCATGATATCTTGTGCGTATCAAGATAAGATCCGTCAGTTCTGTGTACAGAGCATAAGTATCCATAATGGAATTAGCAATCTGTTAAATCCATGGGCCCGTGGTACACTATAGAAATCAGTTCTAAGTGTTATTTAAGAGATTACTAATAGAATCGTCGACGAGATTATACCTAAAGAGATTTGACATTTATATCTATATCTCTGGGATAATCCAGATACCTATGACAGAAGTATTATAAGTATGCAATGACCTCGACCTGTATGGTTCAAAGATTTTATCTGTGTTTATCATAATTTACGGTTGGGTAGATTATGGACACGAAATTGGATTTCATGACGGATATGCCTGAACCTAGAGAGTCTCACTAATGAGATATACTCATAGGGCACTAGGACAACTTTTATAAATAATACTGATTATTTATAAGTCTTTTAATGGTTAAACGAAAATACATGCTTTTGAGATCTTTCATCCATTTATTAAATGTCGAATTGTGATATTTAACATTTATAATTGATATATGTGTTTTGATTATTTAATGTAAATATAATACATATATTTGAGATATTTGTATTTAATTGTTTAATTATTCAAATGTTGAATAATTGAATTAATTAAATATTTAATATCTTTTTTACTTATTTAGATAAGATAAATGGCTTGTTTTAATTGGATGAAGTGGCTAATTTTAATTGGTTAAATTGGTATGATTTAATTGGTTGGAATGTGATAAACATTAATTTGATTAATCTTTTTACACCACAAAATAATTAAATCAATTTCCAATTATTTAAACAAAATTGAAAAAATTATGGCTATTATTATTTCCTCCAAAATCGGTAATTAAGGGAAATTATATAAGCCAATTTTTCTTTTTTGTTTCTATTTCTAAGAACCCTAAAATATCAAATATAAAAGAAAGAAAGAGAGTAAAGGAGGAAAAGGAAAAAAGGCTTTGAAAAATCAAATTTTTTGTAAGTTTTTCTTACTTTTCTTTACATGAAAAATATTTCTAGCATAATAAGTGACCGGTGCGTAATCACACGCGTATAACGCAAGCGCACGTATCGTTCAAGTAGTATAAAAAGTATTATACCCACGAGGACTTAATACCTAATCTATTAATTTTATGAGGTCAAATGATTACTAGTATCTAACAGGTTGATTGATTGATTTGAAATGATGATGATTTTGAATTTAAAAACAAGTAAATAAAATTGCGCGAAAGTAGGCTTAAGAAAGTTCAATATTAGAAAACTATCTAGGGTTGTGAATTTTCCAATATCATTTTAAAGATGAAGTGATTATTTCATTTTTGTGTAATATATCGGTTTACTAACCTGGAACACTAAATTATGCGAAAGCCTCTGTCGATGGTCAGATGTAAATACCCAGTATAACCTAATTGAACCATATGTCTATGTCAACCAAATTACCTGGATTCATTAAGTTTAAGTTCCAATTATGGTTACCCCCGCCCGACAGGTATATGTCTATCTTGTAAGGAAATCTATTAAAGGATTATCTATCCTCAGGAAGATCGTGGGCTGATACGAAACAGGATGCGAAACAGATGAAACCCGATCCAAGATCCCGTAGACCACAAAGAACCTGTCCTTGAAAACCCTTGGAGATAGCCTCAGATGAATTTTGCCAGCAAATAGGACGCCACAAAGGATGCCAACCCTTTGATAAGTCTTTGTTCAATCACTGAACGATGATAAAATTTTCTCAATCTCAAGAAAATGTTACTATTCACGCACAAAAAATAGGGTCCTTCATTAAGAGTTGTTTTTGAGTTTAAATAGTAACATACTCAAACCCTAAAAGAGCTAAAAAGACTAATATAGCCCTAAACTACCCATTATCAACTAAAAGCCCATAATTCCTAATTTCTAGCCCACTTTGAACCCATAACTAAATAAAATAAACTAACCTAAATAATAAATAAAAACGGTAATCCCCGTTGGTTCCATACATGCAAATAAATAATAAATATGCCTAAATAACTGAAAACGATTCATGCTACTCCTCGATAACTTGGGTCAAGTGTATAACTCTTGAACCCTCTTCCTTGAAGTCCAATTGGTCTCGAACCTGCTTGTTCAAGTCAGCTACATGATGTTGGGCCAGGCCTGCCATAACATCCTTGATCCTCCTAGCTCTGCGTCTTGTAATTGGTCCAACCGGTACATGGATTGGATCGGTTGTGGTCTGGGCCGAATCAGGAACAGCTAGGATCACATCATCCCCTCCCTCTTGAAAAGGATTCGACCTCGAATCGACACTTGCATCAAAGGGGACAAATCAGAAACATTAAATGAAGCATAAACATTATACTCACCAGGCAGATCAAGCTTATATGCATTATCATTGATCCTTTCGATGACTTGAAAAGGACCATCTCCTCGGGGTTGAAGCTTGGATCGTCGTTGAGCCGGAAACCTTTCCTTACGCATGTGTAACCAAACCCAATCACCAGGCTCAAACACCACGCGTTTACGGCCTTTATTCGCATGAGAAGCGTACTGCTCATTTTTCCGTAATATGTGTTCACGTGATTTCTCATGTATTTGTTTCACCAATTCTGCTTTCTTTTTCCCATCTAAACCTACTCTTTCCTCAACAGGCAAAGGCAATAAATCCAATGGTGTTAGTGGGTTAAAGCCATATACAATTTCAAAAGGTGAATATGAAGTAGAAGAATGAATGCACCTATTGTATGCAAACTCTATAAATGGCAAACACTCTTCCCATGATTTTAGATTTTTAGTGACTATAGTGCGAAGCAATTGAGTCAAAGTCCTATTGACCACCTCTGTCTGTCCATCTGTTTGAGGGTGACACGTAGTAGAATAAAGTAATTTAGTCCCTAGCTTACCCCACAAAACCTTCCAGAAATGACTCAAAAATTTAACATCTCTATCAGAAACTATACTCCTAGGAATCCCATGTAGTCGTACTACTTCCCTAAAAAATAAGTCTGATATATTAGTGGCATCATCAGTTTTATGGCATGCAATAAAGTGTGCCATTTTGCTAAATCTATCAACCACTACAAAAATGGAATCCTTACCTCGTTTAGTCCTAGGTAAACCCAACACAAAATCCATCGAAATATCTACCCATGGTTCACTAGGTACAAGTAATGGAGTATATAATCCATGAGGCTTCACCATAGATTTGGCCTTTCTACAAGTGAGACACCGATCACAAATTCGCTCTACATCACGTTTCATCTTAGGCCAGTAAAAATGCTCCTTTAAGGTTTCTAGGGTCTTACTAATTCCAAAATGTCCCATTAGTCCACCGCCATGAGCCTCTCTCACTAATAGCTCACGCATACTACAAGAAGGAATGCACAACTTATTTTCTCTAAACAGAAATCCCTCATGCTGGTAGAATTTACTAAATACAGATTTGATACATGCAGCATATATATCACAAAACTCCACATCACATGCATAAAGCTCTTTAATAAATTCAAATCCTAACATTTTAGCACTTAAAGAAGTAAGTAAAACATACCTGCGTGACAAGGCATCTGCAACTACATTTTCCTTACCTTGTTTGTAGCGAATGACGTACGGGAATGTCTCTACAAACTCCATCCATTTAGCATGCCTCTTGTTCAGTTTTCCTTGCCCTTTAAGGTGTTTCAAACTCTCATGATCTGTGTGTATCACGAACTCTTTAGGCCATAGGTAATGCTGCCAATTCTCCAGTGCTCGAACAAGTGCATACAACTCCTTATCGTACGTAGGATACCTCAACGCTGCCCCGTTCAACTTTTCACTGAAGTACGCAATATGTCTTTTCTCTTGCATCAATACTGCCCCAATACCTATTTCGCTTGTGTCACACTCTATCTCAAATGTGCTCTCAAAATTAGGTAGTGCGAGGACTGGTGCCACTGCATAACCTTTCCTTGAGAGTCTGAAAAACATTCTCTTGAGCTTCACCCCACTGAAATCCAACAGTCTTCTTGACTACCTCAGTCAATGGTGCGGCTATACTACTGAAGTCCTTCACAAAACGCCTGTAGAAACTCGCCAATCCATGAAAGCTTCGAACCTCAGACACTGTAGTAGGTGTTGGCCAATCCCTAATCGCTTTGACTTTCTCTTCGTCCATCTCTATGCCATCTGCAGTCACTACAAAACCAAGAAAATCGACTATATCCATGCAAAATGTGCATTTCTTATAATTAGCAAATAATTTTTCTTTTCTTAAAATATCAAGCACACATTTCAAATGACCTACATGTTCATCTAAAGATTTACTGTATACTAATATATCATCAAAATAGACCACTACAAACTTCCCTATACATGCACGCAACACATGGTTCATAAGTCTCATAAAAGTACTAGGGGCGTTTGTTAAACCAAAGGCATTACTAACCACTCATATAACCCATACTTAGTTTTAAAAGCGGTCTTCCACTCGTCACCTTCTCTCATACGAATCTGGTGATATCCACTCTTAAGGTCAATTTTACTAAAAATCTTAGATCCATGTAGTTCATCTAACATATCATCTAGCCTAGGAATAGGATGTCGATACTTTACCGTGATATTATTGATGGCACGACAATCCACGCACATACGCCACGTCCCATCCTTCTTAGGCACTAATAACACTGGTACTGCGCACGGGCTCATACTCTCTCGTACGTAACCCTTCTCCATCAGCTCCTCAACTTGCCTTTGAAGTTCCTTGGTCTTCTCAGGATTACTCCTATATGCGGGTCTATTAGGAGTGACAGATCCAGGCACGAAATCAATCTGATGTTCTATCCCTCGAATGGGTGGAAGCCCATTAGGAATGTCCTCTGTGAGTACGTCTTCAAATTCCTGCAAGAGAGAAGAAATAGAGACAGGAAGTGAATTGTTAGTGTTAGTAAGTAAAGAAAAGTGTGGTGTGTCTTTATACACTAGCAGCAACATGAGTTTTCCAGCTTTGTAGGTTCTCCTCACTCTCTCCCTCACCCCTCACCAGATAAAAACCTTTTTTTCATCACTCTCACTTTCTTCTCACTCTCTCCCTCGCCCCATTTCCCTTGGGTTTACTCTCAGTTCTAATCCCAGTGTTTCCCTCACTCTCGTGTTTAGATCTTATTTTCTCACTATTATCACTCTTATCCCCCAAGGATGCGGCTTCTCTCTCTCTCTCTTTTTCCTTTCCAACTGTAATTTGACTTGATCATCATGAACCTGTTTTGGTGTCAAAGGGTATAATGTAATGGGCTTGCCCTTATGCTGGAAAGAATATTGTGTTTCAAAACCCATCATGTATCACCTTCCTATCGAACTACCACGACCTCCCTAAAAGTATGTGACCTGCCTGCATTGGTACCACATCACACAACACCTCATCCGTGTAAGGTCCAATGGTAAAATTCAACAATACCTGCTTGGTCACCCTGATCTCACTCACCACTCATTAAGCCATTGTAGCCTATATGGCTTAGGATGGGCCAAACATGACAATCCCAATCTTGCCACCAATGCTGTGCTAGCCACGTTGGTGCAACTACCCCCCCCATCTACGATCATACTACATGACTTCCCATTCACGCTACACCTAGTATGAAAAATATTCTCTCTCTGCTGCTCGGTCTCCTCCTCAACTATCTGTGCTGTCAATTCTCTCCTAGACACAAGCGACAGGTTATCTAGTGGGTATGCTGCTCCCTTCTCATCATTAGCATCCTCTAATGCAGGCATCTCATCTTCCACCTCCTCATCTGTGGAATCGATATTACCATCATCATTCACTATTAGTGTTCGCTTGTTGGGGCACTGTGATGCATAATGTCCCAAACCTAAACACTTAAAACAATTTACCTCATTGGATCTTGGAATTACCACTTCAGACTTAACCTTAACTCTACCAGCCTCTATTTCATTTCCCTTACCACTATCAGCCCTGGGCTTATTGAAACCCTCATCTCTCCATTCATTACTAGGCCACTTCCCCCTCCAAGCAGAAGTTCCTTGTGTTGTGTATTTAGATGCGGATTTATTCCTCAACTGTCTTCTACTACTTTGATCGCCATATGTAGCATATCCTCCAACTCCACATAATGATGCAACTCAACTACACTTGCAATCTCCTTATTTACCCTCCTAAAAACCGAGCCATCGTGGCTTCTCTATCCTCCACCACATTCACCCTAATCATTGCTACTACCTCCATCTCTGTATGATAGTCCTCAACACTCTTCGAACCCTGATACAAATGTTGTAGCTTCTGATAAATTCTCTGTAATAATGGCTTGGAATGAACCTCTTACGCATAAGAGCCTTTAACTCTTCCCAAGTATCAACTGGCCTCTCATGGTTCCTCCTCCTATTAGTTACCAACTGATCCCACCAAATCACCTCACCGCATAGTCTGTAAACTCAATTGCAGCCAACTTCACCTTCTTCTCATCAGAATACCTATGACAATTAAAGATTAACTCAATCTTCCTTTCCCCTCCAAGTACGCCTCTGGATCATTTCTGCCGTGGAAAGATGGAATTTTCATCTTGATACTGCCTAGGTCACCATCAATATCATCTCTCCTACCATGATCTCTCCTGTCAGGCTCCCTCCGATAGGCATAATTATGCTCAGCATATGCATCTCTCTCATATCTATCTCCAAATCTGTCACCAAACCTATCATCAAATCGTCTATTTTCTCCCCCATAGGCCCTTCTATCTCCTATTTGAAAACCTCTCCGCTCATCAAACCTCCTATCCCGTCTGTCATATCTCCTCTCATACCGCCTATCCCGCGGTCCATACCTATCCTCCTCATTTTCGAACTCATCCAACTCTTCCATATCATCCAGATTATTCTCTGCCTCAAACTCATGTATAGGTACCCTATGTGGTTGTTGCTCTGCCTGTTCCTGCCTAGATTGTTGTGGCCCCTCAACCTCCTTCTGAACACTAGAGAATTGTAGACTAGTAATCTCCCTCGACAACCTCTCTATTGCCGCATTCATAGTGCCAAACATCTCCCGGAACTCAGCCATATTCTGCTCCATGGTTTTAAACCTCTCATCCACGGTCATATCTTTCTCTGCCATCTTACTTAACAAATAGATCAGTAATAAGAAGAAGAATAAAAAAATTAATTAATTAAATAAATAAAGAAAACCTCACAAGCTCTCGTGTGTCACTCTCTCTCAAACACTCTCTTCGAAAATTACCTCCGTTCAATGTCGAACGCTAACCACCAATGGATTGCACAATCCGTGTGTAGTCCAAAAGTCAGCAAAATCCACAAGGAATCAAATGAATAAGGGTATCAAGTAATATAAGACGTGACTCGAGAAGCAACGATGATACTCGATCAATAAAACCTAAAACTAGAGTGCAAAAGGAAATAAAATAAACAAGATAATAAAATTTTTTTTTTTTGAATTTTTTTTTTTCAAATAGGATTATCAAGATTACGCTAGAACGAATCAATCATCAATACTCAGTTTCACCCCAACGCAAGATAATCAAAAATACCTAATATAGCTAAAGGAATATATAATACCAGAAAATAAGAAGTAAAGAGAAAAGAAAATAAACAAAATAGACTTATAATGACATGTAGCAAATAGCCAAAATTCAACTCTACTGTGTGGTCAACACAAATTTGATTTTGACTTTGATTTTTTTTTTGATGCTCACAGGTTTTTTTTTTTTTTTTTTTGGTTGGGTCACAAGCGTGAGCCTTTATCCCTTTTTTTTTTTTTTTTGACGTGAACTTTTTTTTTTTTTTTTTGTTTTGTTTTGTTTTGCTTACTGATACACAATTCAAGGCAAACTTAAAGCATGTAATTTGGCCGGCAAATGACACACAGCAACAAAGACAAGACTGGCGAGACCGAGAGAAACAAAAGAAGAAACTGAAAAAAAAAATTAATTTAAAAGTCAGACCTGAAATCTGGCTCTGATTACCAATTGATAACGAAACAGGATGCGAAACAGACGAAACCCGATCCAAGATCCCGTAGACCCCCAAGAACCAGTCCTTGAAAACCCTTGGAGATAGCCTCAGATGAATTTTGCCAGCAAATAGGACGCCACAAAGGATGCCAACCCTTTGATAATTCTTTGTTCAATCACTGAACGGTGATAAAATTTTCTCAATCTCAAGAAAATGTTACTATTCACGCACAAAAAATAGGGTCCTTCATTAATAGTTGTTTTTGAGTTTAAATAGTAACATACTCAAACCCTAAAAGAGCTAAAAAGACTAATATAGCCCTAAACTACACATTATCAACTAAAAGCCCATAATTCCTAATTTCTAGCCCACTTTGAACCCATAACTAAATAAAATAAACTAACCCAAATATAAATAAAAACGGTAATCCCCGTTGGTTCCATACATGCAAATAAATAATAATATGCCTAAAATAACTGAAAACGATTCAGGTTGCTCCTCGATGACTTGGGTCAAGTGTATAACTCTTGAACCCTCTTCCTTGAAGTCCAATTGGTCTTGAATCTGCTTGTTCAAGTCAGCTACATGATGTTGGGCCAGGTCTGCCATAGCGTCCTTGATCCTCCTAGCTCTATGTCTTGTAATTGGTCCAACCGGTACATGGATTGGATCGGTTGTGGTCTGGGCCGAATCAGGAGCAGCTAGGATCACATCATGGGCTATTAAGAATAAGGCTGAAACCTAAAATTCCTTTGTCAAGTTTATTTTAGATTTACCAGATCAATCTTATTAGTGGCCAATTAACAAGACGCATTAAGCTTAAGACTTAATAAGTAAACGCTGTGAGTAATTACTGAAAAGTAAATGCTGAAAGTAAATTACTGAAAAGTAAATAAAGTAAAAGTACAATAAAAGAAAATACTGAGGTAAAAGGATCCACTTTTATTACTTCTATTTTAGATATCTCCCTTAATATAATATATTAACTTTGCATGATAATTACCAACCAGCCATATAGGCGGTATCCAGATTAAGTCAAATTAATAATTAATTACCAATCGACCAATCAGGCGATATCCAGTTTACTCAGGTTAAAACCAATTTAAATAATTACCAACCGACCAATATGACGGTATCCTCGTTAAGTCAGATTTTAACTAGTTTATACATTATAATTAAGGGAGATTAATCTAAATATTAGTAATAAAAGTTTTGCCTTTTACCTCAACAAAGGGGAGTTACCTCCTCATTACTGAAAAGTAAAAAATGAAATTAAAGAAAGAAAAGTACTTTGCGTAAAATTAAACTGCGGAAAGTAAAAACTGAAAAGTAAAGAAAAGAAAGTGCGAAAGCGGAAATTAATTACTGAAAGCTGTAAATAAACAAACAAGAAACAATATTCTTAGTATTCTTAAAGAATTCATTAGAAGAAAGTATGAATTTACAAAGGAAATGGCTTGGTATTTATAGGTAAAATTTTGCCTCCATCAAATCATCCACCAAATCCATTATTAATTGCTCCACTAATTGCTTATCATGTTTGGTGGTGATTTGATAATTTTTATTATTTATTTATTAATTTATTTTTGCTTTGAAAATGATTGAAAATGACTTTAATAATTATACACAACACACTTCTGGATGGTTCATCAATTTCGGGCATGACATCTTCAGAATTCGAAATTATTTTGTCTTTCAAAGTTGTAGATCTTTGAGTCTTATTTAATATGAAACTTGAATCAGCTCAATCTGATATCGGAATAAAAAGTTATGCACAAAATACAACAGATGCGCAAAATTAGAATTTCCAAAACTGCACTTCGTTAAAACGCCCTTTCAAGTTTCCAATCTCCAAAATTAATATGTCAAGTCCAATTCTTGCCCTTATTTGATCCATATTTCGTCCTAAATTATTTCATTGTGTCCCAATATTATTTTATCTGTAAAATAAACTAAAACACATCAAAACGTTCATCAAACCTGAGAAACTAAACAAAATATTAATTAAAAGGGGCGGTAAATATTGATATATTTTCCGCTCATCACTAAGCTTCAACATGTGTAGCCTAGTTTGTTCTCTACTCTTTTATGAATGTGATTTGATGATTTGGGGCTTGATTTAAAGATGGAAGCATGTATGATTTTTAAGAATGCTTAAAATGGGTTATAAAGCTTTATTTAGCCATTTTGATGACTACTTGCCATTATAGAGTCTTTTAGCCACTCATGTTAGACCTAGAATTATTCTTGAACTATTTCATGATGGCGAGACTTGATTGGTGTTGTAAGAATTGAATTAAAGACTTGAATTTGATTAATTTGGTGTTAATTTTTTAATTTGTGAAATTATAAAAATTAGGGTTTTTAACCATCACCAAATTTGGGGATTTTCATATATGTGATGATATTTAGTGTATATATGATGTATATTAAATTTGGGAATTTTTGGATTTGATCTTGGCATGTTTTGAATAAAAGGACCAAATTATAAATTCTTGAAAATTGAGGGACCATTCGGCAATAAGAGGAAAATATGTTTCTTTGAATTGCAAATTGTATTTTCATATATTAGACATGTGTAAATCATTTTAGGATTGATTTGGAATAAATGAGAATTGTATTTGACAATTTTGGACTAAAATGATTAAAATATAAAGTTTTTGGGCAAAATGGTAAATTCTGAAAAATTTGATTTTTGGGTAAAATTTTCATTTTCATTTTTTAAGTATTGAGTAATTGAAATAAATTAGTTTATTTTAATTACGCAAGAAAAATAATTGAAATCGGAAAATTTTGATTTTCTGTATTCCGCTGCGTTTACCCGAATTACCATCTGAAACCCCAACAGACAACACTAGGCTATGGAAAATACATTAGTGTAGAACATCGTAACCATTTTTATAGTGACAATGAAAGCAAAGTACAAAAGATTATGAGCTTTAGCCAGGACCAAATCGCCAGCGTCGATGTTAAACAAGTGCAACTAAAGGAGTATCGAGTACAAACATTGTTAATAATGACAAGGATCACTCCTATATACTTTTTGATTCTGGAAAGGGAACATGGGAAGCTTAACCGTGAGACACCAGTATTTCTAGTAGGAGTCAAGGGTATTAACTAAGAAGAACCTGATTGAGTCGAATAATTGTTGAGCATAACTAAAGAACTAGAGAAAAGTATTCCCTTGAAGACAAGGAACGTTGAGCACAACTAGAGGTCCAGAAATGAGGTAGTCGAGGATACTCAGTAAAGATCTTATGAGATGAGAACAATGAAGTACCTCTTAGCAAAGAACTTAAATGATACTTACTGAAACTATGAATTCTGAAGCAATTTACCCAAGTATGACAAAAAGTACGAGACATGAGTTAGATATTAAGAATGATGGAGAATCTCATATGCTTACTAGTCAAGGAGTAAATGATCAGTCGGGAAAATGCCTTTGTTGTTAAGTCAAATAGAATCCTTGATGATACATAATATTTACAACAAAGTAAGAGTTTATATAGATAAATTAGTGTACATCCCTAGTTACGACTTCCAAGTCATGGCATCATAGGTTCAGCATGATCATCACATTGCCATGTCGTGTAGTGACACACGGAAAATCATCGGGAAGTACAGTGAATGAAACAAAGGTGATGGGTATATAGTCAGTTAAAGCCGGTGGTTTATAAGGAACCCATAAATCATGTGATCTATGGTAAGATCCCAAGTTTAAAAAGGATTCAAGGAGGAATCCTATTTAGGGGGGAGAATTTATAAGACTGAAAATCCCGACTACTGTTACATTATGAGATGAGTATTATATAATATAAATTGTGTTTGAGCACATATATATTCATGGAACGACATTGGGAATAATCGGTGGATTCCTCGAAATTTCGATACAAAACGGTATTATGTTCCACTCCGAATAACCTATGGTATTTGGGTCGTAAGTTTCTCGTACGAACTCCAATTTTATGATTTCTATATCACCGAAAAGCTGAGATCAAGACCTATAACTTCCGCGTTGAACATATTTCAAAAATCAGATTAGAATCTGATGAAAAATACAGATAAAAAATTCATATGAATAATAATTTCGGACTCAACTATAAGAATCTCAAACCTTCTCCATATTTCCACATTTCTCTCCATTATTCCAAATATCAAATAACCCATACTATATAAAGAGAACACTATTCACCAATTCAAAAAATTAGAGCAAAAAAAGAAAGAAGAAGACGTGAATGAGAGAAGAAGAAAGAGGAGAAAAGAAGAATAAGAAGAAGAACAAGAAGAAGAAGAAGAAGAGAAGAAAAAGAAAAAGAAGAAAATGAGAAAAGGAGAAATAGAGGAAAGGCTTAGCAAGCATTGGAATTTTGGAAGATGAAGAAAACAACAAGAAGAGATTGATCCAAGAAAACAACAAGAATGGAGATTATCCATAGGAACCGCGATCTTCTACGATAAGGGGACTCAGTGCCAGCCAAATTCCAAAATTTGTGAGTGGACATTTTCTTTTAATTTGATTTTCATTATCTTGTTGCTTAAATCAGACTTACTTTTCGCTTTTAGGGTGTTATTCAATTTTATTATCAGGTATATTTTGTTCAGCATGTTTAAGAAATGATTTAGAAAAAGAAATATTTTTAAACATGAGATTTATATTTTCGAGGCATGGGGGAAAACCCACCTCAGTATGTAACTTGTTACAGACTTGGAATTGACGGATGACATGTGCACATGTAGAGGACTGGGGACGGCAATACGTAACGCCCCCAGATCCTAGTTCAGGACTATGGATAACAGATGCCCCTAGATCCTAGTTTCAGAGCTTGGAGGGTAGCATAGATTCGCACCCCCAGTTTTAGTTCAGTGGCTTGGGGGACGACGATACGTAACGCCCCAAGACCACTAGTTTCAAGGACAGTAGTGGCATGCTTTGTGGAACGGTTACACATAACGCCCCAAAGTCATGGATTTTCACTTCTGGCTCTAGTTAGGCATATGAGGGACATCGATACGTAACGCCCCCTTACGTCAAGTTTTTCAGAGATAGATCAGTTTTCAGATATCAGGTTTTCAGAAAACAATTTTCAGAGATCAGATTTTAGAAACGGTTTTCAAAAAAAAGACATTTCAGAAATAATTTTCAGAATAGATCTTTCAGATATAAGTTTACAGAACCATACTTTCAAAAGTAGATTTCAGAAAGATAAGTTTTATAAGAGATTTCAGACTGGGTTTTTCAGAAAAGGAGTTTTCATATAAAGTTATCTTTGAATTTTGGTTTAGAATCCCAATATTTATATAACAATATTTTAGTTTTCGTCCACTCACTTAGATCACATAACAGTCTAAACCCCTCACTCCCAGTTTCCTTATTTTTGCAGGTATTCTTGGAGGATGAGCTCGGGAGGACGGATATTGATGTAGTCACTAGGGTATTGTTGGAAAATTATGACCCATGACATCACTATTTGTAAATGACATGGAGTTCTTTGTACAAATTAACTATGTGACAAAGGAAATTTGCTCTTTTATCATTTTGTAATTGGATTACTAGGATATATAAATGATAAAAGTCCATATGATTAGTACCAGATTAATAAGTTATGAGACAGTAATAATCCACGAAAGGTTTAATCATTAAATATCCCTAGTCGTAGTATTATCGAAACTGGACATCGATAATGCAAAATAGACTAGTATTACACTTGTGCGCGTTATGGAAACTTAACGACATAATTCTCATATATTTAAGTATTGTATACTTATGCAAGTGTGATAAGAGGTTATGTTAGCCATTTGACCGGGAACAGCTTCGCTCTAGATAGACCCATCGGAATCCCATTGGTAGTATGACTATGTGTCTATGGGAATTCGAATCAGAGTAGATGTATATGGTCTTAACCAGAGACTTGCATCGCTAATATTTGTGACAATCAATATACTTTGGTTTTGGTCGTCCGGAGCTTTAACAGGTTCTGTGTACGCCTCTTCTGGGTATACTGAGAATCGTAGTGTATTGGGTGTGATGTCAAGATGGAAATATCACTTCAGGCATATGGAGATGATTATCACGTAGGATACAAAACTAGTACTCTTAAATGCTGCAGCTATCGGGATAGTATGACTAGGTCATGATTATCCGATTACAGAGACTAGTTGCTAGTGATTCGATATGTGCTTCATACGAGGCAGACACAATTCCAGCCCTAGGCCTAGCATATGACATTCGATACTAGATCGTATTACGCAATACATTGTATATTATGCCTGATAAAGATTATATATTCCTCGTTGAGTATTTCTGGAGAATTGGGTAGGCATGGTGCTTTGCTAGAAGCCGACAATGTCTTGTAAATCGGTAAGAACGTGGTACCGGATACGCACGTGTTCGGATAGTCCAATGATCGTATTTACTGCCAATATATCCAGGGATCTCTTTGGTCGCTTCCCAAAGATTCACCGATGACATTTGACTCGAACAAAATTAATCTGAGATTAATTATGAGAGAGAAAATTAATCTAGGATTAATTACGGCAAGAATTAATCTGGGATTAATCATGAGAGAAAATTAATCTGGGATTAATTACGTCAAGAATTTATCTGGGATTAAATTCGTCTAGAAGAGCATTTCGCGATTAATTTGGAATTAATCGGCAAAGTAAATTTAATAGTGAAATTGGATTTTACTATTTAATTTATTTAATTGGGCTAAAATAATATATCAGATATATTAATTGAAATTGAATTTTAATACAGAATTAAAATTGGATTTTAATTCAAGCGAATGAATTAATTTGGAATTAATTCGTATGCGAATTTCGTAATAATTTTGCTAGGTATTATTATTTAGTTAAATTGGATTTAATTATTTAGCGACGGAAAATTCATTTAATCGGATTAAACGAAACCGGTCCCAAAGTGTGTTGTGTAAACCAACTTGAATTTTGAATTCAATGGGTGAGACCCACCATTTACATCATATGTCACCCATTGATGTGAGTAGTTGGCAAAACTTAAATGTTGCATTTAAGTAACACAACCACCAACTTTTGTGTTAAGTTTTTTGGAAAAACAAAATCTCTATTCACAATCTTCTCTCTTCCTTTTCCCTTAGAAGCCGTGAGCTTCTCTTCTCTCCATTGAAGTTTTTTTTGCAAATTTTCAAGTAAGCTAGCACTTTGGGAGTCAAAAGAAGGTGATAGGGAAACTCACCCTTGAGTTTGGAATTCAATTCAAAGGCTTGGAGCTTCCATACATCAATGAAAAGTTTTGAACTTCAACCATTCAATGTAAGTTTTTTCCGCAAACTTTCTTGAATTATTCATACACAAATCAATCTTAGAGATCCTTGGCATGTTTAGGACACTTTCAGGTATGGAGTCCACCGGTTCAAATCAGAAAGAGTGAGAGTCCAGTGAGAGTCAAGTAAAAGTTATGTATTAAGTCTTTGGTTATGTGATAGTCATTGTAAAAGTAAATGTTATTGAATACACATTTATTTATGTTGAGTTTGCATATTTTGTTATTAAGTTTGGGCTTCGGTCCCATAAATAAGATATTTAAACAGATAAAAGAGTATTAGCATTGTTAATGATTACAGAGTCAGAGGCTCATGGGAATAATACGGCTTTTTCCCTGCCGGTAGCATCTCTCGGATTGGGGATGTTACAAAATTGCAGACCATTTGGATCATTAGGTGTCAAATTGCTAACAATGGAGGAAGCTCGACGTGTGCATTTGTTTATATTGAGTAATTGCGACGAAGTGCAACCATATTTAACGTAAGTCTTGTAGGTGCATAAGTTTATTTTTACTGTCTTACATTAACATAACTCATTATTTATAGGCAACATATTACCATGCTACAATGTGGTCGTGACCACAACATTGATGGAAGAAATAAAAAAGAATTCCCTAAATGGTTTGAGGCAACTGTAAGCCCTAACATTGACTGTTTGTTTTTACCCTAATAGTAAATATTTCATGTTTGCTATATTAACACGCAAATGTTATCATGTGTTAGATAAACAACCAAGTGCAAAATGGTCAACTGGACTCGTCATCTTCGTTAGTTGCATTGGCATATGGGCCTCAAAATCAGGCTTACGAATACAGTGAATGCATTATGAACGAAGTTCGATTTCACACCGAGCAGCGAGATGTTTCACATGTAACTCAGAATTATGAAATTGTAGTAATTGGAGAAAACGGTTCTGATATTGTGGACTTCTATGGAGTGTCGCAATCAGTCATTGCGTTGATATACAGACCCCGACGACATTCAGTGCTATTCGAATGTAAGTGGTTTGACACAAATGCCAAAAAGAGGATAATTCAATTTAATAATCATCTAACGCCAATTAATGTTCAACGTGTTGGTACAAGAATAATCAATACGTTTTTTGTACCCAAGCACAGGGTGTGATGTATATGTTTGATCCCAAGCTAGGAAATGGATGGATGGTGGAAGAAAAGTTACAACATAGGGGCATTTGGGACACGCATAAGAAAAGATAATGTCACAATTTCAGATGAAGCACAAATCTCTGAATAGATATTTCATTTACCAAATATACAAGTTAACGTTAACTCGAGAGAAAAAAAACATTGAGATAATTCACCAATTCTTAAGTGAGCGTGAATTTTGAATTCCTTCATTTTTATCTTTTAGGTATAACGTTCTTATTTATAGAGTAAATAGGATTAAACATTTATTTTAATAGCTATATTCAATGAATTTACCTTTTTATTAACAAAGAAATAAATTCAATTAAATATCGATAACAAATTATCAACTCTCAGCTTTGAATCGAGCTCCCAATTTAATTACTTACTTAGCTAAGTCCTCCAATTGCAAATAATTCCTTCAGGTACCAGTGGCCTAATACCAACAGCAGTCTCTGGCTCTGGCACCGAATTTCCTGAAGGGCTAGCCTCACTACTTCCCGCAATTTTCTCAGAATTTTCAATCAAGCAATGCCTACATTTCGGGCACGAAGAATGTGATCTCAGCCACTTATCGATGCAACGAATGTGAAATCCATGATTGCATTTGCTCAGGATCCTCACAGGCTCACCAGGAGCAAACTCTGACAGGCATATAACACATTCTGTGTCCAAGCCTGGAAGCTTCAACTCTGTTGAGTAATTCACTACAGGAAAATCCTTAAGAGCTTTTTTCTTGATTCCTGAGGAATTCACTGACAGATTCAAGGAGTCAGATTCAGAGTTCAACAATCTTGAGCACCCAATGAATGCACACCTGATAAGAAAATTAAACCCAAGTGAGCAAATTACTGCGCATACAAGGACTGAGAAGAACATCACAACATTTAAATCCAAGTTGCTTTTAACAGGGCAGGGAGGAGGAGCTGAGACTGGTTGTTGGTTATGGGGATTTAGTAGTAGTAATTTTCTAGAGTGAAATTTTCCAAGAAAATCTTGGAAGAGTGGAGTCGATGAGAAAGAACTTGTTGCCATGAACAGATGCTTCAAAGTTTGAATGAACACTTTGAGGTAGCAATTGATTATTGATGTTCATAAGAAGATTATATAGGAAATGTTGAAGGTTCATTTATCCTTAATGATATGATTGCAAATACTTTACAGCTGTTATATATACTGTGCTTTTTGATATGAACAAGATAAGATCCAAGAGTGAGTGGGACAGACTGATAGTCAATTGAAGCTTATTCTATCACTTTCAACAATTAAATAGAGACTGAAATTGGATTACTTATAGTTCTCGATTTTTTAGTCTACAATTTATTTTTATTTGTAGCCTTCATTGAAGTTTTGTCGTTTCTAATCAAGAGACTGACCCATTCCCCAAAATAATATTTTATGAGAGCTAGTGGTTAGAGTGCTAATTATTCTGGACACGAAACCTTTTTTTTTCTTTCACTTTTATGATTTGAGTAATGATATGTATATAAAAACAACACACAAAAGTTGAGATAAAACTATTAAAAAAATTAAATTAAAAAATAAAAAATCTTACTTTTTTTTGTTGTTGTTGATTTTGTGCTGATTTTTATGCTAATTTTAGTTTATGTATATTTTTGTTTTAATTTATGCAAAGTTTAATCATCATAATTATAGATGATAAATTTCACATTTAGTCCACAATTGAGATTTTGTAGGATGGAAGCACCGATAATCAAATTGATGAGTGGTAATTATATCACTATTTTTCACTCATTTTACTTAATATTTTGTTTAGTTTCTCGGGTTTGATGAACGTTTTGATGTGTTTTGCAGTAAATAAAGTATCGGGACTTAATGGAATCAAATCGGGGCTAAAACGATGAAATCCGGAGCAAAAAAATGGCGAAAACGGAAATTTACTATACGTGTCATGAAGAACAGTTTCGGAAATTCCAGTTTTGCGCAACTGTCGTATTTTGGACTCCACCAGGTTGCAGATTAAAGAAAACTCAAAGATCTACAACTTTGAAGAACAAAATAATTTCGAATTCTGAAGGTTTCATGACCAAAATTAATGAACAATCCGAAATTGTGTTATGTTTAATTACTAAAGTCATTTTCAAAAATATAAAAATTTGTCAAACTTCCACAAAATATGCAAGAGTGTTTTGTGCCATGTTTGGTGCCTTGTTTGGTGCCATGTTTGGTGGAGTGTTTTGTGGCATGTTTGGTGGAGTGTTTTGTGGCATGTTTGGTGGAGTGTTTTGTGGAGTGTTTGGTGGAGTAATTGGTGGAGAAATTGGTGGAAGCCTTTAGATTTTCCTATAAATATCAAGCCATTTCATTTGTAATTCTCATGCTTTCCTTAGGTTTTTGTAAGGAATTTAAGGATTGCATCTTGTTTGTATTTATTTTCAGTATTTAATTTATGCATTTTTATTTTCAGTAATAGTATTAGTTTATTTTCTTTTATTTACTTTTATGTTTTGTAGTTAATTTTCCGCTGGGGGAAGGGTGAAGCTTTTATTATTTTAGTTTAGATTAATCTCCCTTAATTATAATATGGAAATTATAATTTAACATAAAAGGTTATACCGCCTTAATGGCTGATTTTATTTATTTGACATAATGTGACACCGCTTATATGGTCGGTCCTTATGTGACAGATGATTACCACCTATATGGCCGGTTTATGGACAAATAATGATACCGCCTTTATGGTCGGTCGGACTTAATTAAAATCTGACTTAATGAGGATACCGCCTATATGGCTGGTTGGTAATATCACTGATAAATTTTATATTATAGTAAGAGAGATTTTTAAATTAGAAATAGTAAAAGTGGATCCTCCAACCCCCAACATTTTATTTTTATTCTAGGGAAGTGATGAAATACAATATCCACACACTTAATAATTGATTTTGTTTTTATGGGTAATTCTTTAGTTTGTTTATTGAGTCTTAAGCTTAATGCTTCTTGTTAATTGGCCATTAATAAGATTGATTTGGTAAACTTAAAATGAACTTGACAAATGGATTTTAGGTTTCAGCCTTAAATTTAATAGCCCACGATCTTCCTTGAGGATATATAACCCTTTAATAGATTTCTTTACAGGATAGACATATACCTGTTGGGCGGGGGTAGCCACTTTTGGAACTTGAACTTAATGAATTCAGGTAACTTGGTTAACATAGACATATGATTAATTGGGTTATTTAGGTATTTGCGTCTGACCATCGACATAGGCTTTTGCATATCTTCTTGTTCCAGGTTAGCAAACTGACTTATTAAACATATATAAGAGAATCAATTCATCTTTAGGATAATATTGTGTGGAATCACAACCCTAGATCTTTGTGTCTTGAAGTTATTTTTCTTAGTATTTTCTTTTGTTTATTTTATTTAAGCAAATCCACATTCAACCAACCAAAAGCAATCATTCTCTTCTCCATTAATTAGATACTTGTAAATAAATAGTATCAATAATTAATAACAATAGTAGGAATTAAGTCCTCGTGGGATCGATATTTTTATAATACTTGAACGATACGTGCGCTTGCATTATACGCGTGTGACAACGCCGGTCAAGTTTTTGACGCCGTTGCCGGGGACTTATTTTTCTTGAGTTATTAATTTTGAAGCTATCTAATTTACTTGTATATAATTTTCTTTATTTTTATCTGTAATTTTTATTTATTTCTTTTATTTTTCAGGTGGTTGACATGGATCTTTATTAGGAGATTGAAAGATTACGAGCTTTACTAGAAGAAGATACACCCCAAATCATGGAGCAACAGTCCATTTTCCTGAGCCCTGTTGTCCAGCCCAATAATTATTACTGGATGCCAGAACCAAGCAATACTATATTTGCTCATCAGAACGCAATGGGGAGATGTGTGATATGCGATGGTAACCACCCAAGCGATCAATGCATATACATTTCAGAGTAGGAGAATTATCAGAATCAATCAAGGTACGAAGAGCCAACATATTTCAAAGAACCACATTTTCCATCTTATCCATCATCCACCTACGATCTTCATCAAGAACCAGAACCATCAGAGGACGATCAGATGATTGACATGCTCAAAGATTGGCTCAAGAAACAAGATGAAAAGTTCGATGCAATGGCTGACAAGTTCAATAAATGGGACATTGAATTTAATGAATCCTTTCAGAGACAAGCAGTAACATTACAAAGAATGACAGATCAAACGAGACAATTAACAAAAAACCAGAGCTACATACCTCAAGAAGCAATTTCATATGAAACTGACAAAGCCTTCAAGTACCCATATTTCCTTCATGACACTTTAACAGAGGATGAGGTTAAGCAGTATCAACAACCAGAGGTATCAGTTCAGGAGCCCGAACCAGCATAGTCTTGATTTGATTTTTATTATTCAGACTCTGACGAAGAACAAGAAGTAGAGCTGTTTATGCCAACAAGAATTGAGGATGAAATTTTGTATCCTCAAAATGAAGATCTTGGAGCTTCTATTGCATAAATATTTGAAGAAGATTTACCCGAGCCAGTCACATCAGAGGATGAAGACCTAAAATCTGACATTTCTTTACATTCTCAGGTTAACACTTATGGAGCATGCATTTCAAAAATGACAGATGAAGAGCTGAATGCAGAAATCCTAAAATACATATGTGAAGAAAATGTGGAGGAAGATGTACAAATGGAGGAGCAAATGACTTACCATATTGAAGATTTCAGACATTCAGGTGAAACAACACTGTTTTAGAGAGTACATATCAAAGACATCACCCAGAGTATTGACAGAATGGAACCTCCATTTCGAGTCAAGCACCATACGAGACCTCCTGATTTACTTTCCGGAATCATTGGAGCGACAAAGATAAAAAAAATGGCACAAGTACTGAATGAGACAAAATTCTTTTTGCCACTTTACCGTTGGAAGAGACCTTTCAAAAGCAACGCTCATGGGATTGTCTTTAATCAGACGTCCAAAACGACGCTGAAACCTCATTGACATATGGATTTCAGTCACGTCTAGCTGAAGATGAAAAATTTAGCGCTAGCAGGAAGGCAACCCATGGAATTTGTTGTAATTTCTGTTTTCATATTTTGTATATACATGTTGAAGAGTTTTTAATTTTATGTGTTAGTTTTTCAGGGAAAATCAAAAACGGAGCATTTAAGAAGGAATAGTGTTTGGCAATCACAGAGACGAGAGCTAATGGCTGAGTAAAGAATGGATTCTTGAGACACATCCTAATGAATTTATACTAAGTGAGTGGCGTATTGAGTACACAATTCCGTTGCTTAATAATTGTTTTGGTTTGCTTTTCCATTGTAATTATCTTTATTTTCATCGACAGGATCCAGACCTTTTGACCTTTCACGATTTATTTTATTTAGTTAACAATTGTCCTTTGGAAGATACTAGTGCTATTATTACTCACCATTTTTCAAGTACTATAAATTCAGCTCGTCATTGCACTTTTGAAGGCATCCAGGTTTGAGAAAGAAATATAAAAAATGGAAGCCACTTCAAGAAGACGAGTTGAAAACATCTGCGTGTTTTGCGGTACTAGTGTTGGTGCTAAACCATAATACGTAGCAGCAGCACATGAATTGGGTCGAGTCTTAGCTGCAAGGAATATGCACTTAGTATATGGCGGTGGCAATCTTGGACTAATGGGGATCGTTTCAAAAGCTGTATAGGAAGAAGGCAGTCAAGTCTTGGAAAACTTACAATTAAATTTATCGAAAAAACATCAAAACACGAAAAAACCCATTTTTATCGAAAACTTACATAATCTATCGAATCGATCTAATTTGTTCTATTTTCACTCGGATTCTACCAAGTGTGCATTTCAAAAATACTCATACTTAAACAATTAAATTTATATCATTACTCCGCCCTATAAAGCTACTAGAAATATACAAACATTTAACGATAAACTTGAAATTTACTAGTTTTTACCATGAAGTGTTACCAAGATTTCGAGGGCATAGACGGACTCCAAACGATCCCACGAACGCGCTGGAATCGATAGAATTTCGATCGAAGCTACTTCATTGATTCGTATGCAACCATGCACATAATAGAAAATCCATCCCCGCTTACTTGTAGTACTCTCCAATAGCTTCGATTTGACGGGTAATTCAGGCCGTGAATAAAGTGATGAATCGAGATCATGAAACCCACTACATCGTATTTTCCTCATCTCCCTCACCGTATTCCAGCGTGTTGGGGCTGCCGCTGGCGCAATTAGGTGTCGTTCAAGGCAGTTTTGGAGCTGGGGGTCGAGTGATGATGTATGTAATGTTATAAAATTTTCTTAATTATAAGAAAATATGAGGTATATATAGAAAAGTTTTTGAAAATTATATTTTTACCCCGTAAAATTATAATTAGGTCCCTACCATGGGGCTTTCACGGAAATTTATATTTGTGAAGCCCTTATTCTTCAAATTTTAAAAAGTGTTCAACACGAAAGTTTTTCGTCTCGAAAAATCGATTTCAGTGGTTCAAGATTGGAGTTTGTTTTCTATTTTTATAGCTGAAATAAGAAATTTGTATGTGTATAATGATATAAACAGAAATTGTGTAAGCGGTTCTTGAAACCACACGTTTTCCAATGCAATAAAGCTTCACTTTAAAAAATTCAATCTATTTTTCAACACATGAACTCTTATTTTTCAAATAGTATCATGTTCTAAATACTTAACTTTAATTCGAAAACCTTCTAGAAATACGTCGAAAAATTTGGGATATTATATCTTTTAACCCTCATGACTTACATGGAGTTACAAATATGAGTTGGACTGTCGGTGTCTAACACTCATTCACTATTTACTTATAAGGCTAATGAGATGTCAATTACAAAGTGTACATGAAGGTACTGTATTTCTTTTTAACTCTGGATAATCTTTCTTCCAGTTTCCAGACTTCTTGCAGTCTAGACATGTATCACGAGCTACATGCGGTCTTGCAGTTTTATACTGCTTAGAGTCTCTTTCATATTTTGATCTTCTTCGAATTCCTAGAAGTCTTTAAAGAGCTTGCTCCACCATGGCGTACAAAGTGTGATTGTCTTTCTTCAAATCCTGCTGCGTTGTGCGTAACCTGTTATGAAGTTCTTCATAACTGGCTTGCATCGAATGCATATGAAAGTTTAATACAAAGTCGACATATATACCAAGAAAATAAGATAGAATCAAATTCGGCCTAGTCGTTCATCGATCATAATGTCATGTCGTTCCAAATATCGGATCTAGTCGATCATTTTCAAAACATGAATGCTGATCACTCATCCATCCTTGAGCATAGCATGAAATAATCCATTGGATCTCTGATATATTTTAATTTCTTGATTTTCTTCGAACAACTCCTTGAGTTTTTCATAATGCTCCAAGCATCATTTACTTCTATATATTGTCTAAGCAAATATGGAACTATCGATCCTAAAATATAATGTCACCCTCAGGTTATCATCTTTCTATTTTTCAAATGTCTCCTACTTTTTGGGAGTGGAATATGATCGATTTCGACATGTAATGGATTGAGCGTCATATAGCTCAATCACTCTGACTCCAAGACAAATCAGATGTTCATTTCCCACTAAAAATAGTTATCGGCTCGTTTCAATTTATTAGAATTCAAAAGTCGCGCTAATGGATTTGCGACAGCTATCTACAAGACAAAAATTAAACAGTAGGAAGATATTTTCATTTCAATATAAAAACACTAATATGATTATGGATTTTAAATCTATTAATTCCCTACAAATACTTTATGTAATTTCGTAATATCCCTTAATAGAAAAATAGAAATTTGACAATCAAAATTTCATAGCAGAAATGGATACCATCACATTTAATACAACCTCACAATAATGATGGTATTGGCTTTCATAAACTCATTAGGTAGACTTCAAAGGTCAATCACATCCACGTGACTTCTATGTTTGGTCCTGAACCATTTCTTATCATCAAAATAATGACGGTATCAGATTAAGACATGATTTAGTTGTTTACTTGTCAATGTGCACTAATGAGCTTCGTAAGTACACCCTCATAATAATGATGGTATTGGGTGAATACGTCAACTTATCATGCTACATCTAATATTTACCGGAGCGACCTAAGTTCCAACCACTTATATCCTCACAATAATGATGGTATTGGGCATAAGTAATAAGAACTCATTCAGCTTGGTATTCAAAAGACGGACCATCCAATAAAGCTTCAACATTATTAATACTATTACTTAAAAATAATCACCTAAACATGAGAGATTTATGATAATCAAGTAATTAATATGCTTAGGTCAATTAAAATTTTTTATTTAAAACATGCAATGCATATATAATATGACTTATGCAAAATTAAATTAAAATTTAGAGGCATAGATTCATATATATGTCAAACATATAACATGTTTTGTATGGTTAAGACCTGCTCTGATGCCATTCTATTGAGGCGAATGTGGAACCCCTAGGGTCGCATCGGTTCCCCGCACAATGGAAACAGATCTAACCATTGGATATAAAGTATTGGTATATTTTTAAATAATAAAATAGAATATTATATTATATTACGAGTATATGGGAAAAATCGGGGATGAATCGGAGTCAGAAAGCTTAATAGTAGAAGAAAATAAGTTCCAGTTTGCACGTACACACTGTTCACGCGTGGACAATGAATTGAATAAAAAGAAGTAGAGTTTAGAAGATATCACCCAGTTAGTGGGAAATTTATAATTGAATCTACGACTATTTAAAAAAAATTACAGATTAAGATTCAAGTTCGCTCTACGCTTTTTGCCACGATTGTTATAAGACCAATTCAACTTGGAAAGAATGTGGTCGATTTTTAGTTCATAAGCTAAGCGTTGGTCAACAAATTCATCAGATTTTCTTACCAGTTTCGAAATGAACCCGAGTCTTTTGGCATTATCAAGAAATACTAAAAAAAATTAAAAAACGTGATCAACATTAAGTAGTCCAATGGATTTTCGGTGAATGTTCAAGTTCGCTCATGACGCAACTGTGAATATTTCTTCCAACGTGCCCAACCCACCTCTAAAGCAATAAAAGCGTCAGCATGACTAATCATTTCAGTAAGACTTTCAGACATACCTGAGACAATGTATTCTTCTCCATTTGCTTTTCCGTTGAGGTTTCTGTATGCCAAAGTTTTTAGAATGATCCCCAAAACTTGATTGCCACCACGGCTTTTGAAACACATCCCATCAATCCAAGATCGCCATCGCCATATATTAAGTGCATGTTTCTTTCTTCCATATCTCTACCCAATTCTCTTGCAGCTTTAATAAATTATGGTTTAGTTCCAGAGTTAGATCCATAAAATATACATATATTAGTGACTCATCGTCTTGAAATTTTTTCCATTTGTATCTTATTTGGATGTGTCGAAGAGAGAAATGACGAGTTGTATTAATAGTTCCTGAAAAATGGTGAGTAATAACGGCACTAGTACATGTAAAATGACAATTGTTAGATGAATAGTAAAATAGATCGTGAAAGTAAAAAATGTTAGATATTGTTGGTAAAATTAAAGTAAAGGAAATCAAAACAGTAAATTAAATTAAATTGAAACAATAATTTAAAGTAAAAGAAAACAATAAATTGAAACAATATGTACTGGTAGTTGTGATTGTGGCTCACATCTTCCTCTAGTTTTACGTCCAGTAGCGGATTGAGCTCCTTCAATAGGTCGGGGATATGTTTCCCATCCAATTTTCTTACAAATTGACAAACATGGTCTTTAAAGTTAGAGTCCCGAGACTATAATATTGTCTTTATTTTTCAAATTGTGTATGCAAATCGTGAATCACTCGATGAACATGTCCACTAAGATGCGTCTTAAGTGTCAATAATATATTATCTAATGACTTCTTACTCAATCCATCACTAATGAATTGAATTTTATCTTCACGATTGTCAGACACCATTTATAAATAACGACAACGAGTATTGCGCGTTCAGCATGCCTATTTATAACAAAACTTAATTGTTTAGCTCTTTGTTTCTTAGCATATGTGTTTTTCCTTAAACCAGACATGTAAAAAATGAAGGATTCAGAAAACTCAACTGTCAAGTGAACCACTGCTTCAATTACCCAACGAATATCATTTGGAATACCATTGATCATAAGAAGCCTCAGTCTTTCGGTGAGTGCTTTGTACATTTTCATCAGAGTATTTTTGGGGAGAGAAGGAAAATGATTGTGGAGTTTTACGAGAGTTTTTTCCATGCCTTGATTGTAGGGTATTAGTAATTTTAGGAAACTGAAATAACCGACTTAGAGTCACGGAGTACCATTATCCGCTATTTAGCCGGGGTGCAAGATTCTGACAAAAAGAAAAATTACTGCAAAATACAAGAAAATGGAAATTAGACAAAAATAAAAGAAAATACAATAACAACTTACATCAATCACAATACACTAGGTTTGAAAGGAAAAAAAGATTCTTGAAAATTTGAACACTCCAAAAATAGTTTCAGACGTTGTCCATTTACTTTAAATACATCACCATCCCTATGATTCTCAATGTCAATAGCTCCATATGGGTAAACGTGTTTCACAATGGGCCACTCCATTTGGATTTCAATTTTATAAGAAATAATTAAAGACGAGAATTATAAAGCAAAATCTTTTGACCTATTTCAAATATTTTTCATGAAATTCGACTATCATGAAGACCTTAATTTTACCTTTAAGAATTTTCACATTCTCATATAAATCATTCCTTAACTCTTCAAGTTCATTTAATTGCAGTTTACGTTCATGACTGGCATTTTCAAGGTTTGAGTTGAATGCTTTAATAGCTCAATATGCCTTATGCTCAAGTTCTACAAGCAAATGACAAGATTTTCCATCAACTAGACAATAGAGAAACATTCCCAAAGATGTTTTCAAAGTTGTTTGGTATGCCCAAAGTGCGTCAGTCAGTCAAAAAGACCAATATTTGTGATTTGGGTTAATCGTTTTTTCCAAAAAAAATTTTGATTTCCCTATTTGTTAGTTCAACTTGAACATTTGTCTTAGGGTGATTAGAGGTAGAAAATTTATGTGTAATTTCATATTTTTTTTCAGTAAAACTCAAAAGGCTTGTTATAAAAGTGTTTACTTCCATAATTTATAATGGCCCCAGGGATTCCAAATCAACTTAAAATATTTTCTTTTAAAAATTTAATCACAATTTTATGATCATTGTTTCGACAAGGAATCGTTTCAACCCATTTTGAGACGTAATCAACTGCAACTAAATTATATAAAAATCCAAAGAATAGTGGAAATGGACCCATTAAATCTATTCTCCAACATTCAAAGATTTCGATGACAATGATGAGATTTAAAGACATCATGTTTTTTTTAGAAATGGATCCCAACTTTTGATAATTTTCACAAGTTTTTCAGAAAGCATATGTATCTTTAAATAAGTTGGGCAAAATAATCCACACTACTAGATTTTTGCAACGGCTTTTTTAGACAAGAAGTGACCTTCACATGCTCTCAAAAGCCAAAACTTAATAACATTACTTATCTCATTGTCCGATATGTATCATCAAAAAATTTGATCAGGGCAATACTTGAACATATATAGATCATCCCAGTAGAACTTATTGACTTCGGTCAAAAAAATTCGTGTCTTGATGGCTCTAATCTGAAGGTATTTTTCATGTTGTTAGAAAATTGACAATATTAGCATACTAAGACATTGTATTTACATAAAATAAAAAATCATCAAGAAATGAGTCATTTATTGGAGTTGTGTCAATTAATGACTCATTTGTGAGTCTTGATAAATGATTAGCAACTGCATTCTCTACTCATTTTTTGTCATTGATTGTGAAATTGATTTCTTGCAGCAACAATATTCACCGTAGTAATCTTGGCCTTGCACCGTGTTTTGACATCAAATATCTAACAACAACATGATCAGAATAAATAACGATTGATTAACCAATTAATATGATCGAAATTTATCTAATGTAATGATTACAGTAAATAGTTCTTTTTCTGTGGTAGTTTAATTCATTTGTGCACAAAAGTTCTATTTGCGTAATAAATTACATACAGCTTACATTCGTTTCTCTATCCTAATATTGTGCCAACTGCATAATCACTGGCATCACACATTAACTCAAAAGGCAGAGACCAATCAAGAGATTGTATGTTCGGAGCAGAAGTTAAAAGACTGATAATCTTTTCAAATGATTTTTGAAACTCTTCGATCCATTTAAATATTGCATCTTTTAATAAGAGGTAACACATATTGGAGTTGGTTCATGGAACGCTAATCTGAATAATGTATTGTACATTATATTTTATTAATTACTAATAAAATAACTATATTTTTCATTTCAAACCTTATTAATGGTAATATCATAATGCATATTAGATTGATAGATATATATGCTGAGAATGACATCGACCTTAGAATAGTCTTGTACTAATACTAGATATTAGTTCATTCGACATTGGGATAGTATTACTATTATAAACTATTCTTAAAGTAAATATTCATAGTCTTTGGTTTTGGAATACGGTCGAATTCTTATAACCTAGAAGATTAGCATATGTCATTTATTGGAATTGGAGTTCCAATCATTTAACTCGATGTGCCATGAGCAAGGGAAGCTCGTATAGACATGTGGGGTACTCGTTGGAGCGAATATTGAATGACTCACATGTGATTTCTAATAGTTGGAAGTACACGCCACCGTCACTAGGAATCTCCTCGAGTCGAGTAGCATATGTGATTCTTTGACTATAGGATAACATTGGTTTTGTGTGTGATCAAGACATAATTTGTTGGCCCGTATCTGTACTGTAAGGGATTTAAGTATCCATGTAAGTAAGTCACGATTATTAAGACTTTTTCCAAAGATGATCACCTAGGGTAGATCACATATATCAGAAATGGTTTCTGATTAGTTGTACGACTGAGAGATTGTTAAACATATGTGATAACCTCGAATTGTATAGTTCATAAAGGTCATTCGTGTTCTTCGTGAATTCGTAGGTGGTTTAATTACGTACATATAAGCTAGGCTTATATGACAAACGTGTCTGGACTTAGAGAGTCCCACATATGAAGTGTACTCGTTGAGCACTTAGGTAACCCATAATATTTGATATTATAATTAAATATTATTGGATAAAATTAATTATTTACTTTGACCCAATTGTATTAATTAGATTAATCTAAAATTACACAAGGGTTTTGTTGTAAATTTATAAATATCTTTACAATTGGAGGATATTTTGGTAATTGAATATGTAATTATAGGTGTATTTATCTTGATTTAATTGGATTAAATCAAAGTGGTAGACAATGAACTAATCAATTAATAATACTTTATCTTGATTTAATTGGATTAAATCAAAGTGGTAGACAAATGTGATTAGTCACACCTAATTATATATTCGGACAAATTGGATTAAGCCTACATAAAAGTTGATTAGAACTTTAATTAATTAAAAATTACATAACTTTTGCTATAAAAGGCAAGCTTGAGGAAGGTTTTAATCGAGCTTGAGAACACTAAAACAAGCAAGTGTTAAATAAATTAACCTAAGTAGAAGTTTTGTGAGAGAAGCTTTGGAAATTCTCCACAATATTTCAACAAGGAGAAATCAGGATTGGATCTTGGAAGCTTGCTAGCATTGGAATCAAGATTGGATCTTGGAGTCAAGCTTGTGTAATGACCCAAATTATTTTAGCATGTCTGCGCAAATTTTATTTTCGCGTGTAGGGTCGCGTTTGAACGCGAGATCCATTTTACAGTAAAACGGGAACATTTTCTTAGGAAAATTAATTTTATTAATTTGAGGGGTAAAATTGTAAAGCATCACACTAGTAAAATAAACAAATCTAGATATTTCTAGAATAAATACACATAATTAATATATACACACATAATCAATAAATATACATAAATCTAGATTTTTCTATTTATATATATATATATATACGTGAACACACACAACCATTTATATATATATAATGAACACACACACGTGAAAGAAAGGGAAAGACAGAATAAGGGAAAAATCGAGAAAATGAAAGAAGAATCAAAAGAAACAGGAGATGAGGAATAGAGAGAACTAGAAGAAATGGAAAGATGAGAAAGACGAGAGGCAGACCGAGAGAATGGAGAAAGAGAGGGAAGCCGAGAGTGAGAAGCTGAGTGGGAAGGACTGGACCGAGAGAGGGAGAAGCAATTTGTAACAATTTGTAAGTAAATTATGCTGTGATTTCCTTAAGTGTTGTTGATGGTAAAAATCAGTACATGAATCAAGCAGTGTAAACCAGTTGCAAATGTTGAATTTCCCCTTTGGCCAATGTTCAGAAAGTATTGGCCACTCCTCGGCCCAGCAGTAGTCCGGACGCGATCTCCCAGATTAGGTCGACCATAAATATGTGCTTTGATACGGTTTCCATAAGCCGACCACATCAAGTCATCAGCTCGGTTCGGGCTTGTTCCACTCCCCTTTGAGTAGGTCGAAGGGCTCGGGCATTTCAAGATAGGACGGAAATGGTTCGATGAGTTCGGCGGATTATTTGGTCGACCACTTAGCAACCGACAGAAGCCTTGAGATTATGATTTTCCTCTACATGTGTCATCTCCCGAAAACACCCACCAGGCTGTCATCATCACTAATTACGTGTGGCAGTAGAAAATCAGATTGATGTGATGGGATGTCAGGGGGCAGGCTTACTTTCGGCAAGAGTAAGCCTATGGCAGAGAACTCATTAAATAAGTCAAGTGTCACGTGGAAGATTCTGCAAAATGGGAACATCAACCACCTCATTTACCGCCTCATTCTTAGTATATATAGGGGGATAGTCTCATGTTTAAAGGGAGAAAAAAGAAAAAAAGGTTTTCCATTTTGTTTTGTGGAAGAACTCTTCTTGAAAATTGTATAGCCCTTTGTAATTTCCTTCACAAAACAGCTTGGTTTTCACACTGACCGACCACAAAACAAGTCGGCCGAGCACATTTCAGTAATAAAATACCCATTCATTTTGTACCCGTGGACGTAGGTTGGATTCAATCCGCCGAACCACGTTAACTCCATGTGTCAATCTGCGTGTTGTTCCCCTTCTATCAAAGTTTGATTTTGGTTTCCCATAACCAAACAAATTCACTGTTGAATGAAGGTCATCCCGGGAACAATATTTCATTATTGTCCCTGAGATGAAAATCAGCCGTCAATAGTTGGCACCGTCTGTGGGGATCAAACGAAAAACAACTCGCTTGGTAGGACGGTGGTAGAAGGTGAAAGCCGTGGTTTGCGCAAGTAGTTCAACAGAAGAATGGATGGAAGAGGAGAGGAATGGGAATAAGCAAACCGGAACGGGAGGAAGAAAGGGTTTGTATGGACAAAGCCTTTTCTTGTTGAGTTGTGGAATGAAATGTAAAAGTATTGGCCAACGGACACCCATCCGGGGTGAGTTGTCGAATGAAATGTAACGATGGGGATGGGTTACATCCGTTGGCAACGGCTAACCAAGCTCCTCAGTAGGAAGGAACTACACTTCCCAAACTACCAATCACCAGCTTCGCAAGTTACTTGTGCTGGAGGATTGATCAGGGAGCTAGTCAGCCAAGGGCGAGGCGAACGCCCATCGGGCGGGGTTCTAACTAGTGCGGCGGTTTTCCCTAAACTGGAAGAAAAGAGGAAAAAAGTCTTCCGGGAAAGCCGCGCAGAGCAGAGACTGAAGACCTTGCCCAAGTACCCAGGGCTGCGCTCAACGCACCGGGTGCCGAGAAATGCATTGTCCAAGGAGCACCGACGGAGCACCCGGTTCGGATGACCTTGCGATCCAGCTCGGAATCCTTGGAGTCAAGTTCAGACCGAAGGATTCCAATGAAGCGCCTGATGCAGGAGCCAGCTCGAGTGTAAATTTTACAAGTACGACATAAGCATCGAGAGTTTTCAGAGCTCGGATTAGAAGACGCGGTTGGACCGCAAAAAAGGAAGCATAAGAAAGAAAATGTAAAAGCCTCTCTTAAAATGTCCTGCAAAGAGTTGTAAGAAGGGCAGTAGGTCCTCTGGATATGAATGAAACTTTCCTTTTTTTTAAGGAACTTGCATATCTTGCTTGTTTGTTAATTAAAGGTGAAAGTTATTTTCATTATTTTTTGGACATACTAGATGCAAAGAAACACTTTGAGGTCGGGAAGGGCACCAAACTCGTGGCACGCCAAATACTGGTGTCATTATCAAACCCCTGGGTGGAAGTGCGCCGATCAAGATCCTTTCATTTTAGGCGGGTTCGGATCGCCTCAAGGGATGAAGTGCATGAGGGAGCGCGTGAACCCCTCGTGGCAGTATCAGACTCCCGAGGCCGGAGCGTAACTACCCTATGACTTGCATCTGTGTACCATCGGCTAAGGGCTGGATTCGTTCCGCCGAGGCTTCATGATGTTTTAGCTCGGGGCTGGATTCGTTCCGCCGAGGCCTCTGTGTGTCATCGGCTCGGGGGTGGATTCGTTCCGCCGAGGCTTCATGGTGTTTTGGCTCGGGGGTGGATTCGTTCCGCCGAGGCTTCATGGTGTTTTGGCTCGGGGCTGGATTCGTTCTACCGAGGCCTCTATGTGCCATCGGCTCGGGGCTGGATTCGTTCCGCCGAGGCTTCATGGTGTTTTGGCTCGGAGCTGGATTCGTTCTGCCGAGGCTTCATGTGTTTTGGCTCGGTGCTGGATTCGTTCCGCCGAGGCCTCTGGGTGCTATCGGCTCGGGGCTGGATTCGTTCAGCCGAGACTTCATGGTGTTTTGGCTCGGGGCTGGATTCGTTCCGTCGAGGCCTTTGTGTGCCATCGGCTCGGGGCTGGATTTGTTCCGCTGAGGATTCATGGTGTTTTAGTTCGGGGCTGGATTCGTTCCGCCGAGGCCTCTGTGTGCCATCGGCTCGGGACTGGATTCGTTCCGCTGAAGCTTCATGGTGTTTCGGCTCGGGGCTGTATTCGTTCCGGCGAGGCCTTTGAGAAATTTGAAATTATATTTTGGAGAACTCGGAAAGGACGCTGTCTTGAGGCATCCAAGTTGTTATTCGCACTTGTGAAATTTTTTCATTTGGGGTATGTGCTAAGTCACCCCCACTTTTTATTAATTTTACTTCATTCCAATCTTCATTTTTTGTTTTTCGCTGGTCTGGCAAGGGGACGCCCGCACCAGAGTTAGCAGAGCCTCGAAAGATGATTTACTTCTCTTCTATGTAAGTCTTGATTAGTATTCGGCTTGAGGCTGGATTCGTTCCGCCGAGGCCTCTGTTTGCCATCGGCTCGGGGTTGGATTCGTTCTGCCGAGGCTTCATGGTTTATTCGACTCGAGGCTGGATTCGTTCCGCCGAGAGTTCATGGTTCTTCTTAGATCGGGTTTGGGGTGAATCCCACCGAGTCTGATTCTTTAAACTGTGGATGTAACATTCCCCCCAGATCCAAGTGTTTTTCTCAGCTCGGGTTTGGGGTGAATCCCACCGAGTCAAATTTTTGGAGATATATCATTCCCCCAGAGCCAAATATTTCTCTCAGCATGGAGTCAAGTTTACGCCCCACCAAATGGATCGTTATCAGCTCGAGAACGAAGCATTCGTCTCATGGCCGAGTTCAAAGGTGGTCGGACTCAAGAGCTTCTCCTCACATCCAGATTCGGAAGAGCAAGTCAGAAAAAGAAATCACGCGGAGTATATCAGACAAAGCGGACAGAGATAAGCAAAGGAAAGAAGGTTGCAGATGTTCTCACCAAAGCACGAGAATGTTGTTTATTATGAAGCAACCACCTCAGGGTCACCATCGGGAGTCAGGACCTCTGACTCGGGCACGACAGAAGAGATTTTTTAGCTTCAGTTGCAGATATTTCGAGAACATAAACATGAACCTCAAGCAGCAGACGCCTCAAGAACTAAAAACATGGGTACGCAAAATGTGGGTTCGGAATATTGAACTCACTCTGAAAGAGGGTCAGATAGGGTAGCAGTTTTGCCCTCCAAAAGCTCCCTTCAGCAGAACTGGAGTCAGTAGCAGGATTCTCGGTAGTAGATGGATACTTGAGAATGGCAAAAGGAGACCTGATTAAAGTACACACAAAAACATTTTGCTCTATGGATCCAGAAGTGACCACCAGCAGTCCGAAAACACACCATACTTGTGATAGTTCTCGGCATCAACTCACAAACTCGTTGATACCAAGAACTAGGGGATATATGTTGATGGTAAAAATCAGTACATGAATCAAGCAGTGTAAACCAGTTGCAGAGGTGGAATTTCCCCTTTGGCCAATGTTAAGAAAGTATTGGCCACTCCTCGGCCCAGCAGGAGTCCGGACGCGATCTCCCAGATTAGGCCGACCATAAATATGTGTTTTGATGCGGTTTCCATAAGCCGACTACATCAGTTCGGGCCTGTTCCGCTCCCCTTTGAGTAGGTCGAAGGGCTCGGGCATTTCAGGATAGGACGGAAATGGTTCGATGAGTTCGGCAGATTATTTGGCCGACCACTTAGCAACCGACAGAAGCCTTGAGATTATGATTTTTCTCTACACGTGTCATCTCCCGGAAACACTCACCAGGCTGTCATCATCACTAATTACGTGTGGCAGTAGAAAATCATATTGATGTGATGGGATGTCAGGGGGCATGCTTACTTTCGGCAAGAGCAGGCATAGGGCAGAGAACTCATTAAATAAGTCAAGTGTCACGTGGAAGATTCTGCAAAATGGGAACAACAACCGCCTCATTTTACCGTCTCATTCTTAGTATATATAGGGGGATAGTCTCATGTTTAAAGGGAGAAAAAAGAAAAAAAGGGTTTTCCATTTTGTTTTGTGGAAGAACTCTTCTTGAAAATTGTATAGCCCTTTGTAATTTCCTTCACAAAACAGCTCGGTTTTCACACTGACCGACCACAAAATAAGTCGGCCAAGCACATTTCAGTAATAAAACACCCATCCGTTTTGTGCCCGTGGACGTAGGTTGGATTCAATCCGCCGAACCACGTTAACTCCCTGTGTCAATCTGCGTATTTTTCCCCTTCTATCAAAGTTTGCTTTTGGTTTCCCAAAACCAAACAAATTCACTGTTGAAGGAATGTCATCATGGGAACAATATTCCATTATTGTCCCTGAGACGAAAACCAGCCGTCAACAAGTGTAATTAATTTTGCCAAATTGGGGTTTATTGATAGTTGGGAGTTTGATTTATTGTGATTATGTTTGAAGGGTTTGTGTTGATTAGGGTTTCAAATTGGGATTGATTTTAAACATGAAAATGAAAGGGATTGGTGAGGTTGAGTAATTTTAAATTGGGAAAAAATTAATGTAAACCCTAGATTAGAAGTTGGAATGCTGTTGATAATAATAGACAGTAAAATGGATAAATGATGGTTTAATCTTTGAGGGTAAATTCGACAATAGGGAATATAGGGCTGTTTTGGGATTAATTTGATAAGTATTGAGGCATATTGAAGTGTAGTTAAGTGTTGGCGAACATGATCAAATATAAATCAAAATGTAAGTATGAAAATAATGCACACCAAGTCTTTGATGTATTTTCGGCCTTGATAGAGCTGAATAATTGATTAAGTTTTATACCTGATAATATGTATTAATTGTGTAGTTACGCATGGTGATAGAGGATGAATTAAATGAGTTAAACTGGGACAGTGGGTCGTAGAGTTAGTTTAAAATTGGGTTTAAGGAATATAATTTAAAAGAGAGGAAAGACAGAAAGACAAACCTAAAAGCAAGAATGAAATTTGTAATTGAGTATATTAGGAATTAAAATTTAACTTAATGATAATCTTAAAGTTCTGACTCGAGTATTAGTATGAGCGAATCTATAGATGTAGGTAACTAGTAAGATGGGATGTGATTGATTTGGCAGTTTTTATAATTTATGAGAGTGTGAACAATATATTGCGAGCTAATTGATATTTAATTTCATCAAGCATTGTTAAGTTTTAAAGTTCGATTTGATTTTATCAATGAATAAGTTGAATACGTGTATTGAGTCATGTAATTGTTT
This sequence comes from Zanthoxylum bungeanum, assembly GCA_019454045.1. NCBI lineage: Eukaryota > Viridiplantae > Streptophyta > Magnoliopsida > Sapindales > Rutaceae > Zanthoxylum > Zanthoxylum bungeanum. Next base: position 74,029 of record SKCR01047511.1, read on the forward strand.
GTGTAGTTGAGTAAGAATATATTGAATATAAACTATTCGTTAGATTGTTTTTGGGCTGTTGACATTAATAGTCATTAAATAAAGTTAAGCTCGGATGATGAAAATGTGAGTAAAGCATGAATGGTATTATTAAGTTGGAAATAGTGAATTATAGATGTGTGTATTTATAGCATTTAAGCTTTATAAGTTTGAATAGAAAAAGTACATTGGGTTGCATATGCTTATTAAATTGTGACAATGGATATTGCAGGTAAATATTTTCATCTGCGTGTGAAGTATATTGATAATAGAGTAGTATATAAGTTATAAGGCAGTAAAGATGAAAGTATGAAATAATAGAATACATGTATCATCAAATTGTAGAGATGTATGAACTTATATGATAACATGGAAAAAGTATATAAGAAAACATGGCTAGGATAAAGGGAAACATAAAATGCATATGCATATTTCTGCATTATGATTTTCATAAATTGAGTTCAAGTGAAGAATGTTTTTGAATGAAATGTTTTCAGAAAACGTTTGATACAATTTCGAGATTTTTAAGCATGAGTTTTATATTTTCGGGGCATGAGGGAAAAACTCACCCCAGTATGTAATTTGAGATTCAGTTGAAATTGACGGATACTATGGAATTGACGGATTTATATACATGTGCATATGTGGAGGATTGAGGGGACGCTCTCAGATCCTCGAGCGGGACTAGGGGGACCGTGATACGTAACGCCCTAGATCCTAAGCGCTCAGATGGTACATTCCTGGGTGGAGATGCGCCTACGGGCGGAGATTTGGTGGCATGGGGGACGGTGATACGTAATGCCCCATGTCACCGGCAGGGTGTTTAGGGGGACGACGATACGTAACGCCCCTAAACACCGGTGTATTCGGGGGGACGGTGATACGTAACGCCCCTGAACACCAGATGGATACTTTGGTACAAGATGACCGTATATTGATTTTCAGATTTCGGTTTTCAAAAAAAGGATTTCAGAGTTCAGTTTTCAGAAAAGAGTTTCAGAAAAGAATTTAGGAAGACGGTTTTAGAGAGAAGTACAAGAAAGTGAGATTTTCAGAATGAGTTTTCAGAAAGCAGATTTTTAGTAAAAGAGTTTTCTAGAACAGAAAAAGGAAGGGAGTTTCAAATATGAGTTTTCCGAAAAGGATTTTTAAAGAATTTTTTCTAAATGGAATGTATTATAAAGAATTGTGAGTTTTCTAAAAAGAAAGAAACTTTCCAAGCAAAATGAAGTTATGAGATGTCAATATGAATTAAAGCTTTTTAATGTTCGTGTGAATCATGCATATGATGTTTGAGCACGATGATATTGTTACTTATGTGTGTATATATGATTGACGATTGTATGTTGCATGGTAGAAGTGTTGGATATGATCCGTTCGGATGGAATCCATTCCATACCTATTCTAAAATAGGTAATGGGTTCTGTACGAGCATTGTTTGCACGAACCAGCACTAGTGCATACACAAGATGATGAGATGCATATTTGCTGTATATATAATTAATATGGATTGTATATGATGAATCGATAATGTGTTAAATAAAATAGTAAGAAGATAACTTTGATAATCCACCTGAACTTGAGGTAGCGAAATAAAAGAAAGATAAGAAGATAAGAAGATGATATGTATATGTATGTGAACACTGCCATATGATATGTCGTGAATGTTATATATGTGACATCATGAATGTGTTAAGTATGCTAGATAGAGGTAAAAGTTATGAGTAAGGATAAATGTGAATGATTGTTGGTTATTGAATTATTCAAGTTAGAGAGGAATTACATGTTGTAGCTTATATGTTTAGAAACAAAGAAAATGATTAAAAGAACAAAAGAGAGTATGCTTGACGTGTGTTGTGAACTAAAATGATTTTGTATGCGAAGTGAAAGTTATATATATATAAGTGACTTGTACATATGACTTCAAATAATTGATATATGATTAATGTGAAGATGATATGAGTTATATATGTGATAGTACAGATGATACGATGATATGTTAAGATTGATATATGTATGTATGCAATGATTTCAAATTAACAAGCTAGGCAGTATGACACAAGAAAACAGAAGAGAGTGTGTGTGGATGTTCACATAAGAGGAATATAAGAAATTGAATGTTTGCCAATCAGCTAGGAAACAGACAGTATGAGCAGTTGGTAATTTAGAGAATGTTTGAATCACTTAGAAATCCCAAGAATAATATGTAAACTGGAATTCAAACCTTGCATGTGTATGATGCTCAAGGTAGGAGCATAGTTACTTACTGAGTCTTATGACTCACTATACTACAATGTTTGAGTTTTGTAGGTTGGCGACCTAAATGGTCGACCATGGATTTCAGAGTTGCAGAGTAGTCGGATAGCAGCGTTGCAGTCAGCCAGTCACCAGGTCTTGGGAGTATCAGAGTCAAGTTGTAATAAGTCTAGTTGTAGAGAATTGAATTGCGTAAAGTTTAGTTTGTAAAAGTTTTTATTTATACGTATTTCTGGGCATGAAACCCAATTATTTTTGTCTTGAGTTGTTTATGTTAGTGATATATTGTGTCTGGGCCCTATAGGTTGTATTGAGGTGCTGGACTTTGATCCAAGTTGCATGATTTTTAGCAGAGGTCATGCCGAATTGTCGTCAGAGTCAGAGGCTTATGGAGTCAGGATTAGCCTGTCTCCTGCCAGTAGCATTATGGCTTAGGCGGGATGTTACAGCTTGCTAACCTCGGAAGTTCTCCATAATATTTCAACAAGGAGATGAAGATTGGATCTTGTAATCAAGCTTGCTAGATAAGTGTCATCTTCTCCAAAGCTATATTTTTCATTAGTGAGTTATCATTAGTGAGACATATAGTACTGAATTATTATTGGATGCATAATAACATAGCTTGATGTTGAAATTAGGCTAATAAATTGTGTACAGATATTATGGAAGTATAAACACAATATGCTTGTGATTGGGTCAAAAATATTCATGTTCAACATGGAACATGAAATTAGAGTTATGAACTCTATATGAAAGCTTAGAGCTATGATTATATTCTAGAATCACTTAACTACCTTTGAGTGACCTAGAATTATTCATGAATCATTTCATTGTGGGATTCTATTTGGTTTATGATTTGATTCAAAGCAATAATATAGGTATTTCAAATTCATGTATGTTTGTTGTATAACATGTTTTGGGGGTGGTTTTGATGTTAAAATTGGGTTTTAGGTTTATTGAAGTATTTAGAATTGATTAAAGGTTAAAATGCTCACTGTCTACATATTACACAGGTCAGCGTCACGACTCGCACCGTTACACATTGCAGCACCAACTATTTGCTAATTGAGCATCGCGACGCTAACCCTTGCACGTCGCGATGCTAAGCATTCACAGATTAGGCATTGTGATGCCCATGTCTGCGCGTCGCTACGTGACGAGAGTTGATTGTCCATGAACGTTGAAACTTCATTTTCTCTATTTTATGATTTTCAGACTCCGATTTAGTCCCTGTTTTTTTCCTCCGAACTCCTATCGAAAAATAGTGTTCATTAAAATAATTTAAAAATACACCTATCCCTAATATCCATGGGTTAGACCCACTTCCGCTGCGTGGGGTATCGATCCAACCCTAGGGGTCCTACAACCGTCTCAACAGAATGATATCAACGCAGGTCTTCATCACACAACACATGTTACACGTTTGACATATTTTTGAATCTATGCCACTTTAATTTTCATTTAATTATGTATAAGTCATATTGGTTATGTATTGCATGTTTTAAATTAAAAAATTTTATTTTTGACCCAAGCATGTTAATAACTTGATTGACATAAATCTCCCATGATTAGGTGATTAATTGTAAGTAATAAGTATTAATATTATTGGAGTATTATTGGGTGGTCCGTCTTTTCAATACGAAGATGAATGAGTTCTTACTACTTATGTCAAATACCATCATTATCGTGAGGGTATAAGTGCTCGGAACTTAGGTCACTCCGTTAAAATATTAGATGTAGCATGATGAGTTAACGTAGTCACCCAATCCCGTCATTATTGTGAGGGTTGGTGCTCGGAGCGCCGATCCGGATCGTATTTATGTCTGATTCATGAATACAAGTAATACATTTTTCTATAATATTACTTATTTATGGTAGCACCTCTTGTCTTTTATTATATATATTCGATCTAATTCATTAGATTGAAACTAAATCATGTTTAGTGTTATATATATATATATATATATATTAGACAAAGACCTGATAATATATAATGTAGTGCACAATTACAACATATCTTGTAATTGACATTGGGAAGTGTCACAACTAGAAATATATTATCAAATTAAGTTCAAGGTCAAGATTTACTGACATTGGTCGATTAGTAAAATCCGCTGAGACCAATGTATATCGTATATTGGACTTGGTCTGATGGTTAATCCCAATGAACCATGAGTCTCGGGAGACTCGTATAGACGTGTAGGTGTTTATTTAAAAAACACCGAATGACTCACCGAAGATTACCTAATAGATGGTACACCAACATCAATAGGAATCTTCTCGGGTTGAGTAGCATAGTGATTTTTTGACTTGAGATACCACTGTGGATAGATGAGTTATCCTCCACACTTAGATGTCAGTCACGTCACCGATCTATTAAGATCAGACCTTCGTCTGTTCGTTGGGTGTGGACTCATGCTCATCATATCCTATGTGTATCAAGATATGGTCCATCAGTCCTGTGTACAGGGAATATGTATTCATAATATGATTAGCAATCTGTTAAATCCATGGTCGTGGTATACTTCGGAAGTATGTTCCGAGTGTTATTATAAGATTTCTAACAGATGCGTCGACAAGATTATACCTATAGAGATTTGACGTTTATATCTATATCTCTGGGATAATCTGGATACCTGTGACGGAGGGATTATACGTATGCAATGACCTCGACCTGTATAATTCATCGAGTTTATCTGTGGTCGTCATTATTTATGGGTGGGTGTATTATGGACACGGAATTAGATTTCGTGACAGATATGCCTGAATCTAGAGAGTATCACTAATGAAATATACTCGTATAGCACTAGGGCAACTTTTATGAATAATGGAGATTATTTAAAAATCATTTAAACGTTAAACGAAAAATACATGTAAAATGACCTAATGGTCATTTCCTAATTAATATGTATTTGTATTTAATATTTGATTTTATTAATATTTATTAATTAAATGTCAATTGAGATATTTGACATATATCATTAATATATGTATTTGAGATATTTAATGTAAATATAATACATATATTTAAGATATTTATATTTAAATATTTAATGATTAAAGTATTTATTTTATAAATATCTTTTACATGATTAATGTTAGGAAATGGCACCATTTGATTGGTAACACTTGTTGATTTACTTTTTGGTAATAGTTACCAAATGGAACAACTTAGTTAATGAAATTGAAATGAAATTAACAAAATATAACTATTATTTTTCTACCTTTCACGCCATTTTGAGGAAAATATATAAGGATTTTTTATTTCATTTTCTTTCATCAACACAAGTTACCAAATAAAATTACAAGTAAAGTTTGAGAGAAAAAACTTGAAGAACAAATGAAAAAGCTTAAGGAAAATTTGATTTTGTAAGTATTTTCCAACTTTCTTCAACTAGAAAATGTTTCCATATTTCTAAGCTTCAACATATGTTGTTTAGAATTTTCTCTACTCTTTAAGTATGTAATTAAATTGGTTTGAGACTTGTCGGAAAGATGTTTTCATGTTTATTAGCAAAGTATGCTTATAATTGGTTATTAAGCATTCTTTTGATTAATTAGTAATCAAGTTCCATTTTAGAGTTTTAAGGCCACTCATTTATGACCTAGAATTGTTCTTGAGTTATTTCAAGTGGTGAGACTTGTTTGGCGTGTTAAAGAATTGATTAAAGTATCGAATTTATTCAATTTAGTGTAAATTCATCAATTGGAGTAATTTGTGAAATTAGGGTTCTTAACCTATTCCAATTTTGGGTATTTTCATATATGTGATATATTATGATGTGTATATGATGCATATTAAATTTGGGATTGATTGGATTTGATCTTGACTTGTTTTGAACAAGATTAGACTAAATTACAAAATTTGGAAACTTTTGGGGCTTCTCGGCAATTTTGGAATTTAGTGGGGATTTTGTTGCAATTTGTATTTTGATTTGTTGGACATGTTGAAAATCTTTTTAGAACTGATTTGGAATCATCCAAAATTATATTTGAAAATTTGAGAACTAAAAGAATAAAATGCAAAGTTTAGGGATCAAATGATAATTTTCAAGATATATGATTTCTTTGGAAAAATTTTAGTTTTTAAGAATTAAGTAATTAAAATAAATAAGTTTATTTTAATTGCCCCAGAAAAATAATTACCGGAAACTGTTTCGGTAAAAAACGGTGTTACCGGGTAACGGCTGTCCAAACAGTGAACTGGTCACTGTTCAGTCAGTCCACGAACTATCCAAATATTTTTGGGGCTAACCTAGGCATTCCCCATGTGCATTAGTCGGTCCGTTCGATCAGAAACGCATTTTATGATATTTTACGGAAAAACATTTTTGTAAAAGTTTCGCGGAGTTTCTAAATTATTTATGTCGTTATTTGATATCGAATAAATTTTTTTAGGTGAAATATGAATGAATTATTAATATTGGATATTAAATAATTTATTCGTAAGTTTAAAAATTTTAAACTATGATTTCCCCCGAACTGCGCTCCTTCCGCTGCGCCGCCCTAATAAAACCCCAACAAGGGTGTACTTATGAAGCTCATTAGTATACACTGACAAGTATAAACCTAGAACACATCTTAATCTAATACCCTCATTATTGTGAGGATAAGAAATAGTTCAGGACAAAACTTATGAGTCACATGAATATGATTGACCTTTGTGGTATACCTAATGAGTTTATGAAGACCAAGACCGTCATTATTGTGAGGTTAGAGTAAATGTCATGGGATCCACTTCCCACTATGAAATTTGATTTTTATTTTTCCGTTAAGCGAGATTACCTTTCCTTTCCACGTGTTTAGATTTGGAATGTGCTCACCGCTATTATCACAGTACTGTGGAATTGGATTCACGATAATAGGCACAATACTGTAATAAAATTTCTAATCCAAACAGAGTCTTTAGTAGCTTCTGAAGCCCTATAAATTTCTGTCTCTGTGGTGGAATCAGTTGTAGAGCCTTGCTTTGAACATCGAAAACTAACCATACTACAATTAAGGGTAAATATATATCTCCCTGGAAATCGGAGTATGTATAACCCGTATGTAACGATTGGGAATTCTGACTACTGACACACTGCGAGACGAGTGTCACATAATATAAATTATGATTGGAAACATATACCCTCGTGAGAAGAATATTGGTAGATTCTTCGAGAATCTGATATTAGACGCTGCGATGTTCCACTATGGATAGCCCATAGTATTTGGACTATAACTTTCTCATACAAACTCTAATTATTATGAACTTTATATCATCGAAAAGATGAGATCGAGATCTACAGCTTTTCCGTTGAATAACTTCCTAAATTCAAACTATAAGCGAGCCAAAAACGTGGGTCAAAATTCTGGATGAACAGTGCTTATGGACTCATCTAGAAAAGTCTCCAATATTCTCGAAATTTCCACATTTTTTCTGTATTCTTCCAAATATCAAAAAACCCCATGTATATATAAGGAGCACTATTCAAGGTTTCCAAAAATTAAGAAAGAATGAAGAAGAAAACGTAGAAGGGAGAGGAATATGAAGAGGAGGAGGAGAAGAAGAAGATGAGGAGAAGAAGATAAATAAAAGAGAGAAAAGAAAGAGGATGAAGCAAGAAAAATCATTGTTAACCATGGAAGACTTGGAGGATGAACAAAAATCAAGCATAAAGAAGGTAAGGAAACTTGACCCAAATTGAGATACTTTAAGTTTTAATGATTTAATAAGTATAACATGTTGAGAATTTGGAAATGAGGATGAGTGAGGTATTTTTATGCTAAGAAAGATGGTGATTGTGTGAATTTCCCAATTAGCTAAATTTGGGAATAAATTAAATAAAGATTTTAGTATTAACTTGATTTGATGTGAGTATGATATTGATAATGTTATATAATGTTTATAAATGATATTTACTTGTGTGATTTGTTGGGGGGAAGTTTTGAACAAATTGTGTATGAGAGGATGAAATCAAGACCTGAAATTGGCCTTGCATCGCGACGCAGAGAGCCCTGCTCCGCGAAGCGATCTGGAAATTTTCCCAGGAATGCTTTTGGTTCATTATGTGTCGCGATATAGAAGGGTTGAGGATCGCGACGCGCACGATAAAAATTTGAACACGTTTCTAGACGTTTCACGTCGCGACGCACAATACCTTGCATTACGACGCGTGAATCAAAAATTGCCAAAATTAATTCAAGACATTCCAGTTCCACTCGAACACGTTAGAGGCTACTCGATAAGTTTTATGTCAACCCGTATGTATAAATTACATCATAATATGAATACGTTATGCCCCAAAGTAATATTCCTTATTTGAATAGGCAAACTTAACTTGATTCCGACCTATATATTCTTATTACGTTTCTAATCAAAAATTTCGATGATAGATCATCGCATGAATCACCACAAATCTGATCCAGCTTGGCACTTAATGTTGTGTTGGCTCCAACTTCGTAAATTCCTGCTATTCGTTAGATCATGCTCCTTTCTGTTGGCCACAAAGAATTATTGTTGGTCATTTCTTCAATTAAGTTCCAAGCCTGGTCTTCTCATTTTTCCATTAAAGATCCTCCAGCAGCAGCATCAATTGTAGTTCTCATTAGTCCAGAAAGTCCATTATAGAAGGTTTGGACTTGTAGCCACTTTGCAATCTCATGATGAGGACATTTTCTGAGCAAATCCTTATATCTTTCCCAAACTTCGCAGAGAGATTCTGAGTCATGTTGTACAAAGGATGTAATGTCATTCCTCAGCTTTTCAGTTATGGCTGGAGAAAAGTACTTTGCAAGGAATTTGGTGGCTAGAGTGTTCCAAGTTGTGATGGAACCTGCTGTTAGTGAATGTAGCCAAGCCTTAGCTCTGTCTTTCAAGGAATATGGAAACACACGCAGTCTCATTGCTTCTTCTGCCGCTCGATTATAATTGAATATGCCGTAAACTTCCAGGAAGTTGCTGATGTGGGCAGTAGGATCTTCAGTTGCATTCCCTCCAAACTGAACTGACTGTTGTATAATCTGAATGCATGTTTTGATGTCACACGTATTTACTGGTAAAGGAGGAAGTACAATACATGAAATGAAGCCATCAACCACCGGAATAGTTCTGCCTCGGATAGGAATTGGTGGTGTAACCTCTAAAGGTTCAGGTTCCATGTTAATCAGTGCTTATTGACCTTCTCACATTTCCCTTCTCAACTGTCTGATGGTTCTATCAATCTCTGGGTCAAGCAGATGGATTTCAAAGCTTCTGGTTCGTCTCATGTAGTGTCTGAGAACTTGAAACACAAGAAAACAAAAATCATAAGTAAAAACAAATTAGACACAAGTAAATGTATCTAACCCCAAAATTAATAGTAAAGGATAAATAAGTCCCTGGCAATGGCGCCAAAAACTTGATCGGTGAAATCACACACGTAATGCAAGCACACGTATCGCTCAAGTAGTATAAAAATATCGATCCCACGAGGACTTAATTTCTACTGTTGTTATTAATTATTGATACTATTTATTTACAGGTATCTAATTAAAGGGAGAATGGAATAATTGTTTGATTGGTTGGTTGAATATAGATTTGCTAAATAAATAAATAGATAGATACACAAAAGAAAATACTAAGAAAATAAACAAAAAACGCAAATATCTAGGGTTGTGATTCCACACAATAATATTCTAATGATGAATTGATTCTCATATATATGTGTAATAAATTAGTTTGTTAACCTGGAACACGAAGATATGCAAAAGCCTCTGTTGATGGTCAGATGCAAACACCCAAAGTAACCCAATTAATCATATGTCTATGTTAACCAAGTTACCTGAATTCATTAAGTTCAAGTTCCAGTTGTACCTACCCCCGCTCGACAGGTATATGTCTATCCTATAAGAAAATCTACCTAAGGATCATTTGCCCTAAAGTGAGATCGTGAGCTATTGAATCTAAGGCTGAAACCTAAAATCCATTTTCCAAGTTCATTTTAAGTTTTACACATCAATCTTATTGGTGATCAGGCAACAAGAAACATTAAGCTTAAGATTCAATAAAGAAACCAAAGCATTAAACGAAATATAATTAAATCAATTATTAAGCATAAGAATATTGTGCTTCATCACTTCCCTAGAATAAAAATAAAATATTGGGGTTAGGGGATCCACCTTTAATATTTCAAATGTAGAAATGTTACTTTATTATAATATAGAAATTGTCACTGTTAACCAATTAAGTCAAACCATCCATAAAAGCGGTGTTATTATTTGTCAATAAACCAGCCATTTAGGCGGTACAACATTAATCCATATTATTATATTACAATTTCAATATTATAAATTAAGTGAGATTAATCTACCTTATCATATTAAAGGTTTCACCCTTCCCACAGCGGAAATTAACTACTAAATATAAAAGAAAGTAAAAACACACAAACTATTATTACTACTAAAAATAAAAATAAAAATACATTACAAAACTACTAAATAAAACATACAAGATACAATCCTTAATTCTTATTCAAGAAACCAAGGAAAGTATGAAATTTACAAATGAAATGGTTTGATATTTATAGGCAAAATTTTGTCTCCACCAATTTCTCCACCAATTTCACCACAAATTTCTCCACCAAACATGGCACAAATCATGGCACCAAATCCTCCACCAAACATGCAAGCATGTTTTGGTGGAAGTTTGACAATTTTCATTTTTTATTTTATTTTATTTTTGTTTTGAAAATGACTTTAATAATTGCACATAACACATTACCAGATATTTTATCAATTTCGATCATGAAAACTTCCGAATTCGAAATTATTATGAACTTAAAAGTTGTAGATCTTTGAGTCATCTTTAATCTGGAACTTGAATCACCTCAATTTGATGTTGGAGTAGAAAGTTATGGTCAAAATACGAAAATTACGCAAAGTTGAAATTTTCGAAATTGTACTTCGTTAGAACGCCATTACAAGTTTCCAACCTCCAAAATCCAAATGTCAAGTCTAATTTTTACTCTTATTTGTTCCACATTTAATCCTGATTGATTTCATTGAGTCCCAAAACTTTATTTATCTGTAAAACATACAAAAACACATCAAAATATTCAAAAAAACTCGAGAAACCATACAAAATATTAGGTTAAATGGGCGGTAACTAGTGATTTATTTTTCACTCATCAGTTATATTTCATGATATTGAGTTGTACAATGGTCTCATATATGAGTTTATATTTGAGATAGAGTTGTAGTATAGATCATAGTCAGAAAGTCAGAGGCTCATGAGGATAAATCAGTCTATTCCCTGCTGGTAGCATCTCTTGGAGGGGATGTTATAGAGAGTCCAAGAGCCTATTGTACAAATGTAATACCCTCAATCCGGAGATGTCACCGACAGGTGGTGGATTCTCACCACCACCCTAAGTATCTGACTATTTCTAAACTTTCTTGATTATTCCTTTTACGGTATTGACATAATTGACACTTATTAAATAATTTCATGATAAAAGAATATATTCATTGATATTAAATAAATGCTTATACATTGTTCCTTTAGTCATATAAACCCATAGATTTGACTCACACCAACATATATGCATTATATCTTAATGCGAATGACAAACTTTACATGACAGACCCACACTCTAGTGACTGCACTGACAAGGTTGCGGAGTGGGGATGTAAAGGTTGTCCTCTCTTCACCAGATAGAGCTATCTGTAAAGGTTGCGGAGTGGGGATGATTCTATTAAGACCTAGTGAGTAGATTCTATAAAAACAACGTAAAGCAATTAAAATCGAATAATTAACCGAGACCATAAACCTAAGTTCAAAACTTTTCATTTAAAACATCATATCAAAAATGATACAAGCGTTCATTGCCCAGGTCACGCACAAAGACCAGAAAATGTACGAATCAGGACCATGTCGACGGATGGTAGTGGGTTAACCATTTTCAGATGGACAAGACCCTAACAAGCACCACAGAGGTTTCAAAATCCAAAATCATTATACAAGTACCATGATAGAAATGATCATATAGTATCCATTCAGAATATATCATGTCTCAAAACAAAAGCATCATCAGAATGTACGACAAAAATATCAAACGAAACAAAAGTATCAATGAAACATAAATAACAGTATCAATGAAACATAAACAAAAATATAAATGTATCAATCGGAACACAAATCTGAAAAGTATCAGTGAAAATAAATGTATCCACTCAAAGAGCTAGGATGGACCATATATGCTTCATTGAGTCGGTGAATGTTGCGTATCCTGACGCCGAACTAAAGGTAATGCAATTAGTTAGATTTTGTCATAAGTAATACTTTTTGTAAAATAAAATAAAATATGAAAAACATAAACACTTAGTCTCATTGTAAATTTGGGATACTTAAGTCTTCTATGAATTTTACAGGTCTCGATTTAAATTACGCAAATGAGAATACGAAAATTCAAATTTTGACTGGCTGCTAAATATTTGCTGCTCAACATCTAATTTTGAAAATTCACCCTAATTAATTGGTAATGAATCATGGGCTAAAATTTTAATGGGATGAAACTTAATGAATCTATTTTATTTAGGTTTTTATATTTTTCGATTTTGACTCTCAAAACTCAAGTTAAAAGAATCTTTAGGTTCTTTTCAGACAAATATGGAATTCAATGAATTGTAGGGCACCCAACTTCAAAAAATCGACCTAAATTCATGTTGAGTCCAAAAATTGTGATATTTGGATATGTTGGCCCTTAATGTAGCTAATTTACTTGTAATTTTATGGATTTCAATTTCACCATACCAAACTCAAGATATAGTCGAATCTTTGGAAAACAACAACTTCTAAGTTGCGAATTTCACTATAATTTCATCATTTTTTAGTATCTCTTTTTTTTTTTTAATGTAGAAATTTACGATTTTTCAATCGAAAGTCTAAAATTTGAGTTATAAATAAAACGTTTTACCCTATCCAGATTACTCGATAACAAAGCTCACTGCCTAATTTCTTTAATTCACTGCCCTAACCGATTTTTATCACAACCAACCCAAAAATGCATGAATCTAAAACATTGTTTTATACTCATTTTCAAAATAAACATGGTAATTATTACACATTTTTCACATACAAGAACCGTCAACCATCTAAGTATTCCCATCCATTGCAATTGGTAAAATAAAACCAAGTGCTGTATATTGTTTTCAATTTGACATACGCTGTTGCCAACAATGTTCCTCCTGTCACATGAGAAAAGAATTGGAATCATTTTCAATTGAAGATCACCCAAAATCTCAAGCAGATACATAACAGAAATCACCAAACACTTGTCTGACATTGACATAGATCTTTATACTGCTGAGTATCTATAGAACTAGTTTACAAGGGTAACTCATTTTTTGTTCGATGCTTTAATCTCTTCTTCTACATGCTACTCCACCACACAAACATTCTGTTGCTCAAACAAATTCCTGGAAAAAAATAGAAATGCACAGAACCAGCTCATGATGCTCAAATAAACCATTGAATGACATTGTTCCATGCGTTAATGTGTGAAACTTTCAATTTTCGTCAACTTTAAGCTATGATCAGATCCTTCACTTTCAGAGCACAGACTACAACAGAATTGATAGTTTGTATTAGACGAAACAACAACTCTCATTGCTATATAGATTCCTAATGACTCAAGGGCCACAGTCTGCATATTCAAACTTGTATCAAGATTTCGCTAAGTCGGATGAATCCAAACTCTGGCCCTTGTAAGCTCGCAATAACTCCTCTGCATTATCTCCAAACCTCAGCACAAACTCGTTCATGAATTTCTCCTCACTCAGTGGCAGCACTGAGGTTAATCTCCATTCCTTCTTCAACATCCTTCTTGACGTAACAATTTGAAGAACCCTATATCGAGGAATCACTCGATTTTCAAGACTATACAATAAACAAACGGGAGTATGAACCAAGGCTGCCTTTTCCAATTCAATCTCCTTCAAAAAGAACTCAAATCCCGACTTTACTTTCTCTATAGACGCCTCAAGCAATGAAGGCGCCACCCTAATCATTGCTATGAACTCTTCTTTTGAGAACCCATAACTCATAAAAAATTCCAATTTTCTATCAAATGTCTCTTCACTCAAGCAACTAAGTGCACGCAATCCAAGAACAAACATCCTCGAGTTAGTCGAAAATCCCAGAGCTAAAACCCGGGAAACAAGGCCTTTAAGTTTAAATTCTTTGAACAAAAATAGCCTAGGTTGCTTCACCAGTAACGTTGACAGCTGAGACCCAACAATGCCAAAACTTTTCAAGTATTTAATGTTTCTTAAAAACCCCGATTTCTCCGGGTCATTATTAAGAAACCAAACGGATCTCCTAACCAAGCGAATGAAATTTTCATTATCAGTATCATCCACTAACATTTTCTTAACAAAATTAACACGTGGAATCAAATTTTTCTCTAAACTAACATATAAAATCGACGGATTTTTGGAAATAAACTTACCCAAATCAGAACCCACAAAACCCAGATGTTGAAAAAATTCAATCTTTGGTTTTAGGGTTTTATCAACATCAGAGAATAGAATATGAGGTTTTGTAGAAACAGTTAATTGAATGTGGGTATCAGAGAACCCAACATCATGGAAATATTGACATATGTTCCGAGGCTTTTTAAGGGACTTAATACGAGGGTATTTGTTTGAGATTTGCAGGGCTCGTGAATTGGGAATATTTACGGTTTCGATTAGGTAATTGAAGAGTAATGGGTTTCTATTTGGGGTTTCCGAAAGAGAAGAGAAAAATGAGAAAAGTGATTTGATGGCAAATTGGTGGGATTTTGGAAATGAATTGAGTTTCTGCATTTTGGGTGTAGTGTCTTCAGAGATTAGAGTTTTTAGGGTTTATATGAACCAGAAATCGAATTAGGGTTTTAAGGGCTAATTTTCATATGGGAGATTGTCAAATACCCCTACTAAATTCAATAAGTACCACTTACTCCCTACTATTTTTTTTTTAATACCCCATTATACCCTCACCTTAAAAATTATGATTTTATTATAATTTATTGTTAACCTTAAATACTTGATGTAGCACAATATATGAATGAAAAACATATATAATGAATTGATAAATAAAATAAAATTAATTAAAATAAGAAAAATAAATTATAGATATGTTAAAAATAGTTAAAACTCATAACTCAAATAATATATATTGTAATAATAATGTTAAATAAAAGTAATATATAGTATAAAGTTATTAATGGATTTTTTAATTCTAATTTTTTTTAAAAATCAAATAAATTAAAAAAATACAAACACATGAATTATTATGTCAATATAGTAGTAGTGAAGAGAATATAGATTCTTTTTTTTTTTTTTTTTTTTTTTTTTTTTTGTGTTTCGGGGGGAATAGGCTATTACAAAAATAATAAGAGGATAAATGATATATAATGAATACATTGGAAGCAAGAAATTTTGTTTCTATTTTATTATTTTATTTTACATCCAAAATTCTCATATGGACTTAACAAAAAACACACGAACTTATTTTTATTTTTAAAAAATAAGGAACAAATTCAAATATATTTTTAACTTCTTATATTCTCATAATCGAATTTGGACACTATCTGAAAGTTGCCAAATGACTACACACCTAGGGCAAAATGATATAATATACTCTTATCCTAGCAACTCAAATGTAATATTATTCCAAAAAAAAAATTATTTTAGGAAAAAAAAAACATTATCTTAATTACAAACAATATCCATAATATTGTGATTATAGCCATCTTGTATTTATTTTCGAACATAATTTGTCATGATTCAATAGCATCCTATAACACATTTTGAAATTCAAGATAATTATTAGTCAAATGAAACCATGCATTATGCTAATTAAAATATTTCTTACCCCTAATTTGTTCAGGGTTCAGCAAAAAAAAATATTATTTTAGGAAAAAAAATCATTATCTTAATTACAAACAATATCCATAATATTGTGATTATAGCAATCTTATATTTACTTTCGAACATAATTTGTCATGATTCAATAGCATCCTATAACACATTTTGAAATACAAGATAATTATTAGTCAAATGAAACCATACATTATGCTAATTACAATATTTCTTACCCCTAATTTGTTCAGGGGTCAGCAATTTATGTCGGTCGCTTAACCTAATTTGCTTGTTTTTATACAACTTGCCAAATATAACATTTGTTTTGGTCACATAAAATGAGAACAATCTACCTTTTTTTTTACTTTTCAGAGCTGAATTGTATTTTCAACTCTTGTCCCTAGTCTGGGCAAGACCCTACATATATAAGACTTCCTTTTGACTAACTCGGCCAGACATAAATCGACCTGATTAGCTTCAACATCGCTCAACTCATTGTTGACATCCTTATAGTATGTACCTCTACTTACCACGACTTCTGAAGTAAAGAGGTCTGGGAATTCCTTATATTGAAACTTCTCTTTTAAGTCGAAGCTCAAACAACTCTAAGCGATTTTCACAAATTTCTTTTCTGGCAAATGTGTGAAGCATATGCTCCTGGCCGTTTTGAATCTCTAAAGGAAAGTTTCAGCCCATTCATTTGATAATTACCTCAAGTTGGCCAAATCAGCCAAGGTAACTTTTGACTCAGTCTTGTAAAACTGATAATGAAATAGTTATTCTATTTTATACCAGTTCTCCACCAAGTTTGGTGGTAAATTGATTAACCAAGAGAAAGCAATTCCAGATAAGGAACTATGGAACAACCTTAACTTGTGAAAATCATTCACCTCACCATACTAAAGAGTGAACCTCCATATGTGTTCATCAATGGAAATCTCTCATGATCCCATGATTAAGGAAAATTCAAGTATTTTATAGTTTTTAGGCCACAATTGGCATAGGGTTTTTATATTTAGGTTGTATCGGCCTCACCTCGAAACTGAATTAATTATGCAGAATCTCGGTCATTTGTTCTCTGAACATAACGTTTCCATCGAATGGCACTCTGGTTGATGGTTAGGGCTCTTAAATGGGCATACCATTGTGTTAGCCCTACCCTCGCGGGCCTTGGGGCACCACTCCTTCATACTGGACCACATTAACAGATGAAATCCTATCATTTGGCCATTATCCACGGGGTTCCCCTATGATAGGTGCCATTCGTGACGACACACCATTATTTGGTCCAACGTTCTACCCATCAACCAGAGATAGAATATTTGGTTGATCATGATTTTGGTCATTGTTACCAATGCAACACCCCGTCAGTGGTAGGATGTTACCTGTAAGAGACATGATTAATCCATCTCCATAAACCTCCAAATTTATTAAAAAAAAAAGGCATGATGTATCCTAAAATTGGACAACCTGTAACACAGACCAGTACCAAAACGAAACTTATAATAGGTATCAGATATGCAAAAAGACTTCAGGTCCACACACAAGACACTTCAAGCTTATACTTATGTAACATCCCCAATCCGGAGATACTATCGGCAGGGAATAGGCCATTCTGTCCCCCTGAACCTCTGACTTTCTGACAATATTAAAATCATTTCATTTATGAACGTAGGCACGAGATCATTGCCCAACTCAACAACATAAATGCATAATACTTTTCAAACTAAATATTCAAATTCACTACACATCACCACTTTAGTAATGAACACTTATAACTCTTTACATATTATTATTTACTAAACAAATTGTATGATACATGACTTTTCTGACACTGACTGAACTAAACTCTGACTAGACCTGGTGGACCAAATACCCTAATAACTGTCATCAGTATCCGTCATATCATGGTCGACCTCCGATAAACCTGCAAAATAAGAAATTGAGAGTGAAGGGGTTAGATCGTTTGTACGATCTAAGTGAGTGGACGATTAAAATAAAAACTGATGTGCTTT
Source organism: Zanthoxylum bungeanum (assembly GCA_019454045.1). Lineage (NCBI taxonomy): Eukaryota > Viridiplantae > Streptophyta > Magnoliopsida > Sapindales > Rutaceae > Zanthoxylum > Zanthoxylum bungeanum. The sequence continues at coordinate 92,181 of SKCR01047511.1, forward strand.
TATAAAATTTTAGTTCTAAAACCGAAACTGTCACAAAAAAACCATCTTTTCTGAAAGTTTATCTGAAAACATAACTTTTCCTGCAAAACTCTTTGTAAAAACTTTTCTGTCTGCAAACTCTGAGTCTTTTCTGTGAAACAAGATTTTCTTTCTAAAACACTTTTATAAACTTTCATTTATGAAAACAGCATCTCTGAAAACCCTTTTCTCTGCAAAACTATCACTGTAAATCTATCTCTGAAAAACCTTACGCATGAGGGCATTACGTATCGCCGTCCCCCATACGCCTAACTTGATCCAGAAGTGCAAGTCTATGACATTGTGGTGTTACGTATCATCGTCCCCTAAAGCATGCCACTACATGTCCCTGAAACTAATGGACTTAAGGCGTTACGTATCGTCGTCCCTAAGCCACTGAACTAGAACCGGGGGTGCGGATCTATGCTATCCTCCAGGATCTGAATATATGATCTAGGGCATATGCCATCCCTAGTCCTGAACCGCGTGTGTAATGAGTGGAAAATATATCAATATTTACCACCCTTTTACTTAATATTTTGTATAGTTTCTCGAGTTTTATGAACGTTTTGATGTGTTTGTGTTTATTTTGTAAATAAATAAAATATCAGGACTCACTGGAATCAATTTGGGGCTAAATATAATGACCCCAAATTTTTTGTTTGGCTAGCCATGCTTGAGATTTTTCTTTCTCGGGTCAGTAAATAACTTCCGGGATTGATGTAGGAATAACGAGCAACCATTTAATTACAAGGCCAATTTTCTTGGATATCTTCATAGCTCAACAACAAAATAAAAAAAAAGAGACATATAGAAGCCCAAGACCCATTTGGGTAAATTGTCTACACCCTTCTAGAATTGTTTAAGTGATAGAAAGAAAAAGCAAAAACAATTAAAAAAAACTATTTTCTTCATTTCCTTCTTGTTACCAACATGAGTAGAGAGAGATGGGAGAAAGAGAGCAAATGTGTTATCTTAGCAAGAGTCAGCTTATCAAGAGTTAACTCCACCAAGTTAAACCCTATAGAGAAGAAATAAGAGATTAGGGTGCTTTGCTAAGGAAGAAAAGACATTGAAACAAGGTAAGGGTTCTTAACCCAAATTTTAATGATTTGCATTTTGGTAATTAGATGATTGTGGTGTATTGTTGGGTTGATGAGGATGTAGTTTGGGTGATCTTGTGTGAAACAATTGATGCTTGTGGGGTGTTCATATATTGTTTCTGTTAATTGAAATAGTAAGAATGAATGATAACATTTGGGTGAAGATGAGATGTTTGGGAATGATATGTGATGGTAATTGGTGTTTTTGATGTTGTTGTGTGGAAATGAAATGGATTTCGGGACTAACAATGTAAGAAAGAATCTGCCCCTGAAATTGGTGTCGCGTCGCGACACTGATGAGACAGAAGGGTGCATATGTCTAACACGGGCGCGTCGCGATGTGGGGTTATGTGCGTTGATGAGTGATAAATGTATCACTATTTCCCACTCATTTAACCTAATATTTTGTATAGTTTCTTGATTTTTGTGAATATTTTGATGTGTTTTGTGTTATTTTATAGATAAATAAAGTTTCAGGACTCTCTGGAATCAAATCAGGGCCAAAATAGTGAAAAACGAACAAAAAGGGCAAAACTCTCCTTTGGGCGTCGTGACGCGAATCACTTCTGCATCGTGACAGCTAACGTGCGCTGGATCCTGCTAAAATGCATTGTGCTAACGTGCACTGAATCTGCTAACATGCGCCGGACACGTGTCACCATCACATGCTGCCGACACTCATCATTGAGACACGTCATTGATGACGTCGTGCTGATGTCAATATCGCGACACAACAACTTTTACGTGTCGTGACTCAGAGCGAATAATTCAGATAATCATTCATCCGTGCCAGGTGTCACCAGCTCCGGAATCGTCACCGTAATTAACGGCGCGTGGCGACACACAAGGATGGCGCATTGCGACACGCATGGCTTATTGACGCCTATAAATTTAGGCCGAATTTTCATTTTCAATTCATGCTTTCTTCTAAGGAATTCCTTAAGAATACTAAGAAGATGATATCTTGTTTGTTTATTTACAACTTTCAGTAATTAATTTTCGCATTTGCACTTTCTTTTATTTACTTTTCAAGTCTTTACTTTCAGCATTTAATTTTATTTACTTTTACACAATTTACTTTCTATTATTTACTTTTCAGTATTTACTTTTCAATAATGAGGAGGTAACCCCCCTACTGGAGTAAAAGGTTAAGCTTTTATTACTAATATATAGATTAATCTCCCTTAATTATAATATCTAAACTATTTTAAACATGTCTTAATGAGGATACCGCCATATGGTAGGTTGGACTTAATGAAATTGGTTTTAACATGTCTTAATGAGGGTACCGCTTTATGGTCGGTTGGAATTAATTATTAATTTGACTTAATCAGGATTTCGCCTTATGGTCGGTTGGTAATATCACGCAAAGTTAATATATTATAATAAGGGAGATATCTAAAATAGTAGTAATAAAAGTGGATCCTCTAACCCCCAACATTTTCTTTTATTGTAATTTTACATTTTTAATTTCCAGCATTTACTTTCCAACATTTACTTCCAGCATTTATTTTATTTTAATTTCAGCATTTACTTTATGTCTTTTATTTTATTTAAGTTTTTATTAGTCTTAGATATGTGTCGTAACTAAGTCCGTTATCTGGGATTGTGATGAATTCCAATATCACCGGTTAATAAGGTGTTAATTTACAGTTTAGGTAATAAAAAGGTTTATTTATTGAGCCATAGTCTTAATGCTTCTTGTTAACTGTCCATTAATAAGATTGATCTGGTAAACTTAAAATGAACTTGGAAAATGGATTTTAGGTTTAGGACCTTAGACTCAATAGCCCACGATCTTCCTTGAGGATAGATAACCCTTTAATAGATTTCCTTAAATGATAGGAATATACTTGTCGGATGGGGGTAGCAATAATTGGAAATTAATCTTAATGAATTCAGGTAACTTGGTTGACATATGAATATGATTAATTGGGTTACACTGGGTATTTTTATCTCACCATTGGAAGAGGATTTTACATAATTTCGTATTCCAAGTTAATAAACCGATTTATTACACAAACATAAGATAACCACTTCATCTTTAAAAAGATATTACAAAGATTCACAACCCTGGATAGTTTAATAATATTGAATTTTCCTCAATCTACTTTCGCGCTATTTTATTTACTTGTTTTAAATTTGAAGTCACCATCCAAACAAACAATCAATCTATTAGATACGTGTAAAAATTTGGCTTCATAAATTAATAGCTTAGGTATTAAGTCCTCGTGGGATCGATACTTTTAATACTACTTGAACGATACGTGCGCTTGCGTTATATGCGTGTGATTACGGCAGTCAAGTTTTTGGCGCCGTTGTCGGGGACTTATTTATCTTTCACTATTAGTTTTGAGGTTAGATACCTTTACTTGTATCTAATTTTCTTTTTACTTATTATTTCTATTTTCTTGTGTTTCAGGATCTCAAACACTACATGAGACGAACCAGAAGCTTTGAAATCCGACCGCTTGACCCAGAAATTGAAATAACCATCAGACAGTTGAGAAGGGAAAGGCAAGAAGGCCAAGAAGCAATCATCAACATGGAACCTGAACCTTTGGAGGTTGCACCACCAATTCCCATTCGAGACCGAACTATTCCGGTGGTTGACGGCTTTATTTGTTGTATTGTACTTCCTCCCTTACCAGAAAATGCATGTGACATCAAAATATAAATTCAGATGATACATGAGTCAGTTCAGTTTGAGGGGAATGCAACTAAAGATCCTAATGCCCATATCAGCAACTTCCTGGAAGTTTGCGGCACTTTCAATTACAACCGAACAGCTGAAGAAGTAATGAGACTGCGGGTTTTTCCATATTCCTTGAAAGACAGAGCTAAGGCTTGACTATATTCACAACCAGCAGGTTCCATCAAAACTTGGAACACTCTAGCCACCAAATTCTTGCAAAGTACTTTCCACCAGCCAGAACTGCAAAGCTAAGAAATGACATCACATCCTTTGTACAACATGACTCAGAATCCCTCTGCGAATCTTGGGAAAGGTATAAAGATTTACTCCGGAAATGACCTCACCATGAGATTGCTAAATGGATACAAGTCCAAACCTTCTAAAATGGACTTTCTGGAATAATGAGAACCACAATTGATGCTGCTACCATTTTTGATTACTCAAGTTTTACCATATGGAGCTGTTGAGTTACTTGATCGCAACACCAACAACACATTCAAAGTTAATAGTCAGCGTGTCAAGCACTACTGGGGAGAATTATTTGGCGACAAAAAGAAAGTGTCACACTTTCAGATCCAGTCTAACATTTGGGCAGTCATGTCTAGCTGACGACGTTAAACTTAGCACTAGTTGGGAGGCAACCCATGCAATTTGTGTATATATATTATGATTTGGTGTGTTTAATTTGTGTAAGTAAAGTCACATTTCAGGATTGAAGAAGCACTCGCAAATCTTCACAATCAATTTCCTTCTCTCCCTCAAAACTCTCTGATGAAAGTCTACAAGACTACTAATGATCAAAGGTATTCCTAATGAAATTCGTTGGATTATTGAAGCACGAGTCTGATTGGCAGGTGATTCCTCTGACTCTTTTATTTCATATCTACCAGGTTTAGGAAGAAGCACATATGCTAAAAAGAGAAGAGCTAAAAGAATGGGTGTTTGCTATAAATGTGCTCGTATGACATGTAATACTCGTTGTCGTTCTTTAGGAATGGTGTTAGATAATCATGAAGATAAAATTAAATTCATTATGGATGGCTTGAGTAAAGAGTCTTTAGATGACATATCTCAGACTCTTGAGACGTATTTCAGTGGATATGTGCATCATACAATTCACATATTATATACACAATTCCAAAAAGAAAGACAACAGTTCAGTCTCGGGAATCTGACTTTAAAAGACCCTGTTTGCCAATTTATAAGAAGATTAGATGGGAAGCTTATCTCTGACGCATAGAAGTCATTCAAGTCGTTACTTCTTGTAAATATTATTTTCTCTTTGTATATATCTAATAATTGGGATTAGTTTTGTTATTTTCTTTTCTTTTCTCCGACAGAATCCAAACTTTTTGCCTTTCACGATATATTTTACTGTTTAACTAATAATTGTCATTTAGCAGATACTAGTACTATTATTACTCACCCTTTTTCAGGTATTATAAATTCAACTCATCATTGCACTCTTGAAGGCATCCAGAGTTAGAAATGGAAGCTACTTCAAGAAGACGAGTTGTAAATATCTGTGTGTTTTGCGGTACTGGTGTTGGTTCTAAGCCAGAGTTCATTGAGGTAGCACATGAATTGGGTCGAATCATAGCTGAAAGAAATATATATTTAGTATATAGCGGTGGCAATCTTGGACTAATGGGGATCATTTCAAGGGCTTTACAGGAAGGAAGCAGTCAAGTATTGGGAATCATCCCAAAACCCTTGGCAGAGGTGAATCTTATTGGACTATCAAACAGAGAAGAACTGATCGTGCCAGGTATGTCTGAATGACTGATAGAAATGATTAACCGTGCTGATGCTTTTATTGCTTTGCCAGGTGGATTGGGTACGATGGAGGAAATTTTTACAGTACTATCTTGGGCGAACTTGAACATACACCAGAAACCAATTGGACTGTTCAACGCTGATGGATTTTATGATTTTCTTTGTGTATTTCTTGATGATGCTTGGAGAAATGGGTTCGTGTCAAAACCTGTAAAAGAACTCCTCTTTACTGCCAGGACTGCCCAAGATTTAATTGACCAAATTTTAGCCTTTGAACCAAAAATTGACCTTATCCTTTACAAGATAAACTGGTCTGATAATGATCGTGGTAAGAAGCGTCGGATACATCTGGATCTTAACCTTTAATTTTCACTTAAGATGTAGAATTTCTGCTAACCAGGTACTATTTCTAAACTCTTCTCTACTTTTTAAGACATTGGGGACAATGTCTCATTTAGGTTTGGGGCAGGGGAATAGTTAATTAGTATCTTATTTTTATTGTGTTATTTTTTAGTCAAAAATTTTCGAAAAATTCAACAAAAATTGAAAATTTTTACAAAACTTAAAAAACATATTTTGTGTTTTTGTGTTTTTTTAACTTGATTAATCTGGTGAAATTGGTATGAGATAGCTATGTAAGGAATTTCACTCCTGAGACGTATCTCAACCTATTTCGTAACAAGTTAATTTTTGTTTATTTCCTTTTGAATTATTTAATTTGTGAATTCTCCATAATACTGACTAAAATGGATCTTCATATGTTTAGTTGACATGTATTATCAACATACATGGTAACATACGAACATGAGTAGTAATTGAAGAGTTTTTAATATTCAGTGCTCTAGTTTAATTGGAGGAATTATCTAAAAAAACGATGGGATTAAAAAAAAAGTCTGAGATCCGAGTTATTAAGTCCGTATGGGTGTTTTAACACATAGTGCCCTAAAACCAATTGGTTTGGGAGCCACTGGCCCAAAGCTCGTTACATGGATGAACAATATTGTATATAAATAATAATAAAAAATTAATCAGAAAAATCAGAAAAAAATGTTCCATTGCTAAAAAAGATGTGAATTCTAATATAACTTTAGGACAAAAAAATTACTCTCTTTTCAACTACACTTGTGAATATTGTGGGAACAATTAGTTGATTAATACTTTGTTAGCTGTGTGTATGGAGAATGGTAAAAACAAGCAGATAATTTACTTATTCGGTAATTTAGAAAGAAAGAAAACAACTCTTAACTTGGAAAAGAAGTTTCACATGTTTAGTCACTAACTTGTTTATTCTCTTTTCTCTTGTCTTTTTATTTTTGTGTGCATTAGTTTTATTATCTTTTTGTTTTTTATGTGACGTTTGTGGGTATCGTTGCTGTAAGCCCTCACGAGACTACAACTCGTCCACTAGGGACACCTAGGGGTTTAAAGGCTTGTTGCATATGCTAAATGCAACCGTGATCCCTACGAAAGTGGCTTAGTTTAATGTTTATTTTAAAAATGTTTATGTTATTTTATTTTGTTGTTTTGCTCGAGGACTAGCAAAATGTTAGGTTTGGGGGTGTGATGAGTGGTAAATGTATCACTATTTCTCATTCATTTGACCTAATATTTTGTACATTTTCTTGAGTTTTGTGAATATTTTGATGTATTTTGTGTTATTTAGAAGATAAATAAAGTTTCAGGACTCTCTGGAATCAAATCAGGGCCAAAATAGTGAAAAACAGAAAAAAAAAAGGGCAAAACTATATTTTTGGCGTCGCGACGCGAAGCACTTCTACATCGCGACCGCTAACATGCGCCGGATTCTGCTAAAATATGTTGTGATAACGTGCACCAAATCCGTTAACGTGCGCCAGATCCTGCTAAAATATGCCTTGCTAACGTGCGCCGAATCTGCTAACGTGCGCCAAACACATGTCACCATCACATGCTGCTAACATTCATCATTGAGATACGTCATTGATGACGTCATGCTGACTTTTACGCATCGTGAATCGGAGCCAATAATTCAGATAATCATTCAGCCATGCCACGTGTCGCCAGCTCTGTAATTGTTGCTGCAATTAACGGCGCGTCGCGAAACACAAGAATGGCGCATCGCGACGTGCAGGGCTTATGGACGCCTATAAATTCAGGCCGAATTTTCATTTTCAATTCATGCTTTCTTCTAAGGAATTCCTTAATAATACTAAGAAGATTGTATCTTGTTTGTTTATTTACAGCTTTTAGTAATTAATTTTCGCATTTGCACTTTCTTTTATTTACTTTTCAAGTCTTTACTTTCAGCATTTAATTTTATTTACTTTTACAAAATTTTCTTTCTATTATTTACTTTTCAGTATTTACTTTATAGCAATGAGGAGGTAACTCCCCCCTGCTGGGGTAAAATGTTAAGCTTTTATTACTAATATTTAGATTAATCTCCTTTAATTATAATATATAAACTATTTAAAATTTGACTTAATGAGAATACCGCCTTATGGTCGGTTGGACTTAATGAAATTGGTTTTAACCTGAATTAATAAGGATACCGCCTTATGGTCGGTTGGAATTAATTATTAATTTGACTTAATCAGGATACCGCCTTATGGTCGGTTGGTAATATTACGCAAAGTTAATAAATTATAATAAGAGAGATATATAAAATAATAGTAATAAAAGTGGATCCTCTAACCCTCATCATTTTCTTTTATTGTACTTTTACATTTTTAATTTACAGTATTTACTTTCTAGCATTTACTTCCAGCATTTATTTTATTTAAATTTCAGCATTTACTTTATGTCTTTTATTTTATTTAAGTTTTTATTAGCCTTAGATATGTGTCGTAAATAAGTCCTTTATCTGGGGTTGTGATGAATTACAATATCACCGGTTAATAAGGGGTTAATTTACAGTTTAGGTAATATAAAGGTTTATTTATTGAGTCTTAGTCTTAATGCTTCTTGTTAACTGGCCATTAATAAGATTGATCTAGTAAACTTAAAATGAACTTGAAAAAATGATTTTAGGTTTAGGACCTTAGACTCAATAGCCCACGATCTTCCTTGAGGATAAATATCCCTTTAATAGATTTCCTTACAGGATATGAATATACCTGTCGGGCGGGGGTAGCCATAATTGGAAATTAATCTTAATGAATTCAGGTAACTTGGTTGACATAGGAATATGATTAATTGGGTTACACTGGGTATTTGTATCTCACCATTGGATTAGGATTTTACATAATTTCGTGTTCCGGGTTAATAAACTGATTTATTACACAAACCTAAGATAATCACTTCATCTTTAAAAAGATATTAGAAAGATTCACAACACTAGATAGTTTAATAATATTGAATTTTTCTCAATCTATTTTCGCTCTATTTTATTTACTTGTTTTAAATTTAAAGTCACCATCCAAACAAACAATCAATCAATTAGATACTTGTAAAAATTATAGGAAACGACTTTCCTTAGCGCGGCGGAAGTTGCTTGTGGTGGCACCGGGTCCAGTATGGATCTTCAAAATTTTATTTGCCTTCTCCCTTTGTTGTAGTAGCCAAGATCAATCCTTTGGTGTCCAACACTTGGATCAACCACTCGATCTTCCGAACTATGACTCAAAACCAACAAACCGAACTGTGGGTTCACTCACAAAGATTAAACATCTAAACTATTTAGAGATTTAAGATGTCACAATGGTGTTTGGCTTTAGGAATTTCACAATACTTGTGAATGCTAGAACTCTCTCTATTTTCTCTCAAATCTTTTCTCACAACAATTGTGTGAATGAATGCAAAGTGTTAACCTTAGGAAGTGAGAGAAATGGTAGAGATTATATTCTCTTACACAAGCCAACTAACCTTGTCATTAAGCATCTAATGCTTTCTTGCAATGGCGAACACAAAATTGTGAATGTCATACCAAAGCATAAGAAATGTTAAGTTAAAGACAATGGCTTTGTCATTAAACATTCAATGCTTTCTTTCAATGGCAAACACATAAATGTGGAGCCATACCAAAGCATAAAATGCATTAGCTAATGACAAAATTATTAGGTGTATCCAAGCCACCTAATAGACATAATTTCTTGGATGACATGGTAAGCCATATGGCTTTGTCTCCAATGGTAAATAAAAATCAATATATTAATAATGATTTATTTACATTCAATTATGTTGTAGTAATTATCTCATAATTATTACTAACTTGATTATCTCATATTCAAGACTTGATTATCTCATAATCAAATAATTTTAGAAAACATTAGGTTAAATTAATATAACATAGTTTTCATTTGTGACAATAAATATTATTAATCTTATTAATAATATATAAATAAATATAATGTGAGCATATAATTAGACAATCTAATTATATTAGGTTTGCTACGGTTAATCGAGCTAGCACGGGGACCAAATGGACCTACGGTTCCGCGCTCTAATAATTTTGAAATATTAATTAAACTCTTTAATCAAATATTACGAATTATTAACTCCGCGTTATTCTACTAAAAACTCGAAGTTGAACTTCCGTTACCGTAGATGGATTAAGTAAACCGAACATTTTCGGTGTCTATCGATATAGTCATTACATATGGATATAGCCCTTAACGAATATCTCATAAATAGAGCCGGGTCATAAGTCCGTTAAACCCCACTAAATATTTTGTCTCTTAAGCATCATTGATTCTATAATGAACAATTAATTCATAACAATTATGAATATAAAATACTTTCTATTCGTAATAGAAAAGTTGAGCGCTCAATGGTTCAAGTCCTGAATCAACTCTTAAAAGAGATATTCATCTGCTTCTCGTAAGAAGGAGTGAATTCCATATCTATGTAAAACGTTCCCAGCTACATACCAAACCATATCCCCAAAATACGTAGTTATTGGCCGGGAATGCAACACCAACCTCACCATAGTAAATCAAAAGACATAGCCTGTCATTGACCGGCGTAAACACACACGTATAACGCAAGCGCACGTATCGTTCAAGTAGTATAAAAATATCGATCCCACGAGGACTTAATTCCTACTGTTGTTATTAAATATTGATACTATTTATTTACAGGTATCTAATTATAGGGAGAATGGAATTGATTGTTTTTGGTTGGTTGAATGTGGATTTGCTAATTAAAATAAAAATTGACTCAAAAGAAAATACTAAGGAAAATAAAAGAAAAGACTCAAGGATCTAGGGTCGTGACTCCACACAATATTAATATAAAGATGAATTGATTCTCTTATCTATGTGTAATAAATCAAATTGCTAACTTGGAACACGAAAATATGCAAAAGCCTCTGTCGATGGTCAGACGCAAATACCCAGTATAACCCAATTGAACCATATGTCTATGTCAACCAAATTACATGGAATCATTAAGATTAAGTTCCAAATATTGGCTACCCCTGCCCGATAGGTATATGTCTATCATGTAAGGAAATCTATTAAATGGTCATCTATCCTCAAGGAAGATCGTGGGTTATTGAATCTAAGACTGAAACCTAAAATCCCTATGTCTAGTTCATTTTAAGTTTACCATATCAATCTTATTGGTGATCAGACAACAAGAAGCATTAAGCTTAAGACTCAATAAACAAACTAAAGAATTACCCAATAAATAATTAAATCAATTATTAAGCCTAGTAATATTGTGTTTCATCATTTCCCTAGAATAAAATAAAATGCTGGGGTTAGAGGATCCACATTTAATATTTCTTATCTAGGAATCTCACTTATTATAAAATATAAATTATTTTATGTTCTGCTTTCTCAGGAATTAATAATGTTAAACATTTAAAACCAGCCATATAGGCGGTAATCCATTTAGTCAAATTACACCAGCCATATAGGCGGTAATTATTTGTCACATAAAGACCAGCCATATAGGCGGTAATGTAATTTATATTTAGACTGACCATATAGGCAGTAATAAAATCTGACATTCATTTTGCCTTCTAGACAGGATTCGCAGACAGGTAAAGTACCAAGTTTTAATTGATTTAAAACTTCGTTCTTAATTAGTCTATCTATCCGGTCAAGGTTAATGTGACCAAGTCTAAGGTACCATAAATAGGCATCATCATGAGAAATCTTTTGCCGTTTAGTTTTAGATCTTTCAATCTTAAACATTTCAGTATTAAGAAGTGATTCATGCATTAACGGCCTTAATACATATAGATTATTTTCGGAGTTTCCCGTGCATATATTTAATCTATTTCTACTAATAATAACTGACTTATTATTAAACAAAATAGAAAAACCACATTCCATAAGTTTTGTTACAGAAATCAAATTCCTGCGAAAACCAGGAATATATAGCACACCATTCAAAAATAAATATGTTTTATTAAAATTCAAATTTGAAACTCCCACTGCTCTTGCTGAAACAACATCCAATGTCCCAACTCTCATGGTAAAGCTACATTCAGTAAGGTCATTCCATGAGTTAAGTAGCTGCAAATAATAACAAACATGGTTAGTAGCACCATAATCAACAATCCATATGGATTTATCATCCTCCACCAAAAGAGACTCAATGACAAGTAAATCATATTTACCTGTATTCTTCTTCTCTTTAAGCTCTGCAAGGTATTTTGGACAATTCCTTTTCCAATGCCCTTGTTGTTCACAATGGAAACATTTTCCTTTGACATTGGTTCATTTGGAGCTTTTATTGTTCTTCTTTTTCATTGGTTTTGCCTTTGCCTTCCAATTTCCTTTCTTCTTCTTCTTTGCAGATTTAGAAGATTCGGCAATATTTTCCTCGGAATTAGGCCTACGAGGACCGTTCATAACGGACTCGTAATTGGTGAGCTCATTCAGCAGTTCAGTCAATGTGAAAGTCAACTTGTTCATAGAACAGTTGCTTTTAAACTGCAGGAAACTCTTCGGAAGGGTTTCCATGATCATTGTCACATGGCTTTGCAAATGAATACGTCCACCATGGGTTTCAGCCATATTAAGATGAGCCATCATCCTTAACACATGGTCTCAGACTGATGTGTCTTCCTTCATTCTAGCGGTCAATACAGAGGTAATTGCCTCATGTTGTTGCCGGTCTGAAGGTTGCCCAAACATGTTCTGTAATGACTGCATAATCATTGATGCTGTGCAGCAAGAACCTCAGACATGGATGCTATCAAATAGCGATGGGCTTTCTCATAAGCTTTAATCCAATTATTATAGGCATTACATGCAGCTCTGCCAGCATTAGGTGCTGGCTCATGAGGACATTCCTCCATTAGGATAAATTTAAGGTATTCACAGAACAAGATAACATTCATGTAACTTTTCCATTTAACATAATTATCCCTGGTTAATTTTTCTTGTTGTTTGATAATGGAGATTTTTACAGATGCCATGGCTGAAAAAATAATAAACTCGCATTCAATATTCATTCGTCGCATATTAAAATTTCCAAACATTTAGGCATAAAATTAAACATGATGCATGATCAATTTATAATGAATTAGAAACCTAAAAGAATTACTATGCCACGGTTATCTATCATCCCACAAATAAGTGCCGTCGTAGGGTAGGTCAAGTATTTGCATGATAGATTGAGACATTCTCAATTGATTAATATATCTGAAATAACTCTTATTCCTATATTAATCAACTATCATTATTTTGATCAATGAAGCTTTGATTAACAACTTAATCATTCCTTTGTGAGTGTGCCCCATTATTTCAGAACCCTTGGACTTAACTAGTGAAGTGTCGCCGTATGGTAGGTCAAATCACCAGATACATCTAGAGTCCATATCCTTTCGGAATCCAAACCTGATATTGACCCAAAAATGACACCATCCGTAGGGGGACAAAAGCAAAGCCGTCTCGAGGTGCCTATTGAATCTCACGTTTCTGGATAACAATGGAGATCGCGGGATATATTGTGGTATACCCCTCTCCCACTCACTATTAAAAAAAAGTAAGGTTTCTATCTCACTAGTATTTTGTGAATCTTAGATTATGCTCGGCTAAAGTCATAACCTTAATTAATACTAGTTGATATAAGGATCTAACCAATTTTAACTTTTAAAATTTTATTCACTAATCCCGATTAGTCTCTACTAACCAATTAACTTAATTAAACTAATTTAATCAAGTTTTCTTAAGTGATCTAATCAATTTTAACTTTAAAAAAATTAGTTCACTTATAGGTTTTAAAATTTTAGAATTCAACTAATGGACTATATGTCATCAAACCATATAATAGATTAAAAGTACGTTATTTACTCCAAATGTACGTGGAATTGTATCCCGAGTGCAAACCAAATTACCGTCCATTCGGAAGCGGCTATGGAATTTATATCCGGGTTTCCATCTGATATACCAAGGAAAATAATGTACTCATAATGTCCATTTGTTCTTAAACTTGAATTCGTAATTTTTAAACCTTTAAACTAATTAATCTTATTAATTCGTTAACATGCATCTTATATTCTAATTTAACTTTTAAATTTACATAAAATCATATTTTATGACTTGAATACCATGCATGTCTACATGTTATGGCATGTGAAAATACAAGAGTAGGCACTGACCGGCGTAAACACACACGTATAACGCAAGCGCACGTATCGTTCAAGTAGTATAAAAATATCGATCACACGAGGACTTAATTCCTACTGTTGTTATTAATTATTGAATCTATTTATTTACAGATATCTAATTGAGGGAGAAGAGAATGATTGCTTGATTGATTTGGTTGATTGTAGATTTGCTAAATAAATAAATAAATAGAAAGACAAAAGAAAATAATAATAAAAATAACAAAAGACTCAAAGATCTAGGGTTGTGAATCATTCTAATATCTTTTAAAAGATGAAGTGATTATTTTATGTTTGTGTAATAAATCAGTTTACTAACCTTGAAAACGAAATTATGCAAAAGCCTCTGTCGATGGTCAGACGCAAATACCCAGTTTAACCCAATTGAACCATATGTCTATGTCAACCAAATTATCTGGATTCATTAAGTTTAAGTTCCAATTATGGCTACCCCCGCCCGACAGGTATATGTCTATCCTGTAAGGAAATCTATTAAAGGGTTATCTATCCTCAAGGAAGGTCGTGAGCTATTAAGTTTAAGACTGAAACCTAAAATCCCTTTGTCTAATGCATTTTAGATTTACCACATCAATCTTATTGGTGATCAGACAACAAGAAGCATTAAGCTTAAAACTTAATAAGTAAACCTTTAAATTACCCAAACTATAAAATAACCCCTTATAAACCGGTGATATTGGAATTCATCACAACCCCAGATAACTAACACATAACTAAGGCTAGTAAAAACTTAAATAAAATAAAAGACATAAAGTAAAATGCTGAAAATTAAATTGCTGAAAAGTAAATGACGGAAAGTAAATGCAGAAATTAAATACTGAAAAGTAAATGCTGAAAGTAAATTGATGAAAAGTAAATGCTGAAAGTAAATTGCTGAAAAGTAAATGCTGAAAGTAAATTGTTGAAAAGTAAATTGCTGAAAAGTAAATGCTGAAAGTAAATTGCTGAAAAGTAAATAAAGTAAAAGTACAATAAAAGAAAATGCTGAGGTAAAATGATCCACTTTTATTAATTACTAAAATCTATAAATAAACAAACAAGATACAATCTTCTTAGTATTCTTAAGGAATTCCTTAGAAGAAAGTATGAATTGTACAAATGAAATGGCTTGGTATTTATAGGCAAAATTTTGCCTCCATCAAATCATCCACCAAATCAATTATTAATTGCTCCACTAATTACTCCACCAAATCCATTATTAATTGCTTCACTAATCTCTTATCATGTTTGGTGATGATTTGATAATTTTTATTATTTATTTATTAATTTATTTTTTGCTTTGAAAATGATTGAAAGTGACTTTAATAATTACACACAACACACTTCTGGATGGTTCATCAATTTCGGGCATGAAATCTTCAGAATTCGAAATTATTTTGTCTTTCAAAACTGTAGATCTTTGCGTCTTCTTTAATCTGGAACTTGAATAAGCACAATCCGATATCGGAGTAAAATGTTATGCCCAAATTACGACAGATGCACAAAATTGGAATTTCCAAAACTGCACTTTGTTAAAACGCCCTTTCAAGTTTCCAATCTCCAAAATTAATATGTCAAGTCCAATTTTTGCCCTTATTTGACCCATATTTCATCCTAAATGATTTCATTATGTCCCAATATTATTTTATCTGCAAAATAAACTAAAACACATCAAAACGTTCATCAAATCCGAGAAACTAAACAAAATATTAAGTAAAAGGGGCGATAAATATTGATATATTTTCCACTCATCACACCCCCAAACCTAACATTTTGCTAGTCCTCGATCAAAACAACAAAATAAAATATAAGAAACAATTAAAATTAAACTAAGCCACTTTCGTAGGGATCACAGTTGCATTTAGCATATGCAACAAGCCTTTAAACCCCTAGGTGTCCCTAGTGGACGAGTTATAGTCTCGTGAGGGCTTACAGCAACGATACTGTTGTGATATTTTTATATCGTACCGTAAGTGTACGGTGTCAAGTTTTAGTATAAATCAGTGAAAGAGTGTCGAACCCACAGGGATTGCGTTAACTCGCACTAAGTACTACAATTGATAATCCTAACTTTATTTAGACAATATTTAACAAAGATTTAATTATATAAATAAACATAAAAATAATTGGATAGGAGGAACTAATACGATAGAGATTATGGATCCTGATTTCACCTAGCTGTCGCCTATGTATTTGTTATACCAATTAATCTTTGTTAAGTTATATTATTTATAAGTCAAGATTCCTAAAATATCCACTCCCTATCTCGAGTGCCGAGTGAAAATATCATTAACTATAGACTTTGATATCTCTATAAAAATCCAATAGTTAACAACTCATTACGATTAGTGATTCTATATTAACGACTTCAAAGGACTACAGATTCTCTCGAACTCTATAAAATCCTAGGCTATATTCTCAAGATCCATTCAAAATCCCATCTCTCGAGTGATAGATTCTAAACATTCATCATCTTCAATTGTGGCCAACAATCAAGAAGCATTAAACTCAAAAGAATATAAATAAATTAATAAAATTTCATAACAAAATTGATAAACACAATACAAGGTTCAAGCATCAGTTACAATCATTCTCCAAAATTAAAGAGTTAATTCATGACAAAAGATAAATACATTGATAAAAAAATTATTAATATAATGGAAATCATTAGAGTTCTAAGAAAGAAATAAGAAGATAAAATCCGAATTGAATCTCTTCCTCCTCGGACATCACCGCCTTAATCTCCTCTTGTTGCTCTTCAATCCTCTCACTGGATCTCTAAAAATATTTAATTCTGTGTTTTGTGCAGTGTATTAGCCTCCTTTTTGAATTTGGACGAACTATTATATTTATAATAGAGTATGGGAGTCATAATACATGTTGAAAACCCTAAAAATCACTTTCATGGCTTGCACAGGTTTTCTTCCGCAGGGGGCGCTGCGGCGCTGAACAGTGGTCCCAAATCCCTGGAAAATATATGTAAATGACTAGATCTCCTTGATTAGATGAAAATCAATATATTATGGGTCTCGTAACTCTTTCTAGATCAAAAGTTATAGCCTTTTTAATTTCAGTGCGCAGCTGATGCTGATTTTTACTACTTCTTTAGTCCGATGCTCCCAAAAGGTCCCGAAACACACGTATTTGCTCCATTATCCATGTTCTAATGCTTCCTACAAATAAGACATAAAAGATACTACAAAATAAATTAAATGGCTCAAAACATAACAATATAATAGGCTAAGGATGTCGGAATAAGTGGGTATAAACCACACTTATCAAACACCCCCAAACTTAAGGTTTTGCTAGTCCCGAGCAAAAGATAAAATAAAAACTAAATGCAAATTAGCAAATTAAAAATTACTAAACTAACTAAGCCACTTTCGTAGGGATCACGATTGCATTTAGCGTATGCAACAAGCCTTTAAACCCCTATGCGGCCCTAGTGGACGAGTTATAGTCTCGTGAGGGCTTACAGTGATGACACCCACAAACGTCATTCACACACAATCATGCAAAAATATAAAAATAACAAAACATAATCCCGATAGTTACGCATAAATTTATCCTCAAAGAAAGCTTATAAATGAAATTATAGAACCTTCAAAGTATGCAATTCACCTCAGATCCAAGTTCCTGAATAATTCATCTATGCTAGACTCACAATGTGTGTGTGTAAAGGTTCATTCACAACTTGATTCCTAAGTAAGCCAACTAAATGATTTCGTTTAAAAATTAGAATCGACGAGTCTAACCAACCTAGATATCTCAATTAAGCTCTGTAATTGCTTTATTTTGTGCTCAGTATGATATGATTTTTCTTTTCTTTTTTTTTTCTTTTTGAACTTTTTTTTTTCAACTCACCTACCCTTTAAGGTAGCATTTCTCCTCATGGTGGTCCTAATACTCGCCCATGGGTAACTTCACGCTTATCGGTTATAGGTGGTTTATTTTATTTCTTTAGAAGCACTTTTCTTTTTAGCTATACCACACTTCATAACACTAGAAAATCATGATAAATATCTAAGCAAACGGTCATTCATCGACATGCAATTTCTTCAACTAGTCACCTTGTCAACTACTTAAGTTTTCACTGCTAAAAACCTATTTTTAAGTGCTTACGACTCTAACATAAATCAGTTATTCAAGGCATCAGATAAAAGTAAATCGGGCACTTATCGTTTCTAAAATTTCACCCATAAACAAACAAAATTCATCATAGGATTTATGTTTTACTATCTAGGACTAAAAATAAATAATTTTTTTTTTAAATAAACTTAAACAAATAATTAACAAGTAAGCAACATGCACACACCCCCACACTTAAAACTTGCATTGTCCTCAATGTAAGATAAAAATTTAAAGAACAAAAGTGAGGAACAACACTACCATGCACAGAGTTGATCAGGTTCTTGCTGGTTAGAATTTGGTTGCGCGGGCATTGTGTGTTTCGTGCTACCTGCATAAATAGCATGCAAATTAATAAATAACACACAATAAAATTAAAATAAAATTAAAATACTAAAATTAAAATTAAAGAAAATAATAATAAAATAAATGCAAGGGTTGCCTCCCTGCTAGCGCTAAGTTTAACGTCTTCAGCCAGACGCAACCACCCAAACTGGTTATGGTGGCTTAAATGTAGTGAACCGGGTAATTTCATCTGCTTTCTTCTTTGGTATCCACCGGTTCTTATGACATGAAAAAGACATCTTGGCAGACTGTGGTAATTTATCCATAGATGGTCCCCCAGGATAAGTAGATTTCCCCTCAATTGGAAATTTTGGACTGCACATTCGGTAAAATTGGCTCGGCCTCCTTTTTAACCTTCCAGAGATCATCTCCAAGTGAGCACTGGTCTTTGTTTTCCTCTTTTTACGGCACTTTGAGATTGGTTTCAGGTTTAGCTGCAGAGAATCTTCTTTTATACACGGTTGTACTATGCTCGTAGGTTGTTGAAATACTGATTCACCCTGTCTGGTTTCAACTCCATTCTCTACTATATCTACCATGTGACAGTCTGCATCACCTTGAGAACTCGGCGTGGCCCTGAAAAACTGAAGGTAACTTCTTCATTTTGACATCTCATTATCAATTCACCTTTGTTCTCTTCTTCTGTTACTGTTTCCTCCTGAAATATCATTTCATTTTCTTTACTGCCTAAGACCTGAAAGGTGTCTTTAAACTCGTTTCCGCTCCTACAGGTTATGATTTGACATTGCTCATTGGGGTTGACTTCAATATCACTTGGAAACACCCATGTTTGTTGATTGGCCATGGAAGAAACAAGCAACCCAATTTGCGTTTCTAAAGATTTCATATTTGCCTCTATATTGCCTATTCGTGTTTCGAAGTTATCCAGCCTTGACTCATTCTTCTCAAACCTCTCTGAAGCTGTAGCTACAAACATGATCATGAGGTCTTCTAAGGAAGGTTTCTGCTCAGCCCTTGGATAATTGAAGCCATGAGGAGGTTGCAAAATATTTTCCATATCAGCATATGAAAAATTCGGATGATAATAAATAGGCATAAGACTGCCTCTATAGTTGTTGAAGTTCCGATTGTTCACATGTTGTACTTATTCAAATCCTGCTCCTCTGTTGGGTAAAAGCATTCTATTAGCAGAACAGCTTCAATAGACGGTTGGCCCATTTGATTTGTCAATACTGTCAGATGAGTCATGAGGGACGATACTTGAGCTATCAGTGCACTAATAGGATCTGCCATTGCTTCTTTTCAAACTCACCTCGTACGAAAAAAAATAAAACAAAAAAATAAAATAAAATAAAATAATAAGAAATAAAAACAAAAATAAAATAAAATAAAATTCTAAATTAAAGCTAAGATTACTTGGTAGTAGTATTAATGTGAATTAAACAAACAATCCCCGGAAACGGTGAAAAAAACTTGTTGTGATATTTTTATATTGTACCGCAAGTGTACGGTGTCAAATTTTAGTATAAATCAGTAAAAGAGTGTCGAACCCACAAGGATTGCGTTAACTCGCCCTAAGTACTGCAATTGATAATCCTAACTTTATTTAGACAATATTTAACAAAGATTTAATTATATAAATAAACATAAAAATAATTGGATAGGAGGAACTAATACGATAGAGATTATGGATCCTGATTTCACTTAGCTGTCGCCTATGTATTTGTTATACCAATTAATCTTTGTTCAATTATATTATTTATAAGTCAAGATTCCTAAAATATCCACTCCCTATCTCGAGTGCCGAGTGAAAATATCATTAACTATAGACTTCGATATCTCTATAAAAATCCAATAGTTAACAACTCATTACGATTAGTGATTCTATATTAACGACTTCAAAGAACAACAGATTCTCTCGAACTCTATAAAATCCTAGGCTATATTCTCTAGATCCATTCAAAATCCCATCTCTTGAGTGATAGATTCTAAACATTCATCATCTTCAATCGTGGCCAACATCAAGAAGCATTAAACTCAAAAGAATATAAATAAATTAATAAAACTTCATAACAAAATTGATAAACACAATACAAGGTTCAAGCATCAGTTACAATCATTCTCCAAAATTAAGGAGTTAATTCATGACAAAAGATAAATACATTGATAAACAAATCATGAATATAATGGAAATCATTAGAGTTCTAAGAAAGAAATAAGAAGATAAAACCCGAATTGAATCTCTTCCTCCTCGGACGTCACCGCCTTAATCTCCTCTTGTTGCTCTTCAATCCTCTCCCTGGATCTCTAAAAATATTTAATTCTGTGTTTTGTGTTGTGTATTAGCCTCCTTTTTGAATTTGGACGAACTATTATATTTATAATAGAGTCTGGGAGTCATAATACATGTTGAAAACCCTAAAAATCACTTTCCTGGCTTGCGCAGGTTTTCTTCCGCAGGGGGCGCTGCGGCGCTAAACAGTGGGCGCTGCGGCGTCCAACTCCCTGGAAAATATATGTAAATGACTAGATCTCCTCGAGTAGATACAAATCGATATATTATGGGTCCCGTAACTCTTTCTAAATCAAAAGTTATAGCTTTTTTAATTTCAGTGCGCAGCTGATGCTGGTTTTTACTGCTTCTTGAGTCCGATGCTCCCAATAGGTCCCGAAACACACGTATTTGCTTCATTATCGATGTTCTAATGATTCCTACAAATAAGACATAAAAGATACTACAAAATACATTAAATGGCTCGAAACATAACAAAATAATAGGCTAAGGTTGTCGGAATAAATTGGTATAAACCACACTTATCAGATACCCACAAACATTTTACAAAAGTAAAAAAAAAATTAATAATAATAAAACTAATGCACACAAAAGCAAAAAGGAAAGAGAAAAGAGAATAAAGAAGTTAGTGACTAATCGGGTGAAACTTCTACTCCAAGTTAATAGTTGTTTTCTTTCTTTCTAAATTACTGAATAAGTAAATTCTCCGATTATATTTACCATTCTCCATATGTACAGCCGACAAAATATTAATCAACTCATTTTTACCCACAACAGTCACAAGTGCAGTTGATAAGAGAGTAATATTTTTGTTCTAAAGTTTTATCAGAATTCACACTTTTTTGCAGCAATGGAATAATTTTTCTGAATTTTCTGATTTTTTTCATTGATTTTTGATTGATTTATTTATTTATATACAATATCTTCCGTTTATGTAGCGAGCTTTGAACCGGTGGCTCCCAAACCAGTTGGCTTTAGGGCACCAGGTGTTAAGACACCCCTACGGACTTAATTACTCAGACTTCAGATATATATATATATATATGTTTTTTGCAAAATCATTGATCCATGTAGCGAGCTTTAGGCCAGTGACTCCCAAACCAGTTGGTTTTAGGGAACTAAGTGTTAAAACACCCTTACAGACTTAATAACTCGGATCTCATATGTTTTTTTTTTACTCCATCACTTTTTGAGATGCTTCCTCCAATTAAACTAGAGCACTGAATATTACAAACTTTTCAATTTTAGCTCATGTCCGTATGTTATTATGTATGTTGATAATATCTGCTAACTGAACATATGAAGATCCATTTTAGTCCGTTTTATGGAGAATTTAAAATTTAAATAATTTAAAATGAAATAAACAAAAATTAATTTGTTCCGAAATAGGTTTGAGATACGTCTCAGGAGTGGAAACTCATTACTGAGCTATCTCTTACCAATTTCACCTTTTTAGAAAAAATAAAAACACAAAAACAAAACAAAATATTTTTGTAATTTTTGAAAATTTTTCAATATTTTTATATTTTTTGAAAAATTTTGGACTATAAATTAATTAAAATAACACAAAATAAACAAGATACTAATCAATTATTCCCTCCCCCAAACCTAAATGAGACATTATCCCCAATGTCTTAAACAGTAGAAGAAAAGTTAGGAAGGTCGTACCTGGTTAGCTGAAAATCTACGAAAAATTACCGATTAAGATCTATGTCCAATTTACGCTTCTTACCACGATCGCTATCTGACCAGTTCAACTTGGAAAGAATGGGGTCGATTTTTGGTTCAAAGGCTAAAATTTGGTCAATTAATTCTTCGGCCTTTGTCGCAGTCAGGAAAATATCTTGTACTGATTTGGTGACGAACTCATGTCTTTTGGCTTCCGCAAGAAATACAAACAGGAAATCGAAGAAATGCTCAATGTTAAGTAACCCAATGGGCTTCCGATGATTGTTTAAGTGTGCCCATGATGCTACGATGAACATTTCTTCAAACGTTCCAAGCCCACCTGGTAATGCAATAAACGCATCGACAATATTGATCATTTCATGGATTTGTTCAGACATATCTGACATAATGCGTTCATCTTCATTTGTTGGTCCAATTAATTGTTCGTCTGCCAAAGGTTTTGGAATGATTCCCAAAACATGACCGCCACCTTTCTGAACGGCTTTTGCTTCCCATCATTCCAAGATTGCCACCGCCATATACTAGGTGAATATTTTTCTCTGATATGACTCTCCCCAATTCCTTTGCAGCCTCAATGAATTCTGGTTTATTACCAGAATTGGATCCACAGAAAACACAAATTCGCTTGACTCGCTGCTGTGAAGTTGCTTCCATTTTCTTTCTCTTATTTGAATGTATATCTGAATATGTCGAAGAAAGAAATGTAGAGCTGAATTTATAGAACCTAAAAATGGGTGAGTAATAGTAGCACTAGTACCTGCCAAATGATAATTATTAGATGAACATTAAAATAAATCGTGAAAAATTTAAAAAGTTTAGATCTTGTCGGCGAAAATAAAGGAAATAAAAACAGAAAAGCAAATCAAAGCAATTATTAAGGCAACGGAATTGTGTACTCAATACACCACTAGTTTAGTATAAATTCATAATGATGCATCTCAAGAATTAATTCTTTACTCAGCCATCACAAATGAATTAGCTCTATCCTTTGTGATTGCCAAACACCATTCCTTCTGTTCTAAAAATACTCCGTTTGTGCTTATCCCTACAAAAATAACACACAAAATTAAAAACTCTACAACATGTATACACAAAATATGAAAACAAAAATTACAATAAATTGCATGTGTTGCCTCCCTGCTAGCGCTAAATTTTTCGTCTTCAGCCAGACGTGACTGAAATCCATCTGTCAATGAGGCTTCAGCGTTGTTTTGGATGTCTGATTAAATACAATCCCATGAGCGTTGCTTTTGAATGGTCTTTTCCAACGATAAGGTAGCAGAAATTTTTTTGTCCCATTTAGTGTTTGTGCCACCTTTTTGATATTTGTTGCTGCAGTGATTCCTGAAAAGAAAGAAATAAAATCAGGAGGTCTCGTATGATGCTTGACGTTGAATGAAAGTTCCATTCTGTCAAGCTTCTGGGTGATATCTTTGATTTGTACTCCCCAAAACAGTGATGTTTCTTCTGAATGCTCTGGATCTTTAATAAGTTCAGACATTTGCTCCTCCATTTGCTCTGCTTCTTGCTCATATTTTTCTTCACAGATGAATTTTAGGATTTCCGTATTCAATTCTTCATCTGTCATCTGTGAAATGCATGCTCCATAAGTATCTGCCTGAGGATGTAAAGATGTTTCTGACATTAGGTCTTCATTCTCTGATACGTCTGGAATGGATGGTTCAGGTAGATCTTCATCAAACATCATGGTAAAGCATGCTCCAAGATCTTCATTTTGAGGATTGAAAGTTTGATCCTCCGTTGTTGGTGTAGTTGGTACAAATATATCAGCTTCATCCTCGTCAGAATCTGAATAATAAAAGTCAAATAGAGACTTCACTGGTTTGGGCTCCTGAACTGATACCTCTGATTATTGATACTGTTCAGCCTCATCCTCTGTTGAAGTGTCATTGTGAAATGATTGGTACTCGAAGGCTTCATTAGTGTCATCTGAAACTGGTTCTTGATGTATGCAGTTCTGGTTTTCTGTGAATTGTCTCATTTGATCTGTCATCCTCTGAATGAATTCTGATTGTCTCTGAATACTTTCAAATTGATTCTGTCATGTTTCAAGCATTGTATCCAACTTTTTGTCTTGTTTCTTGACCCAATCTTTGAGCATGTCAATCATCTGATCTTCTTCTGATTGTTGATGAAGATCATTGTAGGTGGGTGGTGGATAATATGGAAAATGTGGTTCTATGAAATGTGATGGCTCGTCATACCATGAAGGATCTTGATAGCTCTACCACCCTGGATGGTAGTTGTATTCGCAATAATCTCTAGGGTGGTTACCATTACATATGTCACATCTCCCCATTGCGTTTTGTTGAGCAAATGTAATATTGCTTGGTTCTGGCATCCAGTGATAGTCGTTGGGTTGTACAACAGGCCTCAGAAAACCGGATTGTTGCTCCCATATGTGGGGTGTATCTTCTTCTAGTAAAGCTCGTAATCTTTCAATCTCCCAATATTGTTCCATTTTTGAACCACCTGAAATAAAAGAAGGAAATAAAAATTACAGATAAAAATAAAGAAAATTAGATACAAGTAAATTAGATAGCTTCAAAATTAATAACTCAAGAAAAATAAGTCCCCAGCAACGGCGCCAAAAACTTGACCGGCGTAAACACACATGTATAACGCAAGCACACATATCGTTCAAGTAGTATAAAAATATCGATCCCACGACGACTTAATTCCTACTATTGTTATTAATTATTGAATCTATTTATTTACAGATATCTAATTGAGGGAGAAGAGAATGATTGCTTGATTGATTTGGTTGATTGTATATTTGCTAAATAAATAAATAAATAAAAAGACAAAAGAAAATACTAAGGAAAATAACAAAAGACTCAATGATCTAGGGTTGTGAATCATTCTAATATCTTTTAAAAGATGAAGTGATTATTTTATGTTTGTGTAATATTTACTAACCTGGAACACGAAATTATGCAAAAGGCTCTGTCGATGGTCAGACTCAAATACGCAGTTTAACCCAATTGAACCATATGTCTATGTCAACCAAATTATATGGATTCATTAAGTTTAAGTTCCAATTATGGCTACCCTCGCCCGACAGGTATATGTCTATCCTGTAAGGAAATCTATTAAAGGGTTATCTATCCTCAAGGAAGATCGTGGGCTATTAAGTCTAAGACTGAAACCTAAAATCCCTATGTCTAGTATCCCTATCGTGGGCTATTAAGTCTAAGACTGAAACCTAAAATCCCTATGTCTAGTTCATTTTAGATTTACCACATCAATATTATTGGTGATCAGACAACAAGAAGCATTAAGCTTAAGACTTAATAAGTAAACCTTTAAATTACCCAAACTATAAAATAACCCCTTATAAACCGGTGATATTAGAATTCATCACAACCCCAGATAACTATACATAACTAAGGCTAGTAAAAACTTAAATAAAATAAAAGACATAAAGTAAAATACTGAAAATTAAGTTGCTGAAAAGTAAATTACGGAAAGTAAATGCTGAAAAGTAAATGCTGAAAGTAAATTGCTGAAAAGTAAATGCTGAAAGTAAATTGCTGAAAAGTAAATAAAGTAAAAATACAATGAAAGAAAATGATGAGGTAAAAGGATCCACTTTTATTACTTCTATTTTAGATATCTCCCTTAATATAAAATATTAACTTTGCCTGATAATTACCAACCAGCCATATAGGCGGTATCCAGATTAAGTCAAATTAATAATTAATTACCAACCGACCAATCAGGCGGTATCCAGTCTAGTCAGGTTAAAACCAATTTAAATAATTACCAACCGACCAATATGGCGGTATCCTCGTTAAGTCAGGTTTTAATTAGTTTATATATTATAATTAAGGGAGATTAATCTAAATATTAGTAATAAAAGTTTTACCTTTTACCCCAGGAAAGGGGAGTTACCTCCTCATTACTGAAAAGTAAAAATTGAAAATTAAAGAAAGAAAAGTATTGTGCGTAAAAGTAAATTGCGGAAAGTAAAAACTGAAAAGTAAAGAAAAGAAAGTGCGAAAGCGGAAATTAATTACTAAAAGCTATAAATAAACAAACAAGATACAATCGTCTTAGTATTCTTAAGGAATTCCTTAGAAGAAAGTATGAATTTTACAAATGAAATGGCTTGGTATTTATAGGAAAAATTTTGCCTCCATCAAATCATCCACCAAATCAATTATTAATTGCTCCACTAATTGCTCCACTAATTGCTCCACCAAATCCATTATTAATTGCTCCACTAATCTCTTATCATGTTTGGTGATGATTTGATAATTTTTATTATTTATTTATTAATTATTTTTTGCTTTGTAAATGATTGAAAGTGACTTTAATAATTACACACAACACACTTATGGATGGTTCATCAATTTCGGGTATGAAATCTTCAGAATTCGAAATTATTTTGTCTTTCAAAGCTGTAGACCTTTGAGTTTTCTTTAATATGGAACTTGAATCAGCTCAATCCGATATTGGAGTAAAACGTTATGCCGAAATTACGACAAATGCATAAAACTGAAATTTCCAAAACTGCACTTCGTTAAAACGCCATTTCAAGTTTCCAATCTCCAAAATTAATATGTCAAGTCCAATTTTTGCCCTTATTTGACCATATTTTGTCCTAAATGATTTCATTGTGTCCCAATATTATTTTATCTGCAAAATAAACTAAAACACATCAAAACGTTCATCAAACCCGAGAAACTAAACAAAATATTAAGTAAAATGGGCGGTAAATATTGATATATTTTCCACTCATCAGGAACCCTAGGCTATATGACATGTTAATAAATAATTTAAAACACATATATATGCCCAGGTCTGGGCTGAAAATATTCGTGTAGCATTCTTTGGGCGTTCGAACGTTTCCAGGCAGTAGCCAAACGTTTGGGTTGCGTTTTACTGGCGTTCGAACGCTATCGGTCTGATGTTCAAACACTAGCACTTCATTTACTCCGTTTCGGAGCTTTCGGACTCTGTTTTGATCCCCATTTTTTCTACGGATTCGTAACAGAATGAAGTTTCACATACATATATAAATTGCGTTAACCGGGCTCTTATTTTTTTTAAAAAATACTAATCTAATTAGTATAATAAATCCAAGGCATTTATTGGTCTTCAAATCTTGCTCCATGGTATATTGTTGAGTTCTTCGCGGAATAGGTTCGTAATGAGTCCTTCGCGACATCAGCTCCTCCAAGTTACAAATTCAGTTACAAAATGGACTTATCACAAAAGAAATGAACTTACAACACTTGAAAGAATATGACCTTATGGTCTTACATTTCCAATACTAAAAATAAGAGCCGGAAAAATTAATGATCAACGCAATACATTCATCACATGAATCAAAGTAAACATTCATCACATGAACATTAAAAACTATTCATCTCATGAATCTAATTGTGCCTACTCATCACAACATGCATATTAATAATTTATATCTAATATAAATTATTAAAACTTAAACTTAAAAAGAGAAAGGGTTAATAAAACTTTTCAACCTTAAGCTCTTGATGCCAATTGTAGGAAACGACTTTCCTTAGCGCGGCGGAAGTTGCTTGTGGTGGCACCGAGTCTAGTATGGATCTTCAAAATTTTCTTTGCCTTCTCCCTTTGTTGTAGTAGCCAAGATCAATCTTTTGGTGTCCAACACTTGGATCAACCACTTGATCTTCCGAACAATGACTCAAAACCAAAAAACCGAAGTGTGGGCTTCACTCACAAAGATTAAACCTCTAAACTATTTAGAGATTTAAGATGTCACAATGGTGTTTGGCTTTAGGAATTTCACAATACTTTTGAATGCTAGAACTCTCTCTATTTTCTCTCAAATCTTTTCTCACAACAATTGTGTGAATGAATGCAAAGTGTTAATGTTAGGAAGTGAGAGAAATGGTAGAGATTATATTCTCTTACACAAGCCAACTAACCTTGTCATTAAGCATCTAATGCTTTCTTGCAATGGCTAACACAAAAATGTGAATGTCATACCAAAGCATAAGAAATGTTAAGCTAAAGACAATGGTTTTGTCATTAAGCATTCAATGCTTTCTTTCAATGGCAAACACATAAATGTGGAGGCCATACCAAAGCATAAAATGCATTAGCTAATGACAAAATTATTAGGTGTATCCAAGCCACCTAATAGACATAATTTTTTGGATGACATGGTAAGCCAATGGCTTTGTCTCCAATGGTAAATAAAAAACAATATATTAATAATGATTTATTTACCTTCAGTTATGTTGTAGTAATTATCTCATAATTATTACTAACTTGATTATCTCATAATCAAGACTTAGATTATCTCATAATCAAAGAATTCTAGAAAACATTAGGTTAAACTAATTTAACATAGTTTTCATTTGTGACAAAAAAATATATTATTAATCTTATTAATAATATATAAATAAATATAATGTGAGCATATAATTAGACAATCTAATTATATTAGGTTTGCTACGGTTAATCGAGCTAGCACGGGGACCAAATGGACCTACGGTTCCGAGCTCTAATAATTTCGAAATATTAATTAAACTCTTTAATCAAATATTACGAATTATTAACTCCGCGTTATTCCACTAAAAACTCAAAGTTGAACTCCCATTACCGTAGATGGATTAAGTAAACCGAACATTTTCGGTGTCCATCGATATAGTCATTACATATGGATATAGCCCTTAACGAATATCTCATAAATAGAGTCGGGTCATAAGTCCGTTAAACCCCTCTAAATATTTTGTCTCTTAAGCACCATTGATTCTATAATGAACAATTAATTCATAACAATTATGAATATAAAATACTTTCTATTCGTAATAGAAAAGTTGAGCGCTCAAATTGTTCAAGTCCCAAATCAACTCTTAAAAGAGATATTCATTTGCTTCTCGTAAGAAGGAGTGAATTCCATATCTATGTAAAACGTTCCCAGCTACATACCAAACCATATCCCCAAAATAAGTAGTTATTGGCCGAGAATGCAACACCAACCTCACCATAGTAAATTAAAGGACATAGCATGTCATGCAGGAGTTCGTAATACACTCTGGATTAAGATCGAATCCATATATGACCATCTATTAGATAAAATGAATTTCTTTGGTTAACAGATATTAAAAGAAATTTGTATTTATCTGAGTCCAGTCCTATATGATCTTATCATACAAGGTGCCTCTATTCCCATGTCACTACATGAACGATCACAGATCAAGGTCCTCATATAAGTATAGAATGGACCGCAGCTATAGAGATACCACAAACAAAGTTCCCTATTTGTTTGCTCTCTATGGACTATTTAGATTACCAACTTTAGACTTAAATCCTCTTGTGAATCAAACATACAATAAGTCTAAAGGTACAAGAGTAATCAAGGTAAACAAGACAATTGGACAATATGCGATATAAATCAAACAACATTGATAAAATGAATAATGTATTTATTCCTGCAAAAATCAATTCCGTTTACAATACATGAAGCTATAGGACATAAATCCCAACAAAAATTTGGCTTCATAAATTAATAGCTTAGGTATTAAGTCATCGTGGGGTCGATACTTTTTATACAACTTGACGATACGTGCGCTTACGTTATACGCATGTGATTACGCCGGTCATGTGTCGCGATGTGATCAAGGCAGAAGAATGGATGAGATTTGCACGGGCGCGTTAGGACTCGTAGGAGACCGGCGTAGCAACGCAACAACTAAAAACCAGAAATTTTTTTTAGAATGTGCGACACGTAACTAAGGTTCCGAATTTTTGTTTTACATTTCGTTTGGGGAATATAAACATTCTAAGGGGGTAATCCAACTAGATTAAGGAATTTTATATGATTACGAATCATATTTTATAACTGATTATTCTAACTTTATGTATTCTATATAGTGTTGGACAATTATGACCTATAGCATCACTATTTGTACAAATCATGGTGTTGTTATACAAATTAACTATGTGACCAAGGAAATTGCTCTTTTATCATTTGTAATTAGATTACCAAGATATATAAATGATAAAAGGTCATTATGATTAGTTCCGGATTGAGATGATATGAGACAGTATCAATCCACGAAGGTTTAATCATTAAATATCCCTAGTCGGAGTATTATCGAGATTGGACATCGATAATGCGTAAAAGACTAGTATTACACTTGTGCGCGTTGTGGGAGCATAACGGTATAGTTCTCATATATTTGGGTATAGGATACTCATGCAAGTGTAATAGGAGGTTGTGTATACCGATGGTACGGGAACAGCTTCGCTCTGGATAGACCCCTCAGATTGGTAGTATGACTATGTGTCTATGGAATTCCGAATCAGGGTAGGTGTATTTGGTCTTAACTTGAGACTTGCACCGCTAATACTTGCGACAATCAATATAATTTGGTTTTGGTCGTCCAGGGCTTTAACAGATTCTGTGTACGCCTCTTCTGGGTATATTGAGAATCGTAGTGTATTGGGTGTGATGTCAAGATGGAAGCATCACTCCAGTCATAGTGGAGATAATGATCATTTATGATACGAAACCGGTGGTCTTTTATGCTGCAGCTATCGGGATATTATGACTAGGTCATGTTTATCCGATTATAGAGACTAGTTACCTGAGATCCGATATGTGCTTCGTACGGGGCAGACACAATTCCAGTCCCAGGCCTTGCACGTGATATCCGATGCTAGATCGTAATACGCAATACTACGTATACTACGCCAGATATAGATTACATATTCCTTTAACAATATTTCTGGAGAATTGGGTAGGCACGGTGCTTTTCTAGAAGCCAACCATGTCTTGTAAATTTGTAAAAACGTAGTACTAGGTACGTACGTGTTCGGATAGTCCGATGACCGGATTTACTGCCAACATATCCGGGGATCTCATGGGTCGCTTCCCGAAGATTCACCGATGACGTATGACTCATACTTTATTAATCTGGGATTAATTAATGATGAGAGAGATAAAATTAATCTAGGATTAATTACGGAGATATTTTATCTGGGATAAAATATTATTTAAAAAGAGAGAACGATTAATTTGGAATTAATCGATAAAATAATATATTCGATATATTATACGAAATTGGATTTCGACGCGGAATTAAAATTAGATTTTAATTCGGGCAAACGAGTTAATTTAGAATTAATTTGCTAGCGACATGAATAGTAATTTTGCTAGGCATAATTATTTAATTAAATTAGATTTAATTATGTCGCAACGAAAAATTCGTTAATTCGGAATTATCGAACCTGAGCCCAGAAGTGTTTGTGGGCCCACTCGCATTTCGAATTCAAGTGCGGCCCACAAGTCACATCACGAGTCACATCACTTGTCATTTTAGTGATAGATGTCAAGTCACGTTTTTGGTGAGTGACATGCAGTCACTATTCATGATGTTGGTTGGTGTGGACATTTAATGAAATTTTGGCTCCAAATTTGGTTTGACATTTTGAAAGCCATATACCAAAATTTTGGTAATTGATTTTTCATTGTTGTTTTAAGAAAACAAAAGAACTCTCTCTCTCCCCCCTTCTCCAAAATTCGGCCTTGGGCCAATTTTCTTTCTTATCTATTTTTCTTCAATGCCGAGAGGTGTAGAAGCTTTAGGAAATTTTTTGGCAAAATTTCCAAGCTGCTAGCACACATTAGGAGTCATCCAAAGGTGATAGGGAAACCCACCCATGGGCATGGAATCCTTACCCAAAGCTTGGATCTTGAAGATTCAAAATGGAGCACAAAAATGGAGGCCAAAACCGTGAGCATCATAGAGGAAAAGCTTGAAGATTTTTGTTGTTCCTCGCATCGCGAATGCCGATCTTTGTAAGTATGATTCCGCCATACTTCTTATTGTATTCACACATGATTTCATTGCTTAATGATCTTGGGACTAACCTAGAAACCCAACAATGGTATCAGAGCCTTGTTTAAGCATGAAATTGGAATTAGGGTAAATTTGGGTAAAAATGATTTGAGCATGTTTTGATGAAATTGATTGTTGATATATTCTTGAATGATGATAACATAGTGTTATGCATGATCAATTTGATGAAAATTGGATTGGATCATGTTTTCCCTAAATTTGAGGCTTGGCCGAAAGTTGGACTTGCTCTAATGTCATGGTAATTTTATTTTTTGAATCATTGGATGAGTTTGAATGACTTGGGAAATGTTGATTTAGGATTTAATTGGATTGAATTCAGAATCAGACAAAAATCCCTAATTGCCATGAGTGATAAAACATGAAAATGATTGATTGTTTGATTCAATTGTGTTGGACATGTATTGATGATAATAAGCATAATTAATTGTGTAAATTTGTGTTTTGGAAATATTAATTTGAGTGATTAATTATGGCTATACACTTAGATTAATTTAATTGTGAAATTTGAAATTTTGTAATTTAATTAATTGGGCCAAATTTGGAATTGGGCTAGTAAAGTTGTATTTGGGCTTAATGGGCTTGGTTGGGCCAAGTTTGGTTTAGGCTAAATTGGTTGGATCCAATTGGGCCCAAAACCATATCCATAAAGTCCAAATATGACTTAATGGACCTTTAATTTTAATTGGGCCTAATGGGCCTAAATTGGTTTCTTGGCAAATAAGGGTGATTCCTTAAATGGGCTTTGGTATTTGGGTTTGACCCATATTGACCAAAAGTCCATGCCCTAAGAAATTAATTAAAAGCCCATTGGACTTTAATTAAATTAACATTGGATGTTAATCGGGCTTTGAGACCAGTAACGATTAGATTTGCAATCTAAGTCGTAAAGGCACATTAAAAAGTGTAATTATTTAATTTAGAATTAAATATAGAATTAGTATTAAATACAAATTAAATTGGATTTAATGTTGTAGTTTAATATAATTTAAGAATTCGTACTTTGAGTACTTATTCTTAAAACGAGTTTGACTCGCGCAAAATCAAATCGTTGTTTGAACATTGGATGCTCATTAATTTCAGATTAATTAATTGGATTAGATTGATTGATAACATGCTTTGTGTGAATACATGGATGCGATGTATGAATAATGTATATCGGATGGATATTAGATGGGTGAGGGCAATTTTGGAAATTGTTGTAATAAATTTAGAATTTATTAAATTGGACCTGCGTGTCCAGCCTATTATCTCTTGACTCTTTGTATTTCTCTTCTCACCTATTCCCCTCAATGTAAATGAGGTTTCTTTAGAAGTGTTATGTAATCGGGTAGAAGTAATACTTGTGCTAGCGGGAGAGAGGAAATGGAGAGATTTGTTCTAGGAACAATGTGTTTAAATATCCATCCGCATATCATTATTATTTTATTTATTCGCGCCTTATTATGTTTTTAGAATGCATGTTTAAGGGTGTATGATGATGAGACCTTAACAAAGATAATTAATTGGTTGCCAATTACGCGAAAAACCCTCAACACATATTAAGCGTTTTTCCTTCCATTGAGTGATTCTTACTCAAGATCCAAGATTGGCACTGATTTGTTGGCCAAAGTCAAGACTTTTGTCCGTCGTGAATGTGTTTGAATCATAAAGGCTTTGTTCCATATCGGTGTCTTGTCCAAGTTGTGATTTGTTGGCCAAAGTCAAGATCACTTCTTGTCCATCGACATCGATTACGAAGCTTTCCAAGGTCAATGGGTTCCGCTTAACTGAGATCATTAAGTTTGTTGTGCCAAAGCCAATGCTTAGTTGATTCAGAGAAAAAGGTTAGGCAATATATTGGATATATTGGCATATATAAGATATATGTTTCGGACTTGGATGTCCACCTACTGGATCTAGGAATTGGATGGGATCCAATTGATCTTAGAGATCTACCTAGTTAATTATCATACAATTTGTTGGCCAAAGTCAAGATTGTGTGTTATTTAACGGGATCCTAACCCACTAGGAAACAAGGTTTCCCGAGTACTCCACAGAGGGTTAGAGGCTCGCCGAAAAATAGTGGGAGACAAGTATTAAATTTGCAATATTCGTTTAGTTACTTGCCAATACGCGCTCATTTCAATTTTTTCGTCAAATAATTAATATATTAGTTGGACTAATATTTAATCGTTGTTTTAATTAAACCGTTGGACTGTATTCAAACTACTTCAATTTATAGTTGATTATATAATTGGATTATAATAATCAATATATTTGAATTTAACCAAATAAATTATAGTTGATTATATAGTTGGACTATAGTAATAATTATAATAAATAGTACCTAAAATCGTTGATTTGATAGTTAGACTATTGGAATCAAGAGAATTGAAAGATTAGCGTTTAGAACATAATCGTGGGAGAAAATGTCATTAAACGACTTTAATTTTCAAATTGGGAATAAAAAACTCAGGATAGTCCTGGGGACCGAGAAGTTACTTTATTTGATAGAGTGACGTCTCGAGCCTAAGCCCGAAGTTGAGCAAATAATAGAACATGATATTTGGAATATTCATGTGATGATAACTTTAATGCTTAATCCATTAAGCTTGCCGCAAAGACTCCTTAATTTCTTAGTCAGAACTAAGGATTAGATATTTATAGTGTGATATTGAAATTGAAGGATCTTCATAGATCTATCCTTAGATCTTAGAAGTACAAATTGCAATAGAAAACTCTTGGAGAGTTAATGGGTATACTCAAGGAGATAAAGCCAGAGTTTACAATAGGGCAAGAAGTGCAAGGCGCACCTTATTTCGACATTCCGGAAGGTCAAGGCTTGCCCAAAGGCTTCTAGGTATGGAAAAGGGCAAAGGCAAAATCATTATAATCTTCTGGGAAGACATAAGACATGAAGGAAGAGAAGACGGTGCAAGGCTCCGACTTCAAATATGTTTGTCATAAACATGTTCACTACTAGTATTAAAATTGGATTTTAGATACTAAATGTGGTACATAAATATGTACTGGTGTACAGAATCTGCTGATTAGCAGGATACTGACTTCAGATGAGATCGCTCTGCGAGTCGGAAACGGGATGAGAGTTGCTGTTTTAACAAACCTAAGTTTAGGAACTACCTTTCGGGTGTGTACTTAAATTAGGAAACTGTTACAATGTAACTAGTTTGACTAGAAATATTATCTCTATATCAGGGTTTAACTTGTTGCGGGTATACCTTTATATTCTAGAACACTAAAGTGTTTTATTATATAAAGATGATATTGAGATAAACACATTAGATGTGAATAATAGTACTTATATTTTGAATATAAATGAATCTCAAACATATGATATGACAAACAAATAGCTCAAACTGAATTAATCAGTTGAGACTTATTTGTGGCATTGTTGTCTGGGATACATTAAACAAGACTCGTATATCCACAATTTTGAAGAGTGGATACTAGGACGGATTTGATTCTATTCAAATAATGTCTACAAATCTAGTTTATTGGGCAAAGTGCCTAAAACACCTTTACTTGGTAAAAGTGTAAGTGTCACCGATCTGTTAGCCCTTGTTCATAGTGACGTAAGTGGGCGCATATCTAGCTAGGCTAGAGGTGGATATGAACACTTCGTAACCTTTATGGATGTTGCATCGCGTTATGGTTATGTGTTTCTTTTGAAACACAAATCAGAAACTTTTGATTAATTCAAAGAGTTTCGACACGAAGTAGACAAACAGATCGGCTAAAATATTAAAACATCATGATTGGACTGTGATGAAAATACTTAAGCAATAAGTTTCTCAAATACTTGAAAGAGTAAAGTATTCTTCCAATGAGGACTCCTCCCGGAACACGTCAATTTGACGGTGTGTCCGAACCGAGAAACCGAATTTTGTTGGACATGATAAGGTTAATCATGAGTCGCTCTGAGCTACCATTTCCTTCAAGGGATAAGCTTTAAATAGTGCAAAACTTATTTTGAATAAGGTTCCATGAAAATCTGTTTAACAGACTTCATATTAGATATGAACAGGAAAGAAACTGGGTTTTCTCAATCCTGAAGATTTGGGTATGCTGGGCATAAGTTTGGATGATACCAAACCAGAACCCAAATCGGATAAGTACCTAATTGTGGGTTATCCTAGGGAAACCAAAGTATAGTACTTATACAACTCACAATAGAACAATTTAATTATTGCTCGCCATGCGGTTTTCCTAAAAGGAATACCTATATGCAGTGGTAAGTGGTGGAAAGTAAAACTCGATGAAAATCGGAGTAATACTATTCCAGGCACCGATTCCTTATTAGAACACAAATAGTTCATCAAGGATGAAACTATACCAATAATCTTCGAATACACAAGAACCGCGTAAGTCGGAGAGAGTCAGAAAACAACCTGCGGTATGGGTTTCTGATCTCACCTCATAAAGATGTCAATCTTATTGAGGAACACGAACTGACTACGTATAAGGAAGTGATACAAGGTATCGACTCCCTATTATGGTAAAGTGCCATGAAGTCCGAAATGGATTCCATGTATACCAACCAAGTTTAGACACTGGTTGTTGTACCGGAAGGCATTGTGCCTATTGGTACTATATAAGTCTTCAAGGAAGACATACATGGATGGCAACAAACGAACGTACTAAGATGGGCTTGTAGCGAAAAGGTATCTTTATCAACATTGTGTCGATTATGACAGAACCTTTTACTCGTTGCCATGGTTAAATCCATTTGGATAATGCTTGCTGATGCTGCATGTTTCATTTATGAAATATGGCAGCTGAACGTCAAAATCGCTTTCCTTAACGGAAACCTTTTGGAGGATGTTTATAACATCCTAACGGTTTTGTCGTACCAAAATGAGCAAACAAGGTTTGCAAGTTATTCGATCCATTTATGGATTGAAGCAAGCATTGCGTTCTTGGAATTTTCGTATTGATGTAATCATAATGGTATATGATTTAATTCAAAACGAAAATGATTCTTGTGTATATAAGGAGGTTAGTGGGAGCGCACTGACAGTGAATGTCCTAAATAATGATGATATATCATTTTTTGGAAATGATATTCCCATAATAAAATCGGTGAAAGCTTGGCTTTCATGAAAATTCTCTGTAGAATTCTTGGGAAAGACAACCTTTATTCTAGGAATAAGGATCTACTGGGATATATCTAAAAGTTGTTGGTACTCTCCGAGAAATCATACATTGATAAATGTACGCGACCTGGTGTCTCATATGCTTTGAGCATATGGAGTCACAATCAGGCCAATCCAAGTGATAGTCACTGGATTGATGTTAAGAACATCCTTTAGTATCTTAGATGATCTAATGATGCTTTCTTAAGTTATGGAGAAGGAGAACTTGAAGTGACTGGGTTCACCGTTGTAAGTTTCCTAACCGATAAAAACGACTATAAGTCGTAATAAAGGTACTATATAGTTTGAATAACGGAACAGTGAGCTGGAAATCTTCCAAGCAAGATACTGTTGCCGAATAAACAACAAAAGCGGGATATTGCTGCAGCTGAGGCAGCAATAGAAGCCATTTGGATCTTAATAATCCTAATAAGATTAGGAGTAGTTCTGTTAGCAGCTGAGCTAGGCTACAGAACAGGCTAAAGAATTAATGGTCTCATCATCGATCCAGATATATACTTCAAATATTCATCTAATTCGTTCGGATCATACATCGTGGCGATGTGATGATCGAATAAATCGCATCAGATGATAAGACTGTAAATCCGCTGACGAAAGTATTTTCTCAGCATAAATTTGAGCGAACCGTACATAGTTCGGGTATAGGACACTTGAGTGATTGGCTATAGGCCAAGTGCGAGATTGTTGGACAATTATGACCCATAGCATCACTATTTGTACGGATCATTGTGTTATGGTACAAATTAACTATGTGACAAAGGAAATTACTCTTTTATCATTTGTAATTAGATTACCAAGATATATAAATGATAAAAAGTCCTTATGATTAGTTCCGGATTGAGATGATATGAGACATTATCAATCCACGAAGGTTAAATCATTAAATATCCATAGTCAGAGTATTATCGAGATTGGACATCGATAATGCGTAAAATATTAGTATTACACTTATGCGCGTTGTGGGAGTATAACGGCATAGTTCTCATATATTTGGGTATAGGATACTCATGCAAGTATAATATGAGGTTGTGTTTACCGATGGTACGGGAACAACTTCGCTCTGGATAGACCCCTCAGATTGGTAGTATGACTATGTGTCTATGGAAGTCCGAATCAGGGTATGTGTATTTGGTCTTAACCTGAGACTTTCACCGCTAATACTTTGCTACAGTTAATCGAGCTAGCACGGGGACCAAATGGACCTACGGTTCCGAGCTCTAATAATTCCGAAATATTAATTAAACTCTTTAATCAAATATTACGAATTATTAACTCCGTATTATTCCACTAAAAACTCGAAGTTGAACTCCTGTTACCGTAGATGGATTAAATAAATCGAACATTTTCGGTGTCCATCGATATAGTCATTACATATGGATATAACCCTTAACGAATATCTCATAAATAGAGCCGGGTCATAAATCCGTTAAACCGCTCTAAATATTTTGTCTTTTAAGAACCATTGATTCTATAATGAACAATTAATTCATAACAATTATGAATATAAAATAATTCTATTCGTAATAGAAAAGTTGAGCGCTCAAATTGTTCAAGTCCCGAATCAACTCTTAAAAGAGATATTCATTTACTTCTCGTAAGAAGGAGTGAATTTCATATCTATGTAAGACGTTCCAAGCTACATACCAAACCATATCCCCAAAATACGTAGTTATTGGCCGGGAATGCAACACCAACCTCACCATAGTAAATCAAAGGACATAGCATGTCATGCAGGAGTTCGTAATACACTCAGGAGATCGAATCCATATATGACCATATATTAGATAAAATGAATTTCTTTGGTTAACAGATATTAAAAGAAATTCGTATTTATCCGAGTCTAGTCCTATATGATCTTATCATACAAGGTGCCTCCATTCCCATGTCACTACATGAACGATCACGGATTAAGGTCGTCATATAAGTATAGAATGGATCGCAGCTATAGAGATACCACAAACAAAATTCCCTCTTTGTTTGCTCTCTATGGACTATTTAGATTACCAACTTTAGACTTAAATCCTCTTGTGAATCAAACATACACTAAGTCTAAAGGTACAAGAGTAATCAAGGTAAACAAGACAATTGGACAATATACGATATAAATCAAACAACATTGATAAAATGAATAATGTATTTATTCTTACAAAAATCAATTCCGTTTACAATACATGAAGCTCTAGGACATAAATCCCAACAAAAATTTGGCTTCATAAATTAATAGCTTAGGTATTAAGTCCTCGTGGGGTCGATACGTTTTATACTACTTGACGATACGTGCGCTTGCGTTATACACGTGTGATTACGCCGGTCATGCGTCGCGATGCGATCAAGGCAGAAGAGTGGATGAGATTTGCACGGGTGCGTTAGGACTCGTAGGAGACCGGCGTAGCGACGCAACAACTAAAAACCAGAAATTTTTTTTAGAAGGTGCGACGCGTAACTAAGGTTCCGAATTTTTTTTTTACATTTCGTTTGGGGAATATAAACATTCTAAGGGGGTAATCCAACTAGATTAAGGAATTTTATATGATTACGAATCATATTTTATAACTGATTATTCTAACTTTATGTATCCTATATAGTGTTGGACAATTATGACCCATAGCATCACCATTTGTACAAATCATGGTGTTGTTGTACAAATTAACTATGTGACCAAGGAAATTGCTATTTTATCATTTGTAATTAGATTACCAAGATATATAAATGATAAAAGGTCATTATGATTAGTTCCGGATTGAGATGATATGAGACAGTATCAATCCACGAAGGTTTAATCATTAAATATCCCTAGTCGGAGTATTATCGAGATTGGACATCGATAATGCGTAAAAGACTAGTATTACACTTATGCGCGTTGTGGGAGTATAACGACATAGTTCTCATATATTTGGGTATAGGATACTCATGCAAGTGTAATAGGAGGTTGTGTTTACCGATGGTACGGGAACAGCTTCGCTCTGGATAGACCCCCCAGATTGGTAGTATGACTATATGTCTATGGAAGTCCGAATCAGGGTAGGTGTATTTGGTCTTAACCTGAGACTTGCACCGCTAATACTTGCGACAATCAATATACTTTGGTTTTGGTAGTCCAGGGCTTTAACAGGTTCTGTGTACGCCTCTTCTGGGTATATTGAGAATCGTAGTGTATTGGGTGTGATGTCAATATGGAAGTATCACTCCAGTCATAGTGGAGATGATGATCACGTAGGATACGGAACTGGTGCTCTTTTATACTGCAGCTATCGGGATATTATGACTATGTCATGTTTATCCGATTATAGAGACTAGTTACCAGAGATCCGATATGTGCTTCGTACGGGGTAGACACAATTCCAGCCCCAGGCCTTGCACGTGACATCCGATGTGGATCGTAATACGCAATACTACGTATACTACGCCAGATATAGATTACATATTCCTTTAAGAATATTTCTGGAGAATTGGGTAGGCACGGTGCTTTGCTAGAAGCCAACCATCTCTTGTAAATCGGTAAAAATGTAGTACTAGGTACGTACGTGTTCGGATAATCCGACGACCGGATTTACTGCCAACATATCCGGGGATCTCATGGGTCGCTTCCCGAAGATTCACCGATGACGTATGACTCGCACTTTATTAATCTTGGGATTAATTATAAGAGAGAGAAAATTAATCTATGATTAATTACAGAGATATTTTATCTGGGATAAAATATTATTTACAGAGTGAACGATTAATTTGGAATTAATCGATAAAATAATATATTCGATATATTACACGAAATTGGATTTCGACGCGGAATTAAAATTAGATTTTAATTCGGGCAAATGAGTTAATTTAGAATTAATTCGATAGCGATGTGAATAGTAATTTTGCTAGGCATTATTATTTAATTAAATTAGATTTAATTACGTCGCAACAGAAAATTCGTTAATTTAGAATTATCGAACCCGAGCCCGGGAGTGTTTGTGGGCCCACTCGCATTTCGAATTCAAGTGCGGCCCACAAGTCACATCACGAGTCACATCACTTGTCATTTTAGTGATAGATGTCAAGTCACGTTTGTGGTGAGTGACATGCAGTCAATATTCATGATGTTGGTTGGTGTGGACATTTAATGAAATTTTGGCTCCAAATTTGGTTTGACTTTTTGAAAGCCATATACCAAAATTTTGGTAATTGATTTTTCATTGTTGTTTTAAGAAAACAAAAGAACTCTCTCTCTCCCCCATTCTCCAAAATTCGGCCTTGGGCCAATTTTCTTTCTTCTCCATTTTTCTTCAATGCCGAGAGGTGCATAAGCTTTAGGAAATTTTTTGGCAAAATTTTCAAGGTGCTAGCACACATTAGGAGTCATCCAAAGGTGATAGGGAAACCCACCCATGGGCATGAAATCCTTACCCAAACCTTGAAGCTTGAAGATTCAAAATGGAGCACAAAAATGGAGGCCAAAACTGTGAGCATCATGGAGGAAAAGCTTGAAGATTTTTGTTGTTCCTCGCATCGCAAATGCCAATCTTTGTAAGTATGATTCCGCCATACTTCTTATTGTATTCACACATGATTTTATTGCTTAATGATCTTAGGACTAACCTAGAAACCCAACATATAGATACTCATCAAGAGCCGCGCTCGCCCCCAGCGACGTTAATGGAACTTAATTGGACTTGAAATCTGTGAGTGGAGATTTATTTTCTTACGAATTAATTTTATAATTATTTGATTCAGATTAAGAATTATTTCAAGACTTGTTTTTTTGAAGTTTTAGGGTGTCAGCCTTACTTAATTATCAGTTACTTATTAAATAAGATCTGATTTGAAAGTTTTACCGTTTATCAGTGATATTTTATGTTTTTCGAGGCATGAGGAAAAACCCACCTCAACTCTTACTTATGGAATTGATGGACAAAGACCTTGTGCACTCGTAGTTCAGGGCTAGGGGGACGGCGATACGTAACGCCTCTAGACCCTAGTTTCAGAACTTGGAGGGTAGCATAGATCCGCACCCCCAGTTCTAGTTTGTGGCTTGGGGGACGGCGATACGTAACACCCTAAGA
The DNA here is from genome assembly GCA_019454045.1 of Zanthoxylum bungeanum. Classification (NCBI taxonomy): domain Eukaryota; kingdom Viridiplantae; phylum Streptophyta; class Magnoliopsida; order Sapindales; family Rutaceae; genus Zanthoxylum; species Zanthoxylum bungeanum. The sequence goes on from SKCR01047511.1 coordinate 134,810, forward strand.
TTACCAGTTTCAGGGACATAAGTGGCATGCTTTGGGGGACAGCGATACAAAACGACCCAAAGTCATGGATTTGCACTTCTGGCTCCAGTTAGGCGTGTGGGGGGGACAGCGATACGTAACGCCCCCATACGTCAAGTTTTTCTACAGCACCAGAGCTATTTCTTTCACATAAAGTTTTCAGAAAAATGATTTCTAGTTTTAAAGAAAAAGAACCAGTTTCGAGGAAAGTTTTCAGAAAAGCTTTAAACATAAATGGTTTCATATAATTTTCTAATCTAGTTTCTTATTTTGTAGCTCCACTCATTGAGATCCTCTGGACTCACCCCACCACTTTCTAGTCTTTTGCAGGATATTTCTTTTGGTGAGTCATGTGCCGTTTTAGAGGCCTAAATCGAGGACAAGTGTTACATTGCAGTCACTTGTTTTTGGGTCCATCATTCCAGAGCTATATTCATATATAGTGTAGCCTTCTGAGATGTCATTTTTTTGTATCATTGACATGAGTTTGACGTTGTGTATATATTGTATTTACTCTTAATCATGTATATATGTATATTTTTGTTTTCATAATTTTGCATTCAAGTTTATTTAAGTATACAACTTTGCATGTGTGATACAGTAAACATTGCATAACATTAAGGTAAAAAGGCTTAAGCGACAGAGGGATCTGTTGCTTGCCGGTAATATTTCCCTATCGGTGGTGTTACAAAGATGGTATCAGAGCTGGTCTAGGGAGTCAGTGACTGCAATAAGGGAGTAGTAGTGGCTTGTACATGTGGTATACCCGGGGTACTACTATATATAGGTGATTGTTTACTCTGGTAACCTTGTCCCGAGGCTTGTCTCATTCTAATCATTTACAATTCCTCTTTATGTAATTGACCATTTCTTTTTCTCTCTTAATTTTTTAGATATCCATGCCACCCAATGGAATAACCGGAGTCAGGGGTAGACCCAGGTCTGGTAGGGCGCCTCAAGGTTTAAATTTGGATCAGAGATCAGTAGCACCTCCCCCTGAGCCATATAGGGCGCAAAGAGTGGAGTCAGTTCATGAGAGTTTTTTGGGGTAAGGTAGAGTTGCACCGCACCAATGGTCCAGTACAATGACTCAGTAGTTGCGGGCTTTCAACAAATTCAGCAGTCAGTGGCATCTTTAGCCCAGTTGATTTCCCGACAGCCGCAGCCACCGGGACTAGAGCCGAGAGCTGCAAAACCCACTGTTCCTGTACCACCACCACTAGGAATGTCCATAGCTCACCAAACAGTATATTCCATAAATATATAAGGCCCTACTGCATTTCGAGCTGGACCTTCAATTTTGCCACATGAGCCACCTCCAGTAACGGTTCAGGTTATGCAACGCCAAGAACTATTGGTATCCTTACATGATTTCTGAAAGCTCCATCCTCCCACGTTTCGGGAGTAGAGACCTCCCCTGATCCTTGTGGTTTTATTGAGGAATCAGATCGGATATGCATGACTTTGGGATGTTCTGCGGAAAGGGCGGTAGAGTTAGTTAGTTTTCAGTTGAGAGATGTCGCCAACACATGGTTTATGTCATTTCGAGATGGTCGGCCATGAGACGCCCCTCCTTTGTCATGGGCTGAGTTTAGTACAGATTTTCTGTCCAGATTCTTGCCACAGAGTATCAGAGATGCCAGAGCCCGTGAGTTTGAATAGCCGATACAGGGTGAGCAGATGACAGTTTCTGAGTAAGACATACGGTTCCCACAATTGTCTCGTTATGCCCCACATCTGATCAGTACGGAGGAAATGAAGGTGAAAAGGCTTGTAAATGGAGTACGATATTATTTATTCCGTTCCATTCATCTTACAGAGACAACTACCTACACTCAAGTTCTAGATGATGCCATGCGGTTTGAAGCACAGGTTAGAGAGAGATAAGCAGAGAGAGAGTCACTCAAGAAATCTAGATCGGAGGAGAGGGTTAGGCCGTAAAAAAGTGGCCCCAGTAGAAAACAGCATATGTCAGCCCCGCCTACGGCACGTAGAGACATGGGTTCAGTTCAAGGGGTCAGGACCGTAGGCCGGCTCAAAGCGTTGCTTTTTGTAACATCCCCCTATTGGATATGTTACCAGCAGGCGATAGGCTATCCTATCACCATAAGCCTCTAACTAACTATCATACAAGACTCATTACTATGCAATTCAATGCAGTCTATAGGGCCCATTTAAGAGATGAATGCAGAAATGATGAACTCAAACTTACATAACCGGGCTTCATGCCAGAAAATGCATAAGTACAAAAACTTTTATAACTCGACCCATACAAATTTAAACTTTTTACAACTACACTTATATTCCCAAGACCTGGTGACTGGCTGACTGCAACAGTGCTATCCGGCTTCTCAAAAACTCTGATGCATGTGGTCGACCGATCAAGTCACCGACCTACAAAACTCAAACATTGTTGTATAATGAGTCATAAGACTCATTAAGTAACTATGCTCATACCTTGAGTGTCAAATACACACAAAGTCTGAATCTTGTTTCTATATCAAGTTGAGCTGCCTATGTGACCATGCAATATTCACGGAGTCTGTGCCAACTATTTAATTCTTATCCATTTACAAACATTTTATTTATTACTGATCCTTTTATCTGACCACACACGTACTTTAAATCCTATTTGCTGTTTACACTTTAAACATATTTAACATTAACATCAAGTTTCTATATTTCCATCTATTGTGTCAAATTTCATCACGTTTCTACGGTCCTACCCTGATATCTTTCTACTTTCCTATACACTTTGCTAATCTAGTTCAGGAAATTATTATAACTTTCTTACTTTTACTTTTTTGAAATATCATCAAATTAGTATTATGAAACGTTCTTTCTATTCAAATATTCAATACACTATCATCAATCATGTATATATGTATATGTAATCATATTATCATGCACTTGTGCTTTACAAAATGCCCATTCTATGTAAACATATAACACATACAAACATCAATCATATATACATATAGTTGTAATCATGCTATTATGCATTGATGTCAGCTATATGCATCACAAATGATTTCTAGAGTATATGATTTATATGCGTATCTTGTAAACTGCACTCTACTTTAGCATGCCATGTTTTTAGAAAATACTTTTCTTGAAAACTCTTTCTGAAATCTCTTTTCTGAAAACTCTTTTCTGAAGCTCTTTATAAAACATGTCTTTCTGAAATTTTGTTTTCTAAAAGCTGTTTCTAAAATCTGATCACTGAAAACTGTTTTCTGAAAATCTGATATCTCAAAACTCTTTTTTCTGAAAAACTGATATCTGAGTGTCTGTTGAAAAACTGATGCATGGGGCGTTACGTATCGCCGTCCCCCCATACGCCCTAGAGCCAGGTATGCAAATCCATGACATTGGGGCGTTACGTATCGCCATCCCCCAAAGCATGCCATACATGTCCCTGAAACTGGTGGTCTTGGGGCGTTACGTATCGCCATCCCCCAAGCCACAAAACTAGAAATGAGGGTGCGGATCTATGCTACCCTTCAAGCTCTGAACTAGAGTCCAAGTACACGAACCTGTGCCGTCATCCTGGCTCTGAATCTAGGATCTAGGGGCATTACATATCATCATCCCCCTAGTCCTCTACATGTGCACATGTCTTTTTCCATCAATTCCAAGCTGTATCAAGTTACATACTGGGGTGGGTTTTTCCCCATGCCCCGAAAACCATAAAAATCTTACTTTGAATCTCAAAATTGTATCAAACATTTTCTGAAAACATTTCTTTCAAAATCATTTGAAACTTTTCTTTAAAACTCTTTGAATTTCAAAACCATTTTTAACTTGAACTTAACTTCTGGAAATATTAACACACACATATGCATATGCGTTTCTTATGCTTCCACCTACCCTAGCCATGCTTTCTTATATGCTTATCATATATTGTCATACATGTACATGGACATATTCATGCATACTCATAAATTAATGACATACGAGTTCTAATCTTTACATGCTTTCATCTACAATTATCTTATGATCTATATACTCAAAATATCATCAGTATGCTTTGCACACACTCAGACATACTTAATTAACATACATTCATACTACCAAAAATATACATATGCATATACTTCTCATACTAAATATACATCGCTCTATGCACATACACTCAAATTACAAATTCTTCAACTTCTCTATCATATTAAATTCCAAAAGTATAGATACACACACACGTAAAACCAGGATTCCAAATCACATACATATATTTATTATCATATGCAATTCTAATTACACATGCACAATATCTTTATCTTCTTTCAAATCATTTAAATAACATCTAGGCTTATAGTATTCATAAACTATTCATTCCTTTACTCACATAATCATGCCTTTCATTAGCCTTACGTCACATATCAATATTTATATAACAAACAACATTACTCACATATATTTACTTATGTGTTAACTCTTCATCGCGACCGAAACATATGTTCATACTTAATCATATACATACATACTTACGTGAATATTCATATTCTATCATCTCAATATACATAACTTACGTACCACGCTTCATATTTATAAACTATAAACATCACTAAATGAGCATTCCATTATTTATCATAATATGTTATTACACAAGTTCGCATATATATTCAACGATCGAGTCTATTTATTTAGTTTCCGCAATATACTCAATATACCTCTTTATTCTAGTTTCCATATTTCATTCTTACATACGATATCTTATTACTTTAACTTACTCGTTATAGTTGCTAACCCCATATCTCTAGGGTGTAATGCCTACAACTCCCAAATCCAATTAAAGCTATTGTAACTACTTCTACTATTGTCTTCATTACTGATACAGTTTCCTTTACTGCTTCTATTACTACTACCAGTCCAGCCATTCCCTTTTCAAATTATATATATATATATATATATATATATACATACATGTGTAGCGTTTATTATCCTATCCGTTAAAATTCCAACTCACGCATTTCCCACGTATAACACATCCATTCTAAATTTTCAGTTTATATACACATCTAGTTATATTATTTTTATATCAAATTTCTATATTAAAGATAAAAATATACATATAACGTAACACAACTCATAAAAAAATCACCAATTTCTAAGGTTAACTGCCGATTTTTCCCAATTTCTTCAAATAAATTAATTTCTTCAATCTTAAAATTTCTTTCAATTTCATACTATATATCTAATCTAGGATACTTTCCAACATGATTCTAACTCTTTATCAAACCCAATTTCGAAATTCACTCTAAACCCAAATAATAAAATTAATCAAATTCAAGGTAATCATAAGCATAATATACTTACAATTTGCATCCATGACCGAAATCAAAATTTCAAATCCAGAATCCATCATCATCATCTTCTTCTTCTCTGCTCTCTCTCTCTCTCTCTCTCGATCTTTCTCCCCCTCTCTCTCTCGTCTCTTTTTTTTTTTCTTCTGCGTGTTTGTGTGCATTTCTTGAACGTGTGTGTGTTGTGTGAAAACACGTGTATGTGTGTTAAATAATATATGTGTATATATGATACATGTGTGTGTTAAATAATATCTAGATTCATCTACACTAGTATGGTTAATTTCAAGTTAACCCCTAAAGTTTAGTTATTATTATTATTCTATAGCTAATCTCTTGAAAAAAAATAAAATAAAATTCACGCAACACGCTTAAAATAATATGGGATATTACACTTCTCGTGCAGTTTTTTCTCCCTCAGTAGCCCATTCTGGGCGAACCCTACCACAGTGCCCTGTTTATGGACGAGCTCACACCGGGACTTGTAGATCTGGGAGTAGAGGCTGTTATCGGTGCGGGCAGATGGGTTATTTGAAGAGAGACTGCCCAGTACTAACATAGCAGTTGCCATTTTACTGTGCCGCCCCATCTACACCCCAACCATAACCTAACAGAAATGTATGAGGAGGAGAGCAGAGGCCAGTGAATAGAGGACCGACGGTTGGTGTAAAGGGGAAACCAGTTAGTGATCGAGAACATGATTCCTCCAGTAGAGTTCAAGGCAGGGTGTATACCCTCACCCCCATGAGGCACATACATCCAATGCGGTGGTCATAGGTACATCGCTGATAGGGTATTATTTGATTCAGATGCTACACATTCTTTTGTGGCACCGTGTTTTGTCACTCAGATGAGTAGGGACGTTGAGCCTTTAGACTCCCCTATCAGTATAGCTACACCAGTAGGAGACCCACATTTTCACCTAGGATTATGTCCCTTAACGCTAATCTTTCAGTCATCTTGATTGCTATAGTCTAACTACCCAATCAACAATTTTGGGTACACTCAAAATGTAATGGTTACTATAGTCCAACTATATAACCAACTGCAAGTTGAGTAATGTGTTGTACAGTCTAACTGTTCAATGAAAGTAATATTTAATATTAGTCCAACTAATATATTTATAACAATGATAAATAAAATAAAAGAGCGCGTGTTGGCAAGTATTTAAACGAATTTACAAATTTAATACTTGCCTCCCACTATTTTTCAGCGAGCCTCTAACCCTCTCTGGAGTACTTGGGAAACCTAATTTCCTAGTGGGCTAGGATCCCGTTAAATAACACACAACCTTGATTTTGGCCAACAAGTTGTATGAAACTTAACTAGGTAGATCTCTAAGATCAATTGGATCCCATCCAATTCCTAGATCCTGTAGGTGGACCTCCAAGTCCGAAACATATATCCAATATATGTAAATATATCCAATATATTTCCTAACCTTTTTTTCCTCTAAATCAACTAAGCCTTGGCTTTGGCTCAACAAGCTTAATGATTCTAGTTAAGCATGACCCATTGACAAAGGGAAAGCTTCGTAATCGAAGTCGATGAACAAGAAGTGACCTTGACTTTGGCCAACAAATCACAACTGCCCAAGACATACGATATGGAACAAAGCTTACGCGGTTCAAACACATCCGCAATGGACAAAGGTCTTGACTTTGGCCAACAAACCAATGCCAATCTTGGATCTTGAGAGAAAACCACTCAATGGAAGGAAAAACGCTTAATATTGAATGAGGGTTTTTTCGTGTAAATTGGCAACCAATTTATTATCTTTGATTAGGTCTCATCATACACCTTTAAGCATGCATTCTAAAAGCATAATAATGCGCGAAATAAAATAATAATGATATGCGGATGGATATATAACAAACTTTATTCCTAGAACAAATCTCTCCATTTCTTCTCTCCCGCTAGCATTATTCACACTTCTACCCAATTACATAATACTTCTAAAGAAACCTCATTTACATTGAGGGGAATTAGTGAGAAGAGAAATACAAAGAGAATAGAGATAATAGGCTGGACATGCAAGTCCAATTTAATAAATTCTAAATTTATTACAATAATTTCCAAAATTGCCTTCACCCTTCTAATATCCATCTGATATACATTATTCATACAATACATCCAAGTATTCACACAAAGCATGTTATTCAATCAATCTAATCCAATTAATTAATCTTTGAATTAATGATCATCCAATATTCAAACAACGATTTGATTTGCGCGAGTCCAACTCGTTTAAGAATAAATACTCAAAGTACGTATTCTTAAATTATATCGAACTATAATTTTAAATCCAATACTAATTCATATTTAATTTCAAATTAAATAATTACACTTTTAATAGTGCTTTTTAGACTTGGATTCCAAATCCAATCTTCATGGGTCTCAAAGGCCCAATTAGTATCCAATACTATTCAATTAAAGTCCAATGGGCTTTTAATTGATTCTTTAGGCATGGGCTTTGGCCATTATGGATCAAACCCAAGATGCCAAGGCCCAATTAGGAATCACCATTTGCCATAAAATCAATTTTGGCACATTAGGCCCAATTAAATTATTAAAGGCCCAATTTCATATTTGGACTTTATGGAAATGGTTTTAGGCCCAATTGGATCCAACCCAATTGTCCAAAACCAAACTTGGCCCAACCAAGCCCATTAAGCCCAATTACTACAAATAAATTAATACATTATTCTAAATTACATATTAATTTAATTCAAGTGTAATTAACATAATTAATTAATTAATCTTATGTCTCCAAAACACTAATGAATTCAATTAATCATGCTCTTTAATTCCAATTCATGTCCAACACAAATTGAAACAAAATCAATTTTTTCTAACATGCTCAATTCACGGCAATCATCATGAAATAACATTCAATTTCGATTTCAATCCAATTAAACCAACAATTAATATTCATTTCATGCAATTAACATATCCAATTGTTAAATTTTCAAAAAATCACCATGAATCACCTAGGGCATATATTCGGCCAAGGGGTATATTTTGGGGAAAATTAATCCTATCAATTTTTCACAAAATCAAAGATAAACAAATCCAATTTAACATCATATAAACATAACCCAACCATCAATTTAGGTATTTCATGCTCCAACACACAAAAATCCCAAATTAAAGTCATGAACCCTAGATTTTCAAATCAAACTTAGGATGGCTCTGATACCATTGTTAATGTTCCGAGAACATGCCAAGGATCTCTAAGAGTGATTCGTGTGTGAATTAATCAAAGGGAGTTGCGAAAAAAAACTTACTTTGATCGGCTTTAGACTTTCAAAAATTCCTTTGGATGTAGAAGCTCCAAGCTTTAAATCGTGTTCCAAACTCTCGGGTGAGTTTCCCTATCACCTTGTTTGAATCTTTAAGTGCTAGCTTTGGAAAATTTTGCAACAAAATTTTCAACTTGGAGAAGAAGAAGTCACGACAAAAGAAATAGGAAGAGAGAGAGTTTTTGTGTTTTTGTTATTTTTGATTTCAAAAAACAATCACCAAAGTCAACTTCAAAGTTGGTATATGGTTTAATTTCAAAAATTAAAATAAATGAAGTGTGTTGGTTTGGTTTGAGTGTAGAAAAAGCAATCCAAGGTTTTACTCAACCATTTACCAAATTCCATCAAATGTCAAACACATTGATGTAAGTTGGTGGGCCCCACTTTAAATTCCAAATTTAAGTCGGACAATCCAACACGCAACTTCAGTCGGGCCCGGGTTTGTTTAATTCTGAATTAAACGAATTCGCCATTGCGACTTAATTAAATCCAATTTAATTAAATAATTATGCCTTGTAAAATTATTATTAAAGTAGCTTACGAATTAATTCTAAATTAATTCGTTCGCTTGAATTAACATCCAATTTTAATTCCACATTGAAATCTAATTTCAATTAATATATCTAATATATTATTTTAGCCCAATTAATTAAATAGTATAATTTAATTTCACTATTAAATTTATTTTTCCGATTAATTCTAAATTAATCACGTTCTCTCCTCTCGACGAATTTAATCCCAGATAAATTCTCGACGCAATTAATCCCAAATTAATTCTTTCTATGTTAATTAATCCTAGATTAATTCTTACCGTAATTAATCCTAGATTAATTTTCTCTCTCATAATTACTCCCAGTTTAATTCTGTTCGAGTCAAATATCATCGGTGAATATTCGGGAAGTGACCCAAGAGATCCCTGGATATGTTAGTAGTAAATACGGTCATCGAACTATCTGAACACGTGCGTACCTGGTACCACGTTCTTACCGATTTACAAGACATGGTTGGCTTCTAGCAAAGCACCGTGCCTACCCAATTCTCTAGAAATATTCTTTAAAGGAATATATAATCTTTATCAGGTGTAGTATACAGTGTATTGTGTATTACGATCCAGTATCAGATGTCACATGCTAGGCCTGGGGCTGGAATTGTGTCTGCCCCGTACGAAGCATATATCGGATCACTAGCAACTAGTCCCTATAATCGGATAATCATGACCTAGTCATATTATCCCGATGACTACAGTACTTAAGAGTATCAGTTCTGTATCCCTGCGTGATCATCATATCCATATGACTGAAGTGATACTTCCATCTTGAAATCACACCCAATACACTACGATTCTCAGTATAACCAGAAGAGGCATACACAGAACTTGTTAAAGCCCCGGACGACCAAAACCAAAGTATACTGATTGTCGCAAGTATTAGCGATGTAAGTCTCAGGTTAAGACCAAATACACCTACCCTGATTCAGATTCCCATAAACACATAGTCATACTACCAATTGGATTCCGAGGGGTCTATCCAGAGTGAAGCTATTCCCGTAACATCGATAAATAGAACCTCATATCACACTTGCATAATTATCCAATACTTAAATATATGAGAACTATGTCATTACGCTTCCATAACGCGCACAAGTGCAATACTAGCCTATTCCGCATTATCGATGTCCAGTCTCGATAATACTACGACTAGGGATATTTAATGATTAAACCTTTTATGGATTAATACTGTCTCATATCTTATTAATCTGGTACTAATCATATGGACTTTTATCATTTATATATCCAGGTAATCCAATTACAAATGATAAAAGAGCAATTTCCTTTGTCACATAGTTAATTTTGTACAAGCATACCATGTCCTTTACAAATAGTGATGCTATGGGTCATAATTGTCCAACACCTAGACCCTTTAAGGTGACTGTCAAACACTTTAACCGATAAGGTCTTCGTAAACAGATCTCCCAAGAATTTCCAGTGCCAGACTACTTCCTTAATTATTTCGCAAGCTGCTACATACTCAGCCTCCATGGTGGAGTCAACAATAGAAGATTGCTTTATGCTCATCCATATAATGGCACTCACTAGGGTTATTAGGTCAACAAATCATTCGGGTTTGTGGTATAAGGATCAGTCAAAGTCAATATTGTAAGAGTTAAAGTACAAGTCATGTATAAGTTGCATGAGAGTCATTACTTAAGTTTGTTAAAGTCAAAGTTACCAGAGTTTAGCATAGCAAGTTCTGAGTTGTAAAGAACAAAGATTGTTCCATAAAATTAAGTTGGGCAAGTAGCCCTCCAGTGTAAGAGTGTGTTTGTTAAAAATAAGAAAAGCAATAGAGTTCAATTAGTTAGTCAGTTAAATAGAGGCTGATGGTGATAGAGTAACCTGTCGCCTGCCGGTAACATCTCCGAGAGGGGGATGTTACATCAACGAGTACACTGCATATTGTGAGACTCTCTGAGTCCAGACACTTTCGTCATAGAAGCCTAGCTCATATGTACGTAATTCGGACACCTCTTAATTTACGAAGAACACGAATGACCTTTCTGAACTATACAAGTCTAGTTCATCAGAATTGTTTAACAATCCCTCCATCGTAGGCTATCCGAGTTGTGCTTAAGAAACATATATTACACCATCAAGTTTCTGAAGTGTACATTTCTAATTGTCGACATGGTCACGATTCTTTACAACTAATTAGAACACCATTTCTGATATACGCAATCCTCCTTAGGTGATCAGCTTTGGCCAAAGTCTTAAGAATCGTGACTTACTCACATGGATGCCTAAACCCCTTATGGTACACATACGGGCCAACCGATCCTATTTTGATACACACTTGATTAATGAGTGCATCGGTCCACCCCAATGAACATCTAATGCTTAGACCATGAAAGGTCTCTGACATATATGTCATCAAAGTGTGGATGATCATACACAAAATCAATGTTATCCTACAGTCAAAGGATCACATATGCTACTCGGCTTGAGGAGATTTGTGATGACGGGTGTCTATTTCCAACTATTAGGAATCCCTTGTGAGTCATTCAGTGTTCACTCTAACGAACACTCACATTTACATACGAGCTTCCCAAGCTCATGGCACATCGGGTTAAACCATTGAAACTCCAATTCCAATATACGAAATCTGCTAGTCTTCTAGGTTATAGGAATTCGACCGTATTCCAAAACCAATGACTAGGAATATTTACTTTAAGAATAGTTTATAATAGTGATACTATCCCAATGTCGGACCACCAGTGTCCAGTATTACTACGTGAATATTTTAAGATCGATGTGATTCTCAGCATATTTATATATCAATCTAATATGCACAATGACATTACTATTAATAAGGTATAATTAAAAATATAGTTATTTTATTAATAATAATAAATATAATGTACAATACATTATTTGGATTGACGCTTTAAGCACCAACTCCAACATCTGAGCCACTAAAGCTGAGGGAAGTGCACTAGACTCGTGGTGTGAAAATATATACATAAACTTGTAAAACCTTTTTCAGAAAACACATATCATAATCATGAAATCTAAAAAAACATGTTCTGAAAATCGACATGTCTGATTCATGAATGACCAGCGACTGACATGGCTAAGCTTAAATCCTAAACTTGTAATCTTATATGCTGAAAACTTGAAGTGAATAACTATAACCTAAATTAAATACTTGAAAAGCATGAACTGACATATATTGAAATGATAAATAGTAAACATGTATGCTGAAAGACATAATTTGAAATCTGATATGCATGATATATGAATTACTTGAAAACATGAACTGATAACTCATGGCATGAACTGAAATGCATGACTTGACATGTAAGAACATGAAAACATACATAGGCTAAATCCTGAATACGTGGCTACACTATTGAGCTATATAAACTTAGATTCATAAAAATCTTGAACTTATGCATACCGATACTTGAAACCTATACCTGAATTACATGACATATCTAAAATGAAGAACTGTATTAAATATAAAAACTTACATGCAATCTGAAATTATAATATAAATACATAAACTATGTACATGTGATAGATACATAAATTGAATACATGAAAATTTGATTACAACTAAAAGCTTGAATTGATAAACGTAACTGATAATGAAGGCAAGAATATGAAATGAAACATAATCAACAAGTATGAACTGAAAGTACTAACTAAGGACATAAAAGAAAACATCTATCAAATACAAGAAGTAAATTGAATGAAGTGGAAGTATAATCAATCAAAATGAAAATGGCTTAGGAACATGAAAAAGGGGGAAAAGAAAGCATTCGCTCATTAACTGAAGTTGATGTCAGCGTGACTGAATCATGCTGGAAAGATTCATGTGAAGTACTTAATTGAACCTGTGTTCAAGTGTGGTTAGCATAATCGAACTAAAGATATTGAATATGATTCATGAATGCATGTACATGCTACTTAACTTGACTAAGCTGTTAGTACTACATGAAGTACTTATGATGTGATATGTTATGATCGATCCATGACTTGCTCGTGACAAAACTGATAGGATATTTATATATAACCATTTTAGTCACTTGAAATGCCCAAAACTATCAATCAAACAAAATGCCCAATTTGGCCTCAATCACTATTTCCAACTTTACATTCTTACTACCATCATCACTTAACACATTTCATTCTTGTCAACATGCCACACATACACCTAATCAAACTCCACATCAAGCTTAACACAAGCTTTAACATCCAAATAAAGCCTTTCTAATAGGTTTCTTGCATTACACATCACCCTACGCATACAAACATAATTCCCATCAAAACACACACTCCTAAACATGATTTCCACAACTATACAAAGAAATCACACAATGACACCAAACACCATACAACCAGCCACAAGCACACACCTGGACCATTGAAGTGTTAACTTAAAAACATGTTGAACTCATACTAATACAACATCCCAAAACATGAATCAATACCTTTCATCATAAAAAACACAAGGTATCACCCCCAACACATGGTATTAAATTCGGCCAAGGGCATTATTAACCACATTTGAAGTTTTCATCTCAATACAACACAACACATGCTATAACATCACTCAAATATATGAACCATCATCATTCCTCAACACAAATTCATAAAATCAGCACCAAAATATACATAGTTTGGTCAAGCCCTCTATTTGGGGAAAATTCAGCAATCAACTAGAACATGCTTAATCCATGCTTACATCACCATGAAATGAATGATTATCCATGCTAGCAACTCAATAAAACTAAATGCTCAAATTTTAAATTCTATGGTTCATGGAGGTGCAAATTAGGGAAAAAAATCATGCACAATTCTAAAAATGAGTGGGGGAAAGAGGAATAGAAACTTACCATGCTTGGAAGTAAACTGGAAACCATCAAATTGGCTTGAGAAAATGGAAGAAAATCAAGGAGAAAAAATGGCGTGGGGGAGGCTCTCCAAATATGTTTTTTGTTGAGTAAATAAGAGGGATGATGAATAATAATGAGTATTTATAATGAGGGCTGATTTTTTAATTGATAAGGGGTGGTATTAGTAATGCCACATGTCAAAAATTTAATTTAAAAACATAGGTTATTGTGCATCCGAGAGAAAAGAGAATGTTTGACCTAGTTATGTTCTTAATTTAGTAAAATGATCAACATAAAACTGGTAGGTCTCGGCCTAAACTTTCCGACCATATAAGGATCATATAAATTGGATATCGGAAGCAAAAGGTAAGGGTAAATTAACGAAAGTTGCATGTAACTCAGTTAGGCAAACAAAAATGTGTTGACACTGAAAATTTGTCCTGAATCTCTGAACTGGATTTCAAAGGTTTCTAATCTTTTAACACATGATTATATGAATAACATAATAAATTACTGTATCGGACATATCATGACTGACCGGGGTGTTACATGATCTCAGGTACCCATATTTGAAGAGTGTCGAAGAATTGATTTACAAGAAGGTGTATGGAAAATTACACAAGCAGGGAATTGATTTCAATAATTGCTTTGATTTCAGATATGAATGTGTAACATTGGGAGCTTATTTTTAATTTATTTACTTTGTTGGAATTATTTTAACATTTCTTATTTATGTAGCTATAAATAATACAATTTGTATTTGGATATGTATTTTAAGTATTTGAAATATAAATTTCAGTTTTAATTTTGCTTACTTTGTACATTACAAATACCGACAATTAATTAGAAACATGTCATTTTTATTTTATATTTTTTTCCAAAAAACATAAATACTGATAATTATAGTGATTACTGACACTAATTTTTTCAAATATTATTAGTTATTTCCTGATATTATTGTGTCAGCAATGATGTACTGATTCTACTGTAACATACATTATTGACACAAACAGTATATCATAGTTTACTAATATCATCAAATCACAATTATAGTAATATTATTGTGTTATAAATTATTAACACTCGAATCACCGACACTTTTTAGTAGTGTCAGTGTATTCTAACTCTAGTAACATTGACACTATTAACAAGTGTCAGTGAAATTATTTACTGATACTAAAATAGTGTCACTAAAACTTTTTTTGGCATAGTGAAAATATTGTACTAAGAGTATAAACTAACTTATAAGCTCATCAAATTCTATAACAAACGGTATATGAATCAATTATTAATTAATAATAAATCACCAATTACACAACTTAGTTCTAACATAAGCGCGATGCTAGTTACATTTTTTTTTTTTTGGGTCTCTTTGTGCTGCAGGTTGTGTCATATCTTTGGATATCAATATAATTGGGATACAAGATTACAGCTTTAATGCTCCGCCTGTTGCCAAGAATTTCACAAAAAATATGAATTCTGAGTAATGTGTTAACCCAAACTATGTTATTACACTTTGAAAGATCAAAATGAATAAGTTAGAACTGAAAAATAAAAATAAAAATAATACTTCAACAGTAAAAGTTGGAGAGCCATGATTGAGATTTTCTCTAGATGAATCTATTTTTTTATTATTATTCTTTTAAAAGTGCTTTCCACTATACGAAAGGATAAGCTCTCCCTCATAGATGCTATCAATGATAAAATTATAATATTAAAAAAAAAATTATTAAACTTGTAAGTGGAAAAGAAACATCTCCTTTGTATCTTGGGAAATTTTGTACATTAAAAATATACCAATTGTCACTACGGGCAACTTTTTGTCCATAAACCTACCAGCAGATTACTTTAATATTTTGTAAATAATATTTTGAACAAATAAGAGCGTTATTGCATATGGATTGAGATCAACTTTTGATGAACTTTTACTTGGCAAATAATTCATGAACCAATTTGATATTTTGTATTAGCATAGATATTTTGAGTATCTAAAAACAAATATTACTTTTAATTTGGAGCCACTTACAAACAAATGATAATATGTTGAACATGCTTAATTAGATTGCAATCTTTTGATCTTTGGTGGCAAAATATTCTTTCTATATCTAAAATTCTTAGTGGATTGCTGACTGTCAGTAAACCTTTTTCATTTCAAAAGCGTTGCGTTGGTTTGTTTTATATTTGTTGTACAAGGTGTTAAAAGAAGCATCAAGGTTGAGATAAGATTGTGATTAATCTTCATATTGAAATTTGATAAAGGGGAGGAAGAAAAGGTTTTTGTTGATGGTGGTTTTTTACGGTACTTATTTTGAGAAGGGTCAAAGTTTGTTGTTGTATTACCCATCTTAGGTAGTTTGAAAGGTCTAAGGGCCGAAAAGTAAAGGGAAGTTTGGAAAAGGGTATGGACCCCGATATGCAATGAGCCGCTCTCCCCGATGGGAGTTTCTGTGGAAAAAGTAATGATGGTCCCAAAAAAACCGTATTGAAGTTAGATTAGGGATGCTCCGTATGTTCGGGAACTTGATTCTGGGAGGTTTCATTTGTATGGTATGAAGAACCTGACCTGAGGGGCTTTGATAAAGTCATGTCCAGACCCGGCCAAGGTTCCGGTTCGGAACCGGAACCGAACCGGAACCGCACCGGTTGGAACCGGAAGGTTCCGGTTCCAACCGGTTCCGGTTCCGGTTCCGGAACCGAACCGGAACCTGACCGGTTCGGTTAGGGTTCTTACCCTGACCGAACCGGTTGGAACCGCTGGAACCGAACGGTTCCAGCGGTTCCAACGGTTCCAACCGGAACCGTACGGTTCCGATTGGAACCGGAAGTAAAAAAAAAAAAGTTATTTTCTTGGAACCTTACGGTTCCACAAGTAAATCTCAATTTTTTTAATTAATAATAATGACTTAATGAGGTTTAAAATTGCAATACTAAAACATGAATGTCCACATCCTTTTTATAACCAACTCTTGGTTATTGGCTTCTTTATATAAGCGATGTGGGACACAATAGCCAAGTAACAAATATCCCACATCGCTTATATAAAGAAATCACTAGCCAAGAGTTGGCTATAAAAAAGATTATATGTTAAAAGAATTTTATAAAAAAAGGATTCTATAAAAATGATGTGATAGTATGAAAAAACATTACGATTATAGAATTTTTTTTATTTTTAAAAATTTATTATTAAAAAAAAAAAAAAACGGAAGGGGAACCGTAAACCGAACCGGAACCGACCGGTTCGGTTTACGGTTTCGGTTCTACACTTGTGGAACCGTGAACCGGCCGGTTCGGTTCGGTTCCGAACCAGAACCGAACCGGCGGCCAGGTCTAGTCATGTCTGACTAGGGGCTCGCGGCGGCCCGAGTTATTAGGGGTGGGTATTTAGCGATCGTTTTTAAAAATGGGTCGGGTACGGATATAATTTTTAATACCCGTTAAGTATACGGGCCGGGTATGAGTATAAGACTCTCTAACCCGTACCCGCTCAATAAACCCGTTTGACTTTGACTTTTTAATTATTAATTTTTTTAGTCAAAAAAATTAATTACTTATTAAATAAAAAATAGGAAAAACATAATTTATTTGTTCAATTTAATTTAATATTTTTCTCTTTATTTTGAAGATGAGATTTCTGTCAATATTAATTGATTCATTTCATTTTGTTTTAAATATGAGATTTCTACAGCAATAGTATTTATTTAGTAATTTATATTTTTTCTTTATTTATGTACTAAAGTAAATTTAAATCTATAGTTGTTAATTTAGTATTTTTATTTTATATCTATTTGTTCCAATAATTTTTTAATTGATTTTTTTAAAGGCATAAAGATAAAAAAAAAAATCATAAATAAATGATGATAGGGATAGGGGATGGGGACGAGTCTATCTTTTTCTATACGGGGAATTCCCGACCCGTACCCGCATGAGTGATGAGCCGGGATCAGGTATATTATATATCACACGGATACAGATGCGGGTATTGACATATTTGTCCTATACCCGGCCCGTTATCATCTCTAGATCCAACTGGAATTGTTAATGGATCAACCTTCTGGGTTCCACCTTTATATGATTATTGGTTGATATCACACCACCTCTAATTCAGTCAATTATATATGTATCACCTTCGGTTTAACAAACTATTCTATTTTAAATTGATAAATTTATTTTTAATTCTAAATAAATAAATTATAACTTAAAATTCAATACCCAATTTAAATTTCCACTAAAAATTTTTTATTTTAAATTTTTTATTTAAGCATAAAAATATATTAAAATTTTATTTTTAAAAATTCAGCCCTTGTTTTTACCATCCCTAGTGTCAGGTGTGTCTGACTGAAGCATAGAAAGTATAATAATGCATAGGGATGGCAAAAATCTTCACAAATGGGGCATGTAGAGGTCCGGTACGTTAGGATTAGATATTGGTATAATTTTCTATATCTATTATTTTCACGAGTCGGATACGGGTATTAATATCTTTATACAAGTGAAGGCAAAAAAAAAATCACATGTGAACGGTGCTGAACAAATTTTCTCTCTTTTTTTAATAGTAGTTATATGTATTTTCACGTAATTTGAGATGGTGTAAAAATAATTTGCTAAATTGGAGATGATATAAAGTATTATTTTCTTTTAAAATATAAATTAAATAAGACAATTTGACACAACATCATCAATATTTTAACAATATTAATAGAAAAGTAGCTACTTGATAATAAACATAAAATTGAGGTGCTGCAGTGATATTTTCAGAAAATCAATATGGTTATATGACTTAGGGCAATTCAAGACAGCCCTTGCTAACTATCCTAAAATTTTATATTATTTACTGACCAAAATTTATTTATATACTGACCGATTACTTCTCATTTTTCGTGGGTAATCCGTCGATAATACTTACTGATAATATATTTATTTAGTCTATAATCGGTCGATAAATCACTGACAGAAATATATTCGGTCAGTAATTTGATACCGACGAGATATTTACAGACATAATATTATGGTCGATAATCAATCGATAATTTAACATTCCGACCGAAATATATTATTTACCGATCGATAATTCGATCGATAAAAAACTGTTTTCTTCTAGTGAAATATTATACTATGGAATGGGCCATTGTGAGTTCAAAGGACAAAACATCAGTGGAGGATCAATATAAAACTACATAATCTGGACAAAAATAAGGATTACAATCAAATATAATCAATATAAAAGCTTTCCAACATTCCACATGTACCCATTTACCCTTTAACAAATTAAATGCATACATATCATGGCATCTCTCACTTTATATATAGTCCACTTATGCTTGCCACCTCCAAGAGTCAAGTGCAAGCTAAAGTCTCTGAACTCTCTCTAAGTCTCTAAACATGACAACTACCTCCACTTTCTCATCCACTCAACACTTGCAAGATTTTCTCGGAAATTTTCACTCGAGAAAATTCCTCATCGACAATCCCCTTAACCAACCACTGGTCGAAACTGCTGCTCCTCCTCCATACTCGGATGCAAGCAGCAGCTTGGACACAAATGTTGTGATTGTTCTCTCAGTCCTCGTATGCGGAGTAATTTGCTCACTTGGGTTACATTTTGTTATTAGATGTGCATTAATTAGTTGCTCAAGCATAATACGCTCAGAGTCTAGAACCAATTCCTCGACCCCAGTAGTTTTAATCACTACAGGAATCAAGAAAAAGGTTCTCAGGACTTTTCCTGTAGTAAAATACTCGGAAGAGTTGAATCTTCACGGCTTGGACACAGAATGTGTTATATGCCTTTCAGATTTTGCAACTGGTGAGCGTGTGCGGATACTGCCCAAATGCAACCATGGTTTTCATGTTCGCTGCATCGACAAGTGGCTTGGATCAAATTCTTCGTGCCCAAAATGCAGGCATTGCCTGATTGAAACTTGCGAAAAGATCATGGGATGTAGCCAGCAGGCTAGCTCGTCGTCAGGAATTTCTACTCCAGTGCAAGAAACTGTTGTGAACATTAGGCCACTGGAACCTGAAGGCTTAATCCGCAATTGTGATGGACTCAGCTAATTTCCATGGAGATGCTTATTCCCTTTGTTATTTCTTATTCTTTAGAGCTCAACATGGGAAATTTACACAATAGAGATGCTTGTATTTCTTTCATTTATTGAGATGATTGAGCAATTTACTCGACCATTTCTTAGTAAGCATTTTTTTTTCCACAAATATTGTATTTCACATGGCTTTTTAATTTACTTAGTGGGAAGTTATAAATCTTTCGAATTCTATTTCTCTGTTTTTGTAGCGAAACTTTTGTGGAATCTCTAGATTTTTACTTGTCTTTATATGTTTTTCTCAATTTGGAAACCCCGTAATTTGGCTTTGCTTTGTGGATATTAAACCATCAGGTCAATTTATCAAAGCTGATTTTGTTACTCATCTTCTCTTTCAGGCGGATTTTTGTCCATGTTACTCCTTCGGAATTAATAAAACTTAAAATAAAATTTTATGGAACTTATAATTTTCAAAAATATAGTTTTTGTATTGAGTTAGATTCATAAATTTTAATATTCATTGGTATCAAGATTTAAATTATCAATTTTCCACACGATATTGTAAAAATGAATAATTTTCTACCAAAAGTTGCATAAACATGTCATATTCCACGCAAAATCTTCTAAAACTTGCACTACAAAAATTATGGCCTTTAGCGTCCAATAATTTAGCGTCGAAACCACTTTCGACGTAAATAATCACTTTTAGCGTCGTAATTAATATTCGACACCAAATATCAAGATTTTAGCGACGAAAATCATATTCGACGCAAAATATTCAACTTTTTTCGTCGAATTCACATATCGACGCTAAAAGTACGACTTATAGCGTCGAAAATTATTCGACGCTAACGTGTTTTAACTATTCCAATAATTTTTGGCGTCGACATAAAATTGCGATGCTAAATGTTATACTTTTAGCGTCAAAAATCATATTCGACGCCAAAAACTTGAAATTTAGCGTCGACGAAGTAGCGTCGCTAAAGGTTTATGAAGATTCCACCGACAATCCTTTAATCTTTATCGTCTAAATTTTAAATCGACGCTGAAAAGCAGACATTTAGCGTCGAAATAGGAGATTCGATGCTAAAAATCAGACAATTAGCATCGAATTTAATGTTTCGACGCTAAAGATAGATTAAAATGCAGAATGCCACCAACCATTCTCCCCCTCTGGTTTTTCTCTCATTCTCTTCAATTTCATCCTCTGAAATCTGAGAATCTCTCATCTGCAACCTCACAACTCTCCTACAAATTTTCAATAAAATTGTAATCAATTTTTCATAAGGTAAATCTTCTTTCATATTTCTTTATTATTTTCATTTTTTATGATTATGTTTATTATATACTTTTTGTTAGTGGTTTATGATTCATATGTGTAGATTAGTTAATTAATTAACTAAGTATAATTTTTCTGTAAACAATTTAATTTATCAACTAAATATATATGTATATGCTTAAATAAATAATTAATGAATTAGTAATGTTGATGAGTGTAATATGATGTTTAATAATTATATTATTATATCTAGGTATTTCGCTGAAATAGATAGAAATTGGATGAGCTCGCTGGATAGATTGAGTGTTGAATATCTTAATGCAGTGTATGAGTTCATGGAAGTCGCAAAGCAACACATTGATGCAGAAGGTCGTGTTCGGTGTCCATGTACAAATTGTTTGAATTGGAAAAGGAAACGGTTAGATGAAGTTCATAATCATTTATACATGCCGAGAATATCACCAACTTATCGTACGTGGATTTATCATGGTGAGCAGTATAATTCTCGGTCACAGTTTATTGATTCCGGTGAAGGGAGCAGTAGTTACAATCAACCTGAAAACGATGAGATAACCGATGCTTTGCATGACTTACAAGGTCCATAACTTAGTTATAGTGTTAGTGGTGACATGCCCGTGTTAAGTGGAAATGATCAAAATTTATTTAATGAATTACTTGATGAGGCAAAAAAAATTCCATTTGAAGGTGCTGGAATGTCGATCTTGAATTTCGTTGTGAAATTATTACACATTAAAGTGATCAACAGAATGACCAACAAAAGTATTGATATGATGCTAGAGTTACTGGGGCAAATGTTACCGGTTGGAAGCGAATTGCCTAAGTCATACTACGAGGCAAAGAAAATATTGTGTGATCTGGGAATGGGGTATGAATCCATTCATGCTTGTAAGTATGACTGTGTATTATTTCGTGCCGAGTATGAATCACTTGAATATTTTCCGATATGTGGTGAAAGTCAGTACAAAGTCCGTGGTATGGGGAAGAAAGTGCCTCAAAAGATATTTCAATATTTCCCTTTAAAGCCCAGGCTGCAGAGGTTGTTCATGTCACGACACACAGCGACTGACATGATATGGCATCATAAAAAGAGGATCGGTGCGAAGGGCATACTTAGACATCATGCGGATGGAACCGACTGGAAGGAATTTGATGCCATGTACCCCCGTTTCGCTGAGGACCCCCGTAATGTCAGGTTAGGTCTTGCCTATGATGGTTTTAACCCGTTTGGGAATATGTACAACTCTTATAGCATGTGGCCCATTATTGTTATTCCATATAACTTACCTTCATGGAAATGTATGAAGGATTCGTTCATGTTTATGAAGGGGTTATTTAGGGGTGAATCCGGTAACGCAGCGGAAGCGGTGAAAATCCGATTTTTCAGATTTCAAAACTTTTTCTCGGATTAATTAAATAAACATGTTTATTTAATATTCCAATAATCAAATTATGAAATAAAATTTCAAATGAATCAAATTCAAGTGAAATTACCAAATTACCCTTATATGGTATTTTGTCCATTTTAGTCCGAAATTGATCCAATCAATTTTGAATGATTCTAAATCATTTCTAAGATGAACTTAGCATGTTCAAAACATCAAAACACCAAAAGCAACAAAAATTCCTAATTTCTATATCTTGGCCGAGAGCCTCCAAATGGGGGGGGGGGGGGGGGGTATTGTGCCTTTTGTCATTTCATGCTTCAAAACTCATCTAAATGAAATCCAATCAACATGAAATTTTGCATGCATCATATACACACCCAAATGCTCAACATATCTCAAAAGCCCCAAATTTGGAATTGGTTATAAACCCTAATTTCTCAATTTCAACAAATTGGGCAAATTAGGCCATTTACATTAAATCAAATGTTTCCATCATCAATCTTTCATCTAATTCAAGTCTCAACACAATGAAACAACTCAAGATCAAATCTAGGTCATTTAAGAGTGGGTCAACAACTCTAGAATAGCAACATGGTTTCACAAACCTTAAAAGATTACAAATAACTACAATAGTTATTCTCTTTTTCCATCATACATGCTCAACACTTTCAAACAAATTTCCATCATCAAAAACACAAGAAATAAAGAAAAGAATAACTTAAGAAACTCATGAGAGGTAGCCTAGATCCTAAGGAACAAATTCCTTTCTAATAGTAAGTTTAAGAAACTTACAAAATCCAAGCTTTTCTTTAGGTTTTTTTTCTTTTCTCCTTCACTTTCTTTCTTTGTCTTTCTTCAATGGAATTTTTTTTTTGATAAAGTGTATTAGGTTAAATGAAATGAAAAATGAAAAACAATTTATATGTGTAACATTTACACCTTGGCCGAAAATGATGGCCAAATTCAACAAATTGTAATTTCAATTTCATTTCAATTATAATTAAATCAACTTGCATAAATATCTTCTAACAACTTTATTAGATATTATTTAAGTCAAATATGGCAACTAAAGTCATTTACTTAAATTATCCTAATGTAAGATATTTATATTTTAATTAATTTAATCATTTAACAATTAAATAATTAATTAATTAATCAAATACAAATATATTAAATATATGTATAATATTTACATTAAATATTAAAAACATATATTCATTTAGGAAATAAGTCAAATAACTCATTTTGACTATTAATTAATGTGCATTTAAATTAATCAAGTATTAAATGTAAATACACAATAAATAAGGAAATGACTATCTAGTCTCTTTAGCATGTATCTTGCGTTTAACCATTAAACGACTTTATAAATAATCAATATTATTTATTTATGTTGCTCTAGTGCTCAACGAGTATGTTTCATTATTGAGACTCTCTAGGTTCAGGTATATCCGTCACAAAATCTAATTTCGTGTCCATAATCTATCCACCCGTAGATTATGACGATCACGGATAATCTCGCTGAACCATACAGGTCGAGGTCATCGCAAATGTATAATTCCTCCGTCACAGGTATCCGGATAAATCCCAGAGATATAGATGTAAACGTCAAATCTCTATCGGGACTATCCAGTCGACTATTCTATTAGCAATCTCAAAAAGAATGTTTAGAACTAGCTTCTAAACTTACCACGGGCCCATGGTTTTATCTGATTGCTAATCATATGGACTACCTATGCTCTGGTACACAGAACTGACGGATCCTATCTTGATACACATAGGACACCCTGAGGATCTATCTACACCCAACGAACAGGCGGAGGTCTGATCTAAATAGATCGGTGACGTGACTGCCGTCTAAGTGTAGAAGATGTCTCATGTGCCCACAATGGCATCTCAAGTCTAAGAATCACAAGTGCTACTCAACCCAAGAAGATTCTTATTGACGCTGGTGTACCATCCATTAAGAATCTTCGGTGAGTTGTTCAGTGTTTATCCACTATAAACACCTACACGTCTATACTAGTCTCCAAGACTAATGGTTCATTGAGAAACCATTGGAATCATATATTCCAGTATACGACATGTACCGGTCTCAACGGGTTTACTTTACTGACCAAGTAGTGTAAACCTTGACCAGGAACTGTCTGAGAATGACAACGTCATGATACGACTCAATGTCCGTTGCGACGCTTTTGCAACTGTATCATGACTAATCATTCTAGGGTCATTACGTCTTTACCATATAAAAGATTAGATTATATTATAGAAACTGCATATATTATTACTAATAATAATGTTTTACAGAAGTATTTAATAAAATACAACCGGGAATTGGCGCTCTGAGCACCAACCCCTACAAAATCTCCCACTTGCTCTAGTGCCAATATCGATTGTATCTAATACCCATCGACTCCACGTGTTTATCAAATAACTTCGGAGGTATGGCCTTCGTCAGCGGGTCTGCTACGTTGTCTTCACTCGGTACCTTGCACACGACAATATCCCCTCGCGACACGATCTCTCGAATGATGTGGTACTTGCGTTCCACATGCTTCGACTTCTGATGCGCCCTCGGTTCCTTGCTTGCGCAATGGCTCCAGTATTATCACAGTATAACGGAATCGCATTCTCGATACTTGGGACAACTCCCAATTCTGTGATAAAGTTCTTTATCCACACAGCCTCTTTTGCGGCTTCAGAAGCTGCAATATATTCCGCCTCAGTGGTGGAATCAGCTGTAGATCCCTGTTTGGAACTCTTCCAACATACTGCACCTCCGTTAAGGGTAAAGACAAATCCAGATGTAGACTTTCTATCATCGGGATCCGATTGAAAATCGGAGTCTGTATACCCGTTAACCTGTAGTTCGTTTCCTCCATAAATAATCAACTTATCCTTAGTACCTTTAAGATACTTTAGGATATGTTTAATGGCCATCCAATGGTCATTACCTGGATTGGACTGATATCGACTGGTTACGCTAACAGCGAAACTGATATCAGGCCTCGTACATAACATGGCATACATTATGCTACCCAAACACGAAGCATAAGGTTGGTTAGACATTCTAACCTTCTCATCTTCTGTTTGTGGACACATCTTCTTGGAAAGATGAATCCCATGTCTGAACGGTATGTTTGCTGTCTTACAGTTACCAAAGCTATACCGTTCCAAGATCTTATCTACGTACGTTGATTGGGATAACCCAATCAGCCTCCTTTGTCTATCTCGATAGAGTTTTATCCCTAAAACATAGGAAGCTTCTCCCAGGTCCTTCATGGAGAAATTCTTACAGAGATATGCTTTAACGCTTTATAACATACCTAAATCATTCCCAATGATTAGGATGTCATCAACATATAGGACTAAAAATACGACCATGCTCCCACTGGCCTTCTGATACACACAGGATTCTTCCGAATTCTTAAGAAAACCAGACGATCTAATAATCTCATCGAATCGAAGATTCCAACTTCGTGAAGCTTGTTTAAGTCCATAAATGGACTTCTTAAGCTTACAAACCATACCCGAGGTTTGGCTGGATGTGAAACCTTCCGGCCGTTCCATATAGATTTCTTCATCAAGAAACCCATTTAGAAAAGCCGTTTTGACATCCATTTGCCAAATCTCGTAGTCATGATACGCAGCTATAGAAAGCAAAATCCGGATAGACTTAAGCATTGCTACCGGCGAAAAAGTTTCATCGTAGTCAACGCCAGGTCGCTGCGTGTAACCTTTTGCTACCAGTCGGGCCTTGTTAGTTTCAACCTTACCGTCAGGCCCGCGCTTCCTCTTGTGAACCCATTTACAACCGATAGGAACAATTCCTTCGGGAAGCGGAATCAAGTCCCAAACTTGATTTTCATGCATTGAATCTATCTCGGATTTCATGGCACTTTGCCATTTCACGGAGTCGATGTCCAACATCGATTCTCTATAGGTGAAAGGATCGGTCTCTTCAACTAAGAGAACATCCAGACTCTTTTCTTGTATCAAATACAAGCGTTCAGGAGGTCTAGATACCCTTTCGGACCTACGGAGTGTGTGTGTTGAAGGTCCTTCATCTACTTGAACTTCAGGTTCCTCCGTTGGTTCGTTGTTTTCAGGTTGGACTTCATCAAGTTCAACCCGTCTATGATCACTACCTTCTGACAAAAATTCTACTTCTAGAAATTTTGCGAAGCGAGCTACGAAGACATTTCGATGCTCGGTATCATAGAACAGATATCCCCTCTTATTTGAGGGATATCCAACAAACCTAAACTTTTGCCCTCGAGGCGAAAGCTTACTTTGCTGAGTCACCCTGACATAGGCTGGACAACCCCAAACCTTAATATAATTAAGATTCGGTCTTCTACCGAACCATATCTGATACGATGTCGTAGGAACAGCCTTTGAAGGAATCTTATTCAAAAGATGTGCGGCTGTTAAGAGACAGTAGCCCCATAAGTAATAGGGCAAATCTGTGAAACTCAACATCGATCGGACCATATCCAATAAAGTCCGATTTCTCCTCTCAGATACACCATTGTGCTGTGTGTACCTGGAGGAGTATATTGAGCGAGAATCTCATTCTCCTTCATATAATCCATGAACTCACCACTCATATATTCGCCGCCTCGATCTGATCGAAGGCATTTAATATATTTACCAGTTTGTTTTTCTACTTCATTTCGGAACTCTTTGAACTTTTCAAAGGTTTCCGATTTATGTCGCATCAAATACACATAACCGTACCGTGACAAATCATCGGTAAATGTAACGAAGTACGAATAACCACTGTGAGCAGTTTGACTTAGTGGACCACATACATCAGAATGTACGAGTTCCAGTAAGTTTGTGGCGCGGTGTCCAACACCAGAAAATGGGGCTTTGGTCATTTTACCCTGAATACAGGATTCACAAGTTGGATAGGACTCAATGGTAAGATCTGATATCAAACCATTCCTAACCAATTGGGTAAGGCGTTTAACGCCAATGTGACCAAGTCTCATATGCCAAAGTTCAGTATTATTAATTACAGGTAAACTACGTTTATTAACTCCAGTATTTAATATATCTTTTGAAGTTTGCAATGTGTAATGACCATGCTGGTTTGGACAACTAAGGATCTGAATATTATTTTTATCATATAAATACAAAGAACTATTCTTAATATTAATACAATAGCCTTCTGTATCTAATACAAAAAGTGATATAATATTAGCGACACATCCTGGTACAAAATGACAGTCATATAACAAAAGTGTCCCATTCGGCAATGAGATCTCGCATACTCCCACTGCAACTGCATCCAAAGAGTCTCCACTCCCGAACCGCAACTGCATCTCTCCTGGCTTCAGCCTCCTACTTTCCTTCAGCACCTGCAACGAATTGCAAATGTGAATGGGACAAGCAGAATCTAAAATCCAGCTGGATGTAACGGCTTCACAAGCCAAAGATAAATCAATAACTGGAAAAATAAAAGTACCTGATGTAGAAGCTCTGTCTCTCCTCACTTGGGCAATGTAATCTGGACAGTTCCTTTTCCAGTGCCCAACTTTGCCGCAGTGGTGGCATTTGTCTTCAGAAGCCCTTTTGGGCTTGCTATCTTCGCCTGCTGTGGAGGACCGAAGGTCTTCTTCTTCTTCTTCCCTTCTTCTTCTTTCCCTTGGACATTCCTTGGGAAGAAGCAGACAGAGAAGTAGATCTAGGTGGGCGAGTCGGTACTCCCCTTCTTCAGATCCTCTTCTGCTGCCGTGAGCAACATCCTATGTAGCTCCTGGTAGGTGCAGACTGTCCCCCGTGCATGTTGAAGTACATCACAAACTGGCGGAATGAAGCTGGCAGAGAACCAAGAATGACACTCCTACCGAGAATGTCATTTAGGATGAGATTATGTTGCCTCAATTGATCGATCAAATCGATCATTTGAAGAACATGTGGGCTAACACTTTGCCCCTCATCCAGACGCGCATGGAACAGTTCCATGGCGACCTTGTGAACAATAACTGTTCCTGGTTCTCGAACGATTGTCTTAATCGCGTTATCATACTATAGGAATCTGATGTTCCATAGTATTGTTGCTTGAGTTTCGGAGAGAGCGAACTAAGGATGTATGATTTAACCCTTAAATCATCATTCTTCCAAGCTTCAAAAACTTGGCGTTCCTCCTCCGAAGCATCCTCACCCACTGCAAGGGGTAAAGGACCCTCAAGAACATAACCCAACTTTTCGGAATCGAGGACAATCCTCAAATCCAATTCCCAGTCTGTAAAGTTCTCAGCGCCTTTCAGTTTGTTCGCATCTAACATACGCGCAAACTGGTTTGTGGATTGACCCGCCATCGCAAATCTATCATATAGATCACGAAAACGGTTAGCAGAAATTAAGCAGTTTCATATAATATCAAAAGCATAAACTAGATCATGGATTTTTAATCTAATATGCCCCTCCACTAAATCATGCAATACTGTAATCCCAAAACAGAATACAAATATTTAATAATTAAATTAAATATAAATAGTGAAAGTGGATCCCGTGAATATATTTCAGCTCACAGCAGAGGCACGGTCTCGCCTACGTATATTCATCAGGTAGACAACTCATTTGTCAATCACTCAATAGTGACTCCTAAGTATCCGGTCCTGGCCGTTTCTCGTTGTCGCTGCGAAGGCAGGCCCACAAGGAGACGTACCAAGGTAATACTCGTCAATGATAAACTCAAGTTACTTACGTAATCCTGACAGCTAGGGCACGTTCAGAATTCCGCTTTTACTTGAATTTATCTAGTATCAGATATACATCCGGTATAAATAAATCTTTATCGGCTACACCCTCACAGCAGAGGCACGGTCTCGGATGTAGTCACAAAGAAGTATTCATAAACCGTATTGACAAGACGGACCATATAACATGCATCAATTACATAATTACATTTAAACCTTATTATTAGGGATTTTCCGCTAAGTGTCATACACCCTAAATCTAACCAGTTTAGATCCTAATAAGCATGCACAAAGTCAAGAAAACATGATTAAACATTGATTCAATGAGGCTAATCATTTTAAGTGGCCTAGAATCAGACTTGCTCTGATACCATTTTGAAGGGGTTATTTAGGGGTGAATCCGGTAACGCAGCGGAAGCGGTGAAAATCCGATTTTCAGATTTCAAAACTTTTTCTCGGATTAATTAAATAAACATATTTATTTAATATTCCAATAATCAAATTATGAAATAAATTTCAAATGAATCAAATTCAAGTGAATTACCAAATTACCCTTATATGGTATTTGTCCATTTTAGTCCGAAATTGATCCAATCAATTTTGAATGATTCTAAATCATTTCTAAGATGAACTTAGCATGTTCAAAACATCAAAACACCAAAAAAAAAAAATCCCAAAATTCTAATTTCATATCTGGCCGAGAGCCTCCAAATGGGGGGGGGGGGGTATTGTGCCTTTTGTCATTTCATGCTTCAAAACTCATCTAAATGAAATCCAATCAACATGAAACTTTGCATGCATCATATACACACCCAAATGCTCAACATATCTCAAAGCCCCAAATTTGGAATTGGTTAAAACCCTAATTTTTCAATTTCAACAAATTGGACAAATTAGGCCATTTACATTAAATCAAATGTTTCAATCATCAATCTTTCATCTAATTCAAGTCTCAACACAATGAAACAACTCAAGATCAAATCTAGGTCATTTAAGAGTGGGTCAACAACTCTAGAATAGCAACATGGTTTCAAAAACCTTAAAAGATTACAAATAACTACAATAGTTACATTCTCTTTTCATCATACATGCTCAACACTTTCAAAAAAATTTCCATCATCAAAAACACAAGAAATAAAGAAAGAATAACTTAAGAACTCATGAGAGGTAGCCTAGATCCTAAGGAACAAATTCCTTTCTAATAGTAAGTTTAAGAAACTTACAAAATCCAAGCTTTTCTTTAGGTTTTTTTTCTTTTCTCCTTCACTTTCTTTCTTTGTCTTTCTTCAATGGAATTTTGTTTTTGATAAAGTGTATTAGGTTAAATGAAATGAAAAATGAAAACAATTTATATGTGTACTTTACACCTTGGCCGAAAATGATGGCCAAATTCAACAAATTGTAATTTCAATTTCATTTCAATTATAATTAAATCAACTTGCATAAATATCTTCTAACACTTTATTAGATATTTATTTAAGTCAAATTGCAACTAAAGTCATTTACTTAAATTATCCTAATGTAAGATATTTATATTTTAATTAATTTAATCATTTAACAATTAAATAATTAATTAATTAATCAAATACAAATATATTAAATATATGTATAATATTTACATTAAATATTAAAAACATATATTCATTTAGGAAATAAGTCAAATAACTCATTTTGACTATTAATTAATGTGTATTTAAATTAATCAAGTATTAAATGTAAATACACAATAATTAAGAAATGACTATCTAGTCTCTTTAGCATGTATCTTGCGTTTAACCATTAAACGACTTTATAAATAATCAATATTATTTATTTATGTTGCTCTAGTGCTCAACGAGTATGTTTCATTATTGAGACTCTCTAGGTTCAGGTATCCGTCACGAAATCTAATTTCGTGTCCATAATCTATCCACCCGTAGATTATGACGATCACGGATAATCTCGCTGAACCATACAGGTCGAGGTCATCGCAAATGTATAATTCCTCCGTCACAGGTATCCGGATAAATCCCAGAGATATAGATGTAAACGTCAAATCTCTATCGGGATTATCCAGTCGACTATTCTATTAGCAATCTCAAAAAGAATGTTTAGAACTAGCTTCTAAACTTACCACGGGCCCATGGTTTTATCTGATTGCTAATCATATGGACTACCTATGCTCTGGTACACAGAACTGACGGATCCTATCTTGATACACATAGGACACCCTGAGGATCTATCTACACCAAACGAACAGGCGGAGGTCTGATCTAAATAGATCGGTGACGTGACTGCCGTCTAAGTGTAGAAGATGTCTCATGTGCCCACAATGGCATCTCAAGTCTAAGAATCACAAGTGCTACTCAACCCAAGAAGATTCTTATTGACACTGGTGTACCATCCATTAAGAATCTTCGGTGAGTCGTTCAGTGTTTATCCACTATAAACACCTACACGTCTATACTAGTCTCCAAGACTATGGTTCATTGAGAAACCATTGGAATCATATATTCCAGTATACGACATGTACCGGTCTCAACGGGTTTACTTTACTGACCAAGTAGTGTAAACCTTGACCAGGAACTGTCTGAGAATGACAACGTCATGATACGACTCAATGTCCGTTGCGACGCTTTTGCAACTGTATCATGACTAATCATTCTAGGGTCATTACGTCTTTACCATATAAAAGATTAGATTATATATAGAAACTGCATATATTATTACTAATAATAATGTTTTACAGAAGTATTTAACAAATACAACCGGGAATTGGCGCTCTGAGCACCAACCCCTACAAAATCTCCCACTTGCTCTAGTGCCAATATCGATTGTATCTAATACCCATCGACTCCACGTGTTTATCAAATAACTTCGGAGGTATGGCCTTCGTCAGCGGGTCTGCTACGTTGTCTTCACTCGGTACCTTGCACACGACAATATCCCCTCGCGACACGATCTCTCGAATGATGTGGTACTTGCGTTCCACATGCTTCGACTTCTGATGCGCCCTCGGTTCCTTTGCTTGCGCAATGGCTCCAGTATTATCACAGTATAACGGAATCGCATTCTCGATACTTGGGACAACTCCCAATTCTGTGATAAAGTTCTTTATCCACACAGCCTCTTTTGAGGCTTCAGAAGCTGCAATATATTCCGCCTCAGTGGTGGAATCATCTGTAGATCCCTGTTTGGAACTCTTCCAACATACTGCACCTCCGTTAAGGGTAAAGACAAATCCAGATGTAGACTTTCTATCATCGGGATCCGATTGAAAATCGGAGTCTGTATACCCGTTAACCTGTAGTTCGTTTCCTCCATAAATAATCAACTTATCCTTAGTACCTTTAAGATACTTTAGGATATGTTTAATGGCCATCCAATGGTCATTACCTGGATTGGACTGATATCGACTGGTTACGCTAACAGCGAAACTGATATCAGGCCTCGTACATAACATGGCATACATTATGCTACCCAAACACGAAGCATAAGGTTGGTTAGACATTCTAACCTTCTCATCTTCTGTTTGTGGACACATCTTCTTGGAAAGATGAATCCCATGTCTGAACGGTATGTTTGCTGTCTTACAGTTACCAAAGCTATACCGTTCCAAGATCTTATCTACGTACGTTGATTGGGATAACCCAATCAGCCTCCTTTGTCTATCTCGATAGAGTTTTATCCCTAAAACATAGGAAGCTTCTCCCAGGTCCTTCATGGAGAAATTCTTACAGAGATATGCTTTAACGCTTTATAACATACCTAAATCATTCCCAATGATTAGGATGTCATCAACATATAGGACTAAAAATACGACCATGCTCCCACTGGCCTTCTGATACACACAGGATTCTTCCGAATTCTTAAGAAAACCAGACGATCTAATAATCTCATCGAATCGAAGATTCCAACTTCGTGAAGCTTGTTTAAGTCCATAAATGGACTTCTTAAGCTTACAAACCATACCCGAGGAGTTACAAACATTATGGATTGTGGGTGTGCATACCTATGATGCAGCTTCCGAGCAGTATTTTCAGATACATGCCGCATTATTATGGACCATTAATGATTTTCCAGCTTATGGTTCATTATCGGGATGGAGTACTAATGGATACATGGCATGTCCAGTTTGTGCGGGTCAAACACCTTCGCAACGATTACGGAATAAAATAGGATACACAGGGCACATAATATTTCTTGAGTTGATTCATCCTTGGCGGATGAGTAAATTATTTAACGGTCAATATGAACCTCAGAGTATGCCCAGTCCATTGTCTGGATTCGACATACTTTGCCAACATCAACATCTCAGAGACAGCACACCAGGTAAACATCATAATAATAGAGATAAAAATTGATAACGTCAACCTGAAGAGTTGAATTGGACAGGAAAAAGTATTTTCTTTGAGTTAGAATATTGGGGGACTCTGAGTTTGCGACATAATTTGGATGTAATACATATAGAAAAAAATATATGTGAGAGTTTAGTAGGCATACTATTCAATATTCCGGGTGTTGGGATTTGTATGCCCGACAAGCAAATATGTTCGAAACATGATTGATTAATAAATTTGTGATTCTATTTTATTCCATGTATGCATTTTGATTTGCTTTATAAAATTCATGAAAATTCCGTGATTATTTATGTAGCTTTAAATTAAACATATATGTGTATGTAAAATGTTACATGCATATATGCATGGATAAAATTTAAAGAGTAATAATCAAAATTTGTCAATGACTATGATTTGAAGTTGGGAATCTTCAAATCCAAAGTCATAAATACAGTTCATTCCATTATGAATGGTATAGTTTTATCTAGACTATATTATGTAGAGACATAAAAATGAATGTATTTTATATAATAAGATTATATTGGATAGGACCCGATAAAATTGAAAAGTTCTAATAATTCCGTTAAATATGGAACATCAATTTTATCATAATGATGGTCATATATGTGATGATCTTAAATCATTATATTTAGCAGACTCCTATATCATATTAATTTATTCTTTAATTTACTCGGCATGGTTTTGTATTTATTACATTTCGTAAACCTTGTAGTTTGGGAATGAGTTGAATGAATAGCTGTGAATGCTAACCTGATATAATGAAATCCGTCCATAAGATTCTCTTGTTTGTTAGTTCAGGACCTGAACGATTAGCGCGCAAATTCATAAAAATTATGAATTAATTGTTCACTTGAGAACTAATGGAAGTCAATGATAAAGATGTAACTGGAGAGATTGATGGATATTTTATACCTAGCTCCGTTACGAATCTGTTATGGAGGATCATTGCATAGGTAATGACTATATCAATGGACGAATTCTTCGAGTAATTAATTCTATAATTCTGAGAGTGTAATTCTGGGTATTTAGTGGAGTTACTCCAGAATTAATAATTTCGTTTGATTAATAAAAGAG
Source organism: Zanthoxylum bungeanum (assembly GCA_019454045.1). Taxonomy (NCBI): domain Eukaryota; kingdom Viridiplantae; phylum Streptophyta; class Magnoliopsida; order Sapindales; family Rutaceae; genus Zanthoxylum; species Zanthoxylum bungeanum. The sequence continues at coordinate 169,674 of SKCR01047511.1, forward strand.
TTTATAATTAATCGACGGAATTATTGGAGCTTAGAATTATAGGTCCATCGGTCCCCTCGTCGTCTTCTATCACTGTTCGAATGATTATAATTGCGAAGAAAAATAGTTGTGAATTATTTAAAATAATTATGAATTATTTTACACTCTAATTATTTCATATAGCTCATGTTTGGAAATTATGACAAATGTTGTCTTAATATATTTATTAATAGATAATGTATCTATTTATTAATTTATGAAAATTAATATTTAATTAATTTGATTAATTAAAATTTTAATTTAAAAAGATAATATTTCAAAGTTGAAATTTTGAAATTATTTTTTTTAATGAATTATCTTTGATAAATATGTGATAAATATTAAAGGATTTTGTTTTGTTTTTTTTAAAAAATCAAAATTGATAGGATTTTGCTTGGAAAATCAAAATCTTGGGATAGAATTAGAATTCTATTTGATGATCAAAAGTTGATCCAAAAAGATAGAAAACAAATCTTTTTAAAATTGAAAAAACGTGAGCTGTGTTGTTTTTCAATTTAAAAAAAATCACTTTTGATCAAAGATTTAAAAAGTGAGACAGCAACAAAAAACGAGAGCAAGGGTGAGAGAAAAAGAAAAATGAAATAGTTTTCATTTTGATTTTTCTTGGTTTGGTTTTAAGAAAACTAAAAAGAAAATAACCCTACAGGATTCGTCTCATGTGTTGAGTACACGAACCCTTCACTAAAATTAGAGTGTTCTTCGCATTTATTTTCACGCCCACACGTGCTGTTTGAGGTGAGGAGATAAGACGAGGAAGATCGTGGTTCAAAGAATCGATTTACAAAGAGATCCAGATCTACATGTATATTTCTAACCTGAGTTCTAAATATTTATATGTTATTAATATACCAGAAAAATACGGATCCGGTTTTGATTGTTCATGTATGAAAAAATAAATTTTTTTTTCCTGTTACCCAACACGATTTCCGCTGCGCATGAACTCTGAAAACCAACAAATGGTATCAAAGCGGTCGTATTTATTCTAGTATATTAATAAGAATGATTTATTGTAAATCATTTTAATATGTATGTAAAAGAGTAGGCTATGCATTTTTATGAATTATCATGTGATGGTGAATGTATGGATATTAATCGTTAATTGTATGGTTGACCTTGGGTTAGGATTTTAATTTTTTTTGGCTTTATATATTGGATATGTAAACCCAAAAATTAAATGGGTATTTTTTTTGTAATTGTTAATTATTTGTAAGCGTTGGAGATGAAGATCAAGCCAAAAATCGGTTATTAATAAATTTTGAAAATATGAGATATTTTGAGTTAAATTTATTAATTGAGATTGTCTTTATTTTAATAAGGTGTTATGATCGACCCTAAGGCAAAATAATATGCTTATTAAATTTTCCGAGGCTATAGTAATGCATATATATTTTAGTGTTTTGCATATGCATCATGTATCATGATTACTATGCCGAATTTATTTTGAATTTTATGCATGGAATAATTTAGAATATTTTTTTAATGATTTCAGAAATATGTCAAATCCAAAATTAACTGGTGATAACTTTGCTAAGTGGAAGTATGACATGAATATAATACTTGTGCTGGATAACCTGAAGTTTGTCCTGATAGAGGAATGTCCTCCCAAACCTGCTGAGAATGCAAACAAAACATTATAGATGCCTATGAGAATTGGGTTCGAGGAAATGACAAGGCGTTGTTATTTACTTGCCACTATGTCCAATGTGCTTAAAGCAAAGTTCGAAAAGACAGAGACTGCTTATGAGATAATGGAGTCTCTACAGGGCATGTTTGGCGAACCCTCTGATCAAGCCAAACATGAAGCATTCAGGAAAGTCTTGAACTGCAAAATGGAAGCTGTAACCCGTGTTCGTGAACATGTGCTAATGATGATTAGTATGATTCATGAAGCTGAAATCAACGGTGCAACTATAGATGAATGCATAAAAGTGGACTTAATTTTGGAAAGTCTTAGCCCACAATTTCTCCAGTTCAAAAGATATTACTTTATGAGTAACTTGAGTTATACTTTGACTCAATTACTTATCGAACTCACAACTTTTGAGTCTTTTTCTATGGAGAACAAGGTAAAAGCAAATGTTGTTGAACCTTCTACCTCTAATTCTTCTTTAAAGAAGAGAAAGAGAAATAAGAATAAATTAAGAGTTCAGGAACTGAGAATACAACGGGAAGCAGCAGCAAAAGAAACAAGCCAAACAATAATCAAGGTAAATCAAATTTACTTGTTACTGAATCTTGTTTAGTTGAAAATGATTTATCACCCTGGATAATTGATTCAGGAGCGACTAATCATATTTGTTGTTTCTTACAGAAGCTTGATTCTTACACAAGACTTGCTGATGGGGACTTTACTTTGAGAGTTGGGAATGGCGCTTTAGTTTCAGCATCAGCAGTTGGACAAATAAAACTTTATGTTGAGAATAATAAATTTTTATTTTTGAATAATGTTTATTTCGTACCGGGGTTTACTAGAAACCTCATTTCAGTTTCTCGACTTTATGAACAATGTTATTCAGTTTCTTTTGATAATAAATCAGTTGTTATTTCAAGAAATGGTTTGAATATTTGTTCTGGTTTTATTGAAAATGGGCTCTATGTACTAAGGCCCAATTTTAATTCATTATTGAATGCTGAAATTTCAAAGTTGCATTGCCAAAAACAAGAAACAAAAGATTTCTCACACTGATAACACATATCTATGGCACCTAAGACTTGGTCATATAAATCTTGACAGGATAAATAGGCTTGTAAAGGATGGTCCTTTAAGAGAACTAAATGTTGGTACTCTACCAGTCTGTGAATCATGTCTTGAAGGTAAGATGACAAAGAGGCATTTCTCTGCAAAAGGCAATAGGGCCCAAGAACCACTGAAGCTTATACATTCAGATGTTTGTGGACCTATGTCTACACAAGCAAGAGGTGGCTATGAGTACTTCGTTACTTTTGTTGATGATTATTCTAGATATGGTTATGTTTACCTAATGAGACATAAGTCTGAAACTTTTGGAAAGTTTAAAGAATTCCAAATCGAAACGGAAAAACAATTAGGTAAATCAATCAAGTGTCTTCGATCAGATCGAGGAGGTGAATACCTTAATAAGGAATTCAAAGATCACCTATTAGAGTATGGGATTTTGTCCCAACTAACTGCATCTGGTACACCTCAGCAAAATGGAGTAGCTGAGAGGAGGAATCGAACTTTACTCGACATGATTCGTTCCATGTTGAGTTATTCTTCACTTCCAAAATCATTTTGGGGGTATGCTATACTAACAGCAACCTATATTTTGAATGTGGTTCCATCTAAGTCAGTACCAAGAACACCTTTAGAGTTATGGAGTGGCCACAAACCCAGTTTGAGTCACTTTCGTATATGGGGGTGCCCAGCATACGTGCTAATGGGTAAGACAACAAAGTTGGAAATGCGTTCTGAAGTTTGTTTCTTTGTAGGATATGCAAAAGGCACAAGGGGAGGTGTGTTTTATAATCCTCGAGATAATAAGGTGTTTGTGTCGACAAATGCCACGTTTCTTGAGAATAATTATATGACAGACTTCAAACCTCAAAGCAAGATAGTCTTGGAGGAATTAAAATATGATGAGATCAGTCAACAACCTGCTAGGATTGTTGTTCCACAAAGCAAGTAGACCACATCTTCGAGTCAGAACATCTTACCACCTCGTCTTAGTGGGAGGATAGTACGACTACCTTCTCGATATAGACAAGATGGTGAAGCACAAGTTGCTATCACTGATGATGGAAAAGATGACCCATTAACATATAGATGAGCAATGGAATATCATGACAAAGAGAAATGGCTTGAGGCTATGAAACTTGAGATGGAATCCATGTATTCCAACTCAGTCTGGGAGCTTGTAGATCTACCTGAAGGAGTAAATCCTATAGGGTACAAATGGATCTATAAAAGAAAGAGGGGAGTGGACGGTAATGTAGAGACATTTAAAGCAAGGCTAGTGGCAAAGGGTTATACCCAAAAAGAAGGAGTTGACTATGAGGAAACTTTTTCACCAGTAGCCATGCTGAAGTCCATTCGAATCTTGCTTTCCATTGCTGCTCATTATGATTATGAAATTTGGCAGATGGATGTCAAGACAGCCTTTTTGAATGGCTATCTTGAAGAGACCATCTATATGGAGCAACCAGAAGGTTTTATTAGCAAGGACGAAAAGCAAAAGGTTTGCAAGTTGCAAAGGTCTATCTATGGACTTAAGCAAGCGTCCAGATCTTGGAACATGAGATTTGATGAGGCGATCAAATCCTGATGAATCTTGTGTTTATAAATTCATCAAGGACAAGCGAGTGGTCTTTCTAATACTTTATGTTGATGATATTCTACTTATTGGGAATAATGTAGAACTATTATCAGACGTAAAGGCTTGGCTAGCTGAACAATTCCAAATGAAAGATTTGGGAGAAGCAAGTTATATTCTTGGGATCCGTCTTATTAGAGATCGCAAGAAAAAAATGCTAGCTCTGTCTCAGGCATTGTATATTGACAAGATGCTTGTTAGATATTTAATGCATAACTCCAAGAAAGGTAACTTACCTTCCCGTCATGGAGTTGTTCTTTCTAAAAGGCAGTGTCCTTCGACATCCCAAGAGGAAGAAGATATGAGACGGATTCCATATGCATCGGCAGTAGGGAGCTTGATGTATGTTATGCTATGCACAAGACCTGATATATGCTATGCAGTGGGGATAGTTAGTCGTTTTCAGTCAAATCCAGGATTAGATCATTGGGTAGCAGTTAAGCATATTCTTAAGTATCTACGGAGAACGAGGAACTATATTCTTGTTTATTCTGGCAGGGATTTGATTCCGATTGGATATACTGATTCTGATTTTCAATCGGATACAGATGATCGAAAGTCGATATCTGGATCAGTGTTTACTCTTGGTGGGGGAGCTATAGTTTGGAGAAGCATCAAACAATCATGTGTTGCTGATTCAACTATGGAAGCCGAATATGTGGCTGCTTGTGAAGCTGCCAAATAAGCGGTTTGGCTCCGAAAGTTCTTTACCGATCTGGAAGTGGTTCCAGATATGGACAAGCCATTGTCACTTTATTGTGATAATAGTGGTGCAGTGGCTAATTCCAAAGAACCAAGAAGCCACAAGAGATCAAAACATATTGAGCGGAAATATCATGTGATTAGGGACATTGTGCAACGCGGAGATGTGGCTGTTCTGAAGATTCCATCTGCAGAGAATCTAGCCGATCCTTTTACCAAGACGCTACCTGCAAAGAGTTTTGAGGGGCATCTAGAAGGATTGGGGATTAGAGACATGTCTCATTTGCTTTAGGGCATGTGGGAGTTTGTTGGGATTTGTATGCCCGACAAGCAAATATGTTCGAAACATGATTGATTAATAAATTTGTGATTCTATTTTATTCCATGTATGCATTTTGATTTGCTTTATAAAATTCATGAAAATTCTGTGATTATTTATGTAGCTTTAAATTAAACATATATGTGTATGTAAAATGTTACATGCATATATGCATGGATAAAATTTAAAGAGTAATAATCAAAATTTGTCCATGACTATGATTTGAAGTTGGGAATCTTCAAATCCAAAGTCATAAATACAGTTCATTCCATTATGAATGGTATAGTTCTATCTAGACTATATTATGTAGAGACATAAAAATGAATGTATTTTATATAATAAGATTATATTGGACAGGACCCGATAAAATTGAAAAGTTCTAATAATTCCGTTAAATATGGAACATCAATTTTATCATAATGATGGTCATATATGTGATGATCTTAAATCATTATATTTAGCAGATTCCTATATCATATTAATTTATTCTTTAATTTACTCGGCATGGTTTTGTATTTATTACATTTCGTAAACCTTGTATTTTGGGAATGAGTTGAATGAATAGCTGGGAATGCTAACCTGATATAATGAAATCCGTTCATAAGATTCTCTTGTTTGTTAGTTCAGGACCTGAACGATTAGCGCGCAAATTCATAAAAATTATGAATTAATTGTTCACTTGAGAACTAATGGAAGTCAAGGATAAAGATGTAACTGGAGAGGTTGATGAATATTTTATACCTAGCTCCTTTACGAATCTGTTATGGAGGATCATTGCATAGGTAATGACTATATCAATGGACGAATTCTTTGAGTAATTAATTCTATAATTCTGAGAGTGCAATTCTGGGTATTTAGTGGAGTTACTCCAGAATTAATAATTTCGTTTGATTAATAAAAGAGTTTATAATTAATCGACGGAATTATTGGAGCTTAGAATTATAGGTCCATCGGTCCCCTCGTCGTCTTCTATCACTGTTCGAATGATTATAATTGCGAAGAAAAATAGTTGTGAATTATTTAAAATAATTATGAATTATTTTACACTCTAATTATTCCATATAGCTCATGTTTGGAAATTATGACAAATGTTGTCTTAATATATTTATTAATAGATAATGTATCTATTTATTAATTTATGAAAATTAATATTTAATTAATTTGATTAATTAAAAATTTAATTTAAAAAGATAATATTTCAAAAGTTGAAATTTTGAAATTATTTTTTTTAATGAATTATCTTTGATAAATTATGTGATAAATATTAAAGGATTTTGTTTTGTTTTTTTAAAAAAAAATCAAAATTGATAGGATTTTGCTTGGAAAATCAAAATCTTGGGATAGAATTAGAATTCTATTTGATGATCAAAAGTTGATCCAAAAAGATAGAAAACAAATCTTTTTAAAATTGAAAAAACGTGAGCTGTGTTGTTTTTCAATTTAAAAAAAAATCACTTTTGATCAAAGATTTAAAAGGTGAGACAGCAACAAAAAACGAGAGCAAGGGTGAGAGAAAAAGAAAAATGAAATAGTTTTCATTTTGATTTTTCTTGGTTTGGTTTTAAGAAAATTAAAAAGAAAATAACCCTACAGGATTTGTCTCATGTGTTGAGTACACGAATCCTTCACTAAAATTAGAGTGTTCTTCGCATTTATTTTCACGCCCACACGTGCTATTTATATGTTATTATTATACCAGAAAAATACGGATCCGATTTTGATTGTTCATGTATGAAAAAATAAATTTTTTTTCCTGTTACCCAACACGATTTTCGCTGCGCATGAACTCTGAAAACCAACACCGGGTAAGACAAAAGATACTGTAAATGCTAGATTGGACCTACAAGATCTTAGAATTCGCAGTGAATTGCATTTACAAGTCGCTTCTCGAGGTCTTATTAAGCCATCTGCTAGTTATATGCTAACTAAATCATAGAGAAAATCATTTGTGATTGGCTGAAAATGGTTAAATTTCCTGATGATTATGCATCGAATATTGGGCGTTGGGTCAGAGATGATACAATAACGGGGTTAAAGAGTCATGATTGTCATGTGCTTCTCGAGATTCTCCTTCCTGTTGGCATTCGACCTTATCTCCCCCCGAATGTATGCGACATCGTACTTGATCTATGTGGCTTCTTTAAACAATTATGTCAGAGGACATTAACCACATCTGTTATTGACGAACTTGAGCGAGGAATCGTGATAATCCTATGCAAGCTGGAGCAAATTTTACCACCCGTTTGTTTTGATGTGATGGTACATTTGGCCGTGCATTTACCGGCTGAAGCTAGAAAGGGAGGTCATGTCCATTACAGATGGATGTATCCCATTAAGAGGTACTATACAGTTTTAAATATTACATTCTTAAAATTTTACTGTGCATTGAATTTATTATTAATGCAAACTTGTTGTCATATCTGCAGGGCTTTGGGATATTACAAACAATATGTGAAAAACAAGGCGCGACTTGAAGGGTCAATAGCAGAAGCTGTTGTAATCAGTGAAGCAATAACATTTTGTTCGATGTATATGCAGAATATTGAAACTCATTTTAATCGTCGGCCACGAAACTATGATGGAGATGCAAGTAATAAGCAAGATATCACAATGTTCCGTCAAAATTGCAGACCATTTGGAGCAGTAGGTGTCAAATTACTAACTTTTGAGGAAGTTCAACATGCGCATTGGTTTATATTGAGTAATTGCGATGAAGTGCAACCGTATTTAACGTAAGTCTTTTTGGTGCATAACTATATTTTTTTTGCCATACATTAACCTAACTCATTTTTTGTAGGCAACATATTACAATGCTACAATGTGGTGGTGACCATAACGTTGATGGAACACACAAAAAAGAATTTCCTAAATGGTTTGAGACAACTGTAATGCCTAACATTGTATATTTATTTTTATCCTAACATTAAATATTTCAGTTTGTTATATTAACACATATATTTCTCTCATTGTTAGATAAACAACCAAGTGCAAAATGGTCAATTGGACTCGTCATCCTCGTTAGTTTCCTTGGCTTATGGGCCTCAAAAGCAGGCTTATGAATACAGTGGATGCATTATGAACGGAGTTAGATTTCATAACGAACAGCGAGATGTTGCTCATGTGACTCGGAATTATGGAATTGTAGTCCAAGGAGAACACGACTCAGATATTATTGACTTCTACGGAGTGTTACAATCAGTCATTGAGTTGATATACAGACCCATACGACATATTGTGCTATTTGAATGCAAGTGGTTTGACACAAATGCCAGAAGAGGAGAATTCAAGTTAGTAATCATATAACGTCAATTAATGTTCAACGTTTTTGGTACAAGAATGATCCATATATTTTTTGTACCCAAGCACAATCATTGATATATATATCTGATCGAAAGTTAGGAAATAGATGGATGGTGGTAGAAAAGTTACAACATAGGGGCATTTGGGACACGCAGGAGAAAGATAGTGTTGAAATATCAGATGATACACAAGAAGTCTCTGACAACTTCGAAGTTCCTGAACAGATATTTCATGTACCAAATGTCACCGTTCCTGAAAATATCACATTAACTTGAGATAATACAGACGTTGAGATAACTCCTCATTCTGAAGTTAGCGTGGAAGTAGCAATTGAAGAAGAATTTGATACTGAAGATGACTTCGAGACTAGTCACGAATCCTCAAATACCGAAGATAATATTGACTAATCTAGTTAGTATATGACGTGATGAATGAATAATTTTTACTATTATAATGAATTTGATTGTTGTTTTGAATTACTATCATCATGAATGATTGGTGTTGTTGTTGTAATGATTTATTAGTATTTCTTGAGTTGAATGTTAGTTTTTGTTATTATTAAAATAATTTATTATCATACGTTTTAGCGTCGAAATACTAAATCAACGCTAAAATAATAACATTTAGCATCGAACTATAAAGTCGACGCAAAAAGTTAACCTTTAGCGTCGATTGAAATATTTCGACGCAAAAGGTAAAACTTTTATTTTCCCATAAAAAATTTCATTAATTACCGCTATTTTTCTAGCGTCGACTTATTCGACGCTAAAATGAAAATAATTCGACGCTAAATGTTTATTAAAATCCCTAATTTCGGTTTCCCCTCATTCTTCTCTGCTTCAAAGACCAACTTCGAAGTTCTTCATTCTCTCGACGGTCAGCAGCTTCCATCTTCAACTCTGAAACTTTGGGACACGCAGCAAATCAAGGTAATTTAGTTTCTTCAATCTTGGTCGAATATGCTTGGTCTTTGAAAGCTTCGTCTTTGTGTGTTTTAGTTGTGTATAATCATGGTTGAGAAATGATCAATTTTAAATAGTAATGTGTTTGGTGATTCTTGAATGGTTTTGTAATATAGTAAGATTTGGGTTGAAGGCTTGTTATTATTGTCTTTAAACAATTTTGATAGATTTGATGAGTTTAAGGAGTGTGATGAAGAAATAGACGAGTGAGATGATGGTAGTGATGATGATGATGATGATAATTTCATGGTTTTGGATTCTTTCGACAAAAAGCATGTAAACCGAGGAGATTAGTTTGTTGTCTTTTATGGAATTAGTTTGTTGTTTTATTGAAAAGAAAATACGCAATTGAAAATGATGATTACTATACTTAATATTATGATATAAGCTTTTAAGGAATGGATATGTAGAGTGTACTCATAGATGGTTGAGGCCAATATTTTTGTATTCGTGAATGCCTAATGGAGTGGCAGTACTGTTAAAGAGAATAAAATTCTTTCACCTCTTGCTTAATTGGTCAAACTATTTAGGAAAAATAGGTGATATGTGGAATGAAGATATAATATGGTTTGTCACTTACCAGTGTTGTATAATGTGTGTAGTCTCTGAACTGAAATGCTTCCTATTGCTACTTTTGCTGAGTATGCACATATATGGTTCTCATCTATTCATTACTCATATATTAATGGACTTGGATGACTATCTTATGTGATATGCAGGGCATGTCTTATTCCTATTTATGAATCAGAATCATCTAGAATCAATCTTGGCCGAATATGCTTGGTCTTTGGAAGCTTAGTCTTTGTATGTTTTAGTTTTGTGTTTTGTGTGGTGTGTGTTTTATAATTTTGATATAATTGATGAGTTTAAGGATGATGATGATGAATTTGATGATGATGATGAATTTGATGATGATAATTTGATGGTATTGATGATGATGATGAATTTGATGATGATGATGGTATTGATGATGATGATGAATTTGATGATGATAATTTGATGATAATGATGAATTTGATGATGATGATGGTATTGATGATGATGATGAATTTGATGATAACAACAACATTTGGTGCTGTTCTGGTACCAATACGTGCAGGCTAAGAACAAATTTTAATTTTCAAATTTGCATATCACCTAATTTTCAAATTTGCAGTAAATTCTTCAGGAGTTTTAGCAACAGAAGCAGAAGTTTTTCTCTATAGTTAGTTTAGGTGAGTTGGAACATTTTGATGAGTTACAAGCTGAAGTTCTTCCTTGCAACATTGCTTTTGGTTCTCCAATGGACACTTTGTCCACCTTTGTTTTCTTCCACTAGAATAATTTTATGTTTTTTAATCAAACAACTTTTTGAGAATTCAATTCCTAGGTCAGATGTTTTTTAATTATCCATGTTATCATTTATGCAGTTCATACTATGTATTCATGATTCATGCATATAATAGGTTAGATCCAAGCCACCACATGTGAGTTATTGTGATGGAAACCTGAAACTTTGTGTGTTTTTGCATATGGCACCGGGCAATCGTAGATGGGCTAATGCGACTCCATCTACATCAGCAAGGACAACTGGCCCTGATGGAGTCTCTGCTAGCATAGGTGAGTCCAGTACAGCGAAGGGTCGAGGACACACCCGTGGCCTGGGGTTGGCTAAACACGTTAAGGCTCACGGTCGTATCCGGATTGAGATATCAGATGATGGACAAAGTCAAGTCGGACAACATAATTCAACGTTTACTACAGCCATAGGAGCTACAACTCGGTTTGAAGCTCCCTAAAACTACGTTTCTTGGAGAAAGATACCGTGGGAGACGAAAATCAACCAGATATTCTCTTCGCTACTTGTGAGTTTCCGTACGGTATTAAGTTTTCGATATTGTTTGTTAGTTAACATTTTTATTTTATACTTATTTTTACTCGGTTGCTATTCCTGTAGGATTGGTTCGACTTCGATCTGACCAAAGTGAATGTCCAATAGTATATTGACTACCACATGGGGAAATGTTATAAGGATTATAGGACAAAAGTCCTGAAACCAATATTCGACGAACATGGACCTTCAGATGCTCCACAACATAAGCCTGATTTTATAGAGGAGCAAGATTGGACATTCTTATGTGAGCTTTGGTTTAGCAAAAAACACGAGGTAAATTTTGAAATAAACTGAAATTTATAATTGTCTTTGTTTTCGGTACTTACAGTGTTGGTAAATGCAGGATAAATGTCACGCAAATGCGGAAAATCAAAGTCACTTGCGTTTTAACCACCATGGAGGTTCGAAGCCATTTATCCAACATCGTGCCGAACATTCTGAGGTAAATATATCATAACGTAAAATATAACAGTTCATTGTTTTTACTAATGTGGAATAATACTGAATTTATTTTCTGTTTTTAACAGAGTAACACAGGTGAGGTGCAATCATTTCCAAATTTTTTCCGAGTGACGCATTACAATGAGAAAAACAAATGGATAAATGAAAAAGCCGAACGCTGCTATGTAAGTTTCAGTTTTTAAAATAAAATAATTATTATTATATATGTTAATTTTTTATAAAAAATTCTAACATTAACTTCTTTTTTTAAATAGAACGAAATGATGGAACTCCAACATCAAACTCAGGAGACAGGGTCCGACCCGATACTAGATGAGCAGTTGTCGCAATTGGTTTTCAATAATCAGACAGCTTACAACGTTGGCATTGGCACTCGTAAGAAGCCGACGTCATCTGCACGCAATACTGTTAATTCGGACAATGCCTCCTCTCTTCGAGACCAGTTAGTCACCACCCAAGACCAGCTAGCCACCACCCAAGACCGGCTAACCACCACCGAAAACCAGCTAGTCACCACCCGAGTCGAGCTGAAGAAGATTAAGGGGGTGCTACAACAGGTCAAGGTGGACCACGAGAAGAAGATGGAGCAGTTCGAACAGCAAATGCTGGCTTTCCGCCAGATGTTGGAGGCCTCACTCAGTCAGGGTGCATCGGGGTCGAGCGTCCCCCCATCACAGTAGCAATAAATTTTATATCAATTTGTATAAACATTTTGAACAAATAGTTTTAATACAATATGTATTTTTTCAAAAAAAAATCAATATAATAATAAAATAATTATTATAATATTTCGTAATTCTGTTATTAATCGGGAATTTTTTTCAATTAAATTAAATATTAAATTAATTATTTTAGACCAAAAAGTAGTAAATTAATAATTTTTTTTAAAAACACATTTTTTAACTATTTTCGTCGAACTAGTCGACGCTAAATGTGTTTTTGACGTCGAAATATTTGACGCTAATAGTAAAAGAATCGCCGCTGTAAGTATACAAATACTATTTTTTTAATATACTTTAGCGTCGAATCTAAACGACGCTAACTTTTAGCGTCGAATTATTTCGTCGCAATATCTGACCTATAGCGTAAGAAAATTTAATTTAGCGTCGAAATACATTGGACGCAAAATGGAGTTTTTAGCGTCGAATATCTTTGTTTCGACGCTAAATATTATTCTCGTCGATGTTTCGGCGTCTAATTTTTGCGTCTAATTAATTCGACGCTAATGTACATTTGCGTTGAAACTGTGGATTTTTGCGTCGATTAGTTTCGACGCTAAAGGGCATAATTTTTGTAGTGTTGTCAATTTTTTACCTTTAAAAGTGGAAATTATACACTTTTGAAACTTTATGTGGAAAAATGATAATTAAAAAAGTGTTATGATATTTTCATACTTTTTTCTAACTTAGGGTAGAAATGAGATAATTTCCCTAATATTTATCAATTGAAGAATTGTACTTCCTATTATTTTTATAGAAAATGTTTAAAATGTGTTATTATTAGAACTAAGCCCCTAGTGGGTTGAATTCCTTACTCTACCACGCGCCGATGAGAATTTTAGAGAGTGAAATTAGAAAAATTGTAACCTAATATCTAATGTCATGTCTGATAATAAAAGAAACTCTTAAATTCACTCTATCGTATTTACAATGATATGGACTTTTATATAAGCAATACATAAACTAAAATAGAAAGGAAATAATATTAATTATATAAAATAATAAAGTCACAAATCTTACTCCTCCTCAAACACAAGTTAGTGACGAATGAACAAGCTTGAGGTTGTATCTCGAAATCAGAGGTCAGAGTCTTGAAACTTGGAGTCTTAAAACTTGAAGGTAATTGCTGAGTTCTAATCTACGAAGCTCGAAGGGAGAGCAAAAGCCCAAGTAGGAGCCAAAGCCCGAAGGAGAATCGAAACCCAAAGAGAGTCAACACCCGCAAGAGAGTCAAAGCCCGAAAGGAGAGCCAAAACTCGAAATGAGAGTCGAAATTCGAAAGGAAAACCGAAGCAAAAAGTGATAGCTGAAGCCGAAAAGAATTTAGTGGTATAAAATCTAAGAGATACAAAAAATGAGATCTCATGGAGTGGTTGGAAATCTAAGAGACCATTAAAATATGAGAAATTAAAAAGAAAAAAGACCCAAAATTTCAAATATTTTCAAAATAAATATCCTCAAAACTCTGAAAAATTGAAAAAATAAAAATAAAACCAAATTATTGAAAAATAAAAGCTCAACGTACAAAGAAACAAATAAAAAATGCTAGTCCCTAAACAAAGAGAACACTAAAACCCATGAGACATTAGTACTGATAACCAAACCAACGACATCACTTTGAAAAAAATAGTAAAAAAATGCAATTCAACAGCAAAAACAAGAAGTCTATTGAGCGGCGAAGGAAGCAACAAATAGTGATGCAAGGTAGTGACCAAATCACCCATAAATCGACTATGCAAAGAAAGACAACAATTTCGCAAAGCACCCATAAACCAATGTCCCGAATCTAGCTATAATTGTTGAGTTAATGCAGAGATTCTTAGCAAGATGTGGTCGATGATTGGCGCGTGAGGTTCACGTGCTGATGATAGTCGTGATTCCCACACGTCAATGAGAGATGAAAATCAGAAAAGTCATTATCTGATGTCTGATACGATGTTAGCTAATGAAGAAATTTTAAATTCACTTTATTGTATTTATAATGATAGAGATATTTTTATATAAACAATACATTAAATTAAAATATGAATATAATAATACTAATAATATAAAATCATAAAATCATAAATCTTAACGATTCTATAATCATATCATAGAGATTCTAAAATCGTTTCCAAAATAAGAAGATTTGATTTCACTAAGGGGCAAGACTTGTACGTCTTGGAGACTCTTCACGCTCTTGAGCAATAGGGCGTCCTTGTGATTTTTCTTACTTTGTGCACCTAGTCTCCCATTGGTACAAGTGTCGACGTATCATTAAGCCATACAAATTTTACATTTTCTCCTTGTTAATATGGAGCTATTTTATTAATCAAATTTAGCCACCAATAATTAATAACTGCTGTACATACATATTCAAAATGGATTGAAATCAAGTACTTGATGATTCATATACCACCGACTATTATTTTATAATTAGGAGAGAATTTTCTCCGGATCTAACTACAATTGTTTCTTTCATTCGGTGCCACCAGAAAAGGTTTATATATTGGATATGGTTTAGATTGCAATCGGGCTACTTGCATGGAGTGCTGGCTTTATGCAAATAAAACTTTTCAATAGAAAGCCACTTGTTTAATTGTTCTGTTCCATAATCGTATGATGTATATGATGCAAAGTGACGACAAGATTAATATTATGTGTTAGACGGCCAAAAATTACTAAGGTAAGTGATAAGTGGCACAACAATGAGAAATTCGTCCATATGAGAGAAGTAATGGAAAATACTCAGACATCAGAATCATTTAATCGATCAGGCAACCGAATCGCCCAATCGGCCAGGCAACCGAATCGCTCAATCGGTCAAGCAGTAATCAACTCGAGGAGCAGTTGCGAGAACGTGATCACAATTTAACAGTTGAAGGCGAGTAAAACATAGAGCAGTTGAGTCACGTTCCCAGTAGTTATTACAAGTGGCAAACCAATGAAGAGCACGATCCAACAGTTACCATAGGTGGTAAACCAACGTGATGCACGACTGTAACTGTTATCACATTTGGCAGATGAAGGAACAAAGAGTTACAGAATCTGGGATAAACTGCTCTGACATTTATCAATCAGTTATCCTTATTACTATATAAGCTCAAATTCAAGTCTAAAAGAGAACAAGAGAAAAAAAAAAATCAAAGACTCTACTAGAGCAAACATAAATTTCTATTTTAGTAACGTTAGTTGTAAATTGTGTGCTTGCACCCCTTGAAGGCATTTCTCAATTAAACCAAACACCTCTTTTTGGGATTTTGTTCCAAGAGGTTTTAACCTTACATGATCTCTATCTGCAACCAAATTTTTTGCGAACAATTTTTGGCGACCATAGTGGGAGAATTTATGAAAGGGAATTAGTATAGCTCCGAAAAATAATACTCAAACTGGATCAAGTACATATAAAGTGAGATTGGAGAAAACTAACCAAAACCGTGTCCCTACTGTAATGGAATATTTTGAGGACTTGGTGGAAGGAACTCGCTATAAGACCATGAGGGAGTTGAACCCTAATGTGATGCGGTCTTTGCTTTTTGTGATTTCACTCAAGATGTGGTTGAACATGGTAAACATCAAAAAAATCATATTATTTCAACCACTAACTTGCATTATAAAAATATAGCCTAACACATGAGTGCCTTAAATAACCTGATCATCAAATGTATAGGTATGGGAGACTTCCCACAAGGATATCATCTGCCTCATAGCTTGTTAAATTTGGGGGATAACAATGACCAAAATCACAACAAGTTAAATGTGCGGTCAGTGATTAAAGGTCAGAATGCTAGACCAAGTATTGGCATGCCGTCACGATGGACGTCTGTCTTAGGAGCACACCATGGAGGGATATCTCATGCTATGAATAGTCAAAGTATAATATCCCGAATATTTTTCGGAATGGTTCTGGAAGATTTTTAAAATGAAGTTTAGACTTTGGAACTGAATGATATTAGAAAATAAGACTTTATGTGTTTGAAACTAGGTTGAAATATTTTAAAGTGAAGCTTGATCACTTTGGAAAACACGTGATTCCGAGAACCGGTTACGCGATATCTTTCTTTATCGTTATACGCATAAAAGTTTCTTGTTTCGGCTATTCCAATCGAGCTGATTCTTGAACTATCAGACTCATTTTTCCGAGACAAACAACTTTCATGTTCAACATATTTCGAAACTTAAATCAGAATGGCTTCAAAAATATAAATTTCTGAGAAAGTCCCCATAAGAGAGGCCTGATTGCAATTTCATGGGGGCCTGAACATAAATTTCATAAACTTCTTTATAAATACCCATAGTTTCCCTTAATTGATAAAATGGCATAATTTCCCAAATCTCCTAATTTGACACCCCACCACCGAAATTTGCTCTTTGAGTTGCTGGTCACGCCGGCCACCCCTCCTCCTTGAGGTGGCCGGCGGCAGCCCCGAATCGCCTGAGAATGGCAGTAGGAGAGAGAAATATGTGCATGAATCGGCTCGTCGTTTCATTTCACAGCCCGAGCCACCTTACAAATCGAAGCTCTTGGAGAGTACTACAAGTTGGCGGTGATGGATTTTCTGATCTCTATATGGTTGCACGCGAAACAAAGGAGAAAGATTAGGTGAACAGTAGCTCATATCAAAATTTTGTCGATTCCGGTGCATTCGTGGGATCGTTTGGTGTCTGTATATGCCCTTGAAATCTCGGTAAGACCTCCCGATAAAAATTCACTAATTTCAAGTTTTTCGTTAAATGTTCAGATGTTTCTAGTAACTTTGTAGAATAGCGTAATTGTATGAATTAAATTGTTTAAGCATAAGTATATTGAATATGTGTATTTGTTAGAATCCGAGTGAAAACATAACGAATTAGGTCTATCCGATAGATTATGTAAGTTTCCGGTAAAAGTAAGCTTTCCGTCTATTATTGTGTTTTGATCTTAATTATAGATATGAATCATATATAATGATAAGATAGTGTTTAGATATATCTGGGCAGGTTCGGAGGGTTCGGTACCTTCCGTAGTGTTTATGGAAACTTTTTCGGAAGATTTTCCCGAGGATTTAAGTGGACTAGTGGCTTGGAATAGTTTGTAATGATATTTTAAGAAATATTTTCATGTTTTGAGATTTATCAATATGTTTTCGTCGAGGTGCTTGATAACATGTTTCCATTTCGATGCTCGAAAATAATTTTGATATTTCCATTGAGACGCTCAAAAATCTGTTTCCTCCACGGTGCTTGATGATTTTATATTTTTGACCCTCTGTGGCGCTTGTATATGTTTCGTTCCGGCTTGGCCGGGGCCTTTGTTATGAGGTACAGACCATCAGAAATTGGCTGGCCCACTACCATGTCGACATGATTCGTACAATGTCCAGTCTTTGTGAGCGACTAAACAATGGACGCTCGTTATGTATTTTGAAAAGTTTGCATCATGATTTATTTTTGATTTTAGCATATTTGGGTTTTGGGGAAAAAATGATTTCAAAAAGATTATGTTTTGATTTTGTTACATTTCGATATTGTTTATGATATAATATGATATGATATGTTTCTGTCACGATACTTGTGCACGGTTTTTATGATTTTATAATTTGATATGATATGTTTCCACTGTTACGCTTGTATAGGGTTTATCAAACTGCAGTGGGCCGGCCCCGCTACCCTCTGTCAATATGGGATCGTTTCGTTCATTTTCCGATCTGTGCATGCGATTTGGTCTTTGGGCGCTCGTTATGTTTCTTCTAGTTGAGTTATGCTAGATGCTTGATACGGATTTACGATGATGAATTTTTGAATTATTTTTGTTTACAAAAAAAGAGTTTTTCAAATGTATTTTCGAGATGGTTTTTGAAAGAGATCATTTTACGTTTTCCATTTTAATGATGATAGAGATTGACATATTTCAGACTATCAGCATCATAAATGTACTATGATTATATGACACTTCTGATTGTGACGATAAATGTATTTATTTGTATAAAAGTTTATGTTCGTTATAAGAGTATGTATGTAAGTTTATAGTTAGTCACGAATCTTTTGAGCATTTTGATGATTATATATGCTTTGTTGTCGGCCATACAATATTGTATGTGCGATTGGATATATATGTATATAAACTTTGATATTGATGTCGTTTACATATATGATATTGAATGACATGATGTGAAATGAATGAGTTTCATTTTGAATTGTGGACAAAATAGATAGTATGAAATTTATATTATGCTTTCGTTTTTGATACTGTATCTGATTGTCTGTAATGTGTTATGTTCCTCATTTCTGATGATGAATATGATTAGCTGTATAGAATCCGTGTTTGACCTTTTATTTTTATAAATTGATGAGTTTGAAACGGTTTAAGCGTGTTTCTATAAATGAGTGTGAATCGAGATGATAAGTTTGATGTGTTTTTGGTATGAAATGTTTGAGTCGATGTGTTTTGTTTCGAAATAGCATGATTTGTATTGATGTATGGAATACATGACTTTTGAAAAGGTATAAAGTGAGGTGACTTCCGAATATGGATAAGATGGTAATATACGTACGTTCGGTTTCGAATAATCAGACATAAGGACGGAGAAAGTTTGAGGATGAAATTTTTATAAGGAGGGGAGGATGTAATATCTCGAATATTTTTCGGAACGGTTCTGGTTTGATTTCCGAATTGAAGTATAGAATTTAGAACTGAATGATATTCAGAAATACGACTTTATGTATTGGAAAATAGGTTGTAATATTTTTAAGTGAAGCTTGGTCGCTTTGGAAAATATGTGGTTTCGAGAACCGGTTACGCGAAATCTGTCTATATCGTTATAAGCGTAAAAGGTTTTTATTTCACCTATACAAATAGAAAACAAACTCCAATCGAGCTGATTTTCAAACCATCAAACTCGGTTTTCCGAGACGATCAACTTTCGTGTTGAACACTTTTCAAAATTTGTATCATAAGAGCTTCAAAATTATGAATTTTTGAGAAAACCTCATCAGAGGGCCTGATTGTAATTTTATGGGGGCCTGAATGTAAATTTCAAAAAATAATTTATAAATACCCCTAGTTTCCCTTAATTTCCAAAATGGATAATTTCCTAAATCTCTAAATTCAACCCCCAACCCCTAAAATTCGATCTTTGAGTTGCTGGTCACGCTGGCGCGACCAGCAAGGGTGGTGCGCCGGCCACCCCTCCACCTTGTGGTGGCCAGCGACAGCCCGGGATCACCGTTGAATGGCAGCAAGAGAGAGAAAGACGCGCGTGAATGAGTTTCATTTCACAGCCCGAGCTACTCGTCAAATCGAAACTCTCGAATAGTACTATAAGTTGGCGGTGATGGATTTTCCGTTCCGTACACGGTTGCACGTGAAACGAGGGAGAAAGATTCTGTGAATAATGACCCACAGTAGCTCCGATCGGAATTCCGTCAATTGCAGCACGTTCGTGGGATCATTTGGAGTTTGTATATGCCCTCAAAATCTCAATAAGACGTCCCGGTAAAAAGTCACTAATTTCATGTTTTCGGTTAAATATTCGGATGTGTCCAATAATTTTGTAGAATATCGTAATTGTATGAATTGAATTGTTTGAGCATAAGTATATTGAATATGTGTATTTGGTAGAATCCGAGTGAAAACAGAACGAGTTAGATTGATTCGATAGATTATGTAACTTTCCGGTAAAAGTGGGCTTTCCAAGTATTATTGTGTTTTGATCAAAATGATAGATATGAGTCATATATAATGATAAGATAGTGTTTAGATAAATCCAAGCAAGTTCGGAGGGTTCGGAACCCTTTCGTAGAGTTTGTGGAAACATTTTCGAATGATTTTCCCGAGGATTTAAGTTGACTAGTGGCTTGGAATAGTTTGTAATGATATTTTAAGAGTAATGGAACTGAAAACATTGAAATCGAACTTGAGTTGGTTATCCCGAAAAGATCCAAAATTTTATCGTAGTTAAGTTGAGGATTCCGTAAGTTGCGATTCTGATGGTATTTCGCCATTTGTTTTGGCAGATTTGACTAGGACTTGGAGTGCTCGCGAAGCCAGATAAGTAACTCATGCGATAAGTACTTGTATAATCGATTTAGGATAAATTGAGACTAGTTAAGAAGTAGTTTAAGAACAGAGTTCCAGGCTATATTTAGTTAAGTGTGACGACCATCGCAGGTATAACTTTTGTTATTCCTATGATATGGAGCAAGATGTTTAATGATCTTAATGTATGTATGTATGTATTGATATGTTTTGAAGGTGAATGTTTGATAAGCTTAATGTATATATGTATGTATGAATGTACGTAAAAGTATGAACCTGCAACTATATGAAAATGTGTATGTTAACAAATACGTAAATATATAAGTATATGAGTATGTATTCGTATATGCATGTAATGTTAAGATATGTATAGGTTGGGTATACGGAATTGATAGATAGAACAAGTCATTATTTCTAATTTGTTATTAGATTATGTATATGTATGTTATATGAATAAGTTCTTATTGTCTTCGATTGTGCGGGGCATCAATCCAATCCTAAGGATTCCACAACCGCCCCAACACTTCTAACCATATCTATCTGACACACACAGTGATTCCAATATCTTACCTAGGTTTGGATTAGCTTATATACCAATAGGAGGTACAAAAAGTTATTGATCTCTCATATGCTAAAATATAAACCTTGGCTATAGTGGTCATGTTCCATCGTTAAAAGTTAGGGAATGTGATTAAGAAGGCAATTAATTAAGAAGGAAAAATATTCGTGTTATGGAAATTTTTGAAAAGGAAAGACAGATCGAATCCTTCTGCAAATCTCAAAATACGATGCATATCCGGCCTGACTTAGGCTATGTTCAGCCAGATGTGATGGTTCTGTCCAGTCTGATGTAATAGTTTATATTCGGCCGGATGTAGATGGTTCTTCTACAGTATTTAAACCTTACAACCCCTAAACATTCATGTGTTGTCCCTATAGGAGACTCATCATCAGGCTATGCGAAAATGCAATGTCTACATCTATCAATCGAGACATACAACTCTAATTTCATCAACCAAATCAATTGGACCGTATTTGGGGGTAATTATTGACGGCAAATAATTATAAATGCTAGATGGTGTCATCGTTCAATCAAAACAAATGACGTGGCACATCAACACCCATGAGAAACTTGTCCAGGTGAGAGAATCAATGGAAAACACCTAGACAATCGAATCGTCAAATCATTCAAGCAATCGAATTATCCAATCAGCCAGGCAACCGAATTATCCAATCATCTAGGCAACTTAATCGCCCAATCGGAACGTGATCACAATCTAACATTTGAAGGCGAGTAAAACGTGGGGAAGTTAAGTCACGTTCCTAGCAGTTATTACAAGTGGAAAGCCAACGAGGAGCACGACCCAACAGTTACCACAAGCGGTAAACCAACGTGAAGCACGATTATAGTAGATATCATAGGTGGCAGATGAAGGACAATGAGTTACAAAATGTGGGATAAACCGCCCTGACAGTTATTAGACAACTATCCTCACTATTATATAAGATCAAAATCAAGTTCAAAAGAAAACAATAGAAAAAATTCAAAGACTCTACTAGAGCAAATGTAATTTCTTTTTTTAGTAACATTAGTTGTAAATTGTGTGCTTGCACCTCTTAGAGGTTTGAACCTTACAAGATCTCTATCTGCAATCAAATTTGTGTGTGAACATTATGATAAGATATATTGTGATTATACAATTCTTAATAACATAAATTTTTAGATGAGAGTGTTGTTATTCTAAGGATAATCTTGAGTTGTCCTAAATTTTTAATGGCAGTAAGTAAGTTCCTAAAATAGAACATATGATCGAATAAAGGATAAAAAAAAATCTTTTTATGTAATTAACAATTAATTTTTTTAAAAAAAATTGGACAATAATTTTAGGCAAACTTTTGAGACAGCTAACTGTCAGTATCGACTGTCCTAAACCTACCCTTTGATTATTCTTTCTTCCATGGAAAGGAAGAATAACACTTAGGTCTCTTATAGTTTTCATTTTTATTTTGTAGGTATCAAATTTTTTTAATTACTCAATACATCCTTAAAGATTAAACTGTACCAGAATAACATACTCTTAAATTACTTATTTGACAATTCCACCTTTTAATGATGAATGTTGCATTAGTTAAGATATAATCTCTTGAAATTATTTGAAATGTTGAGTTATTTTTACTATTAACCCATAAATATCGTATTTAGTAGCTATTATATGGGAGAAATGTTGGCGCAGACGTTAAAAAGTTCATTGCTAAAATATTTTCAAAATATTTAAAAAAAACCCAATTTATTAAACTTTGATTTAATACACTTAGTTTGTTTTTCAGATCCGAATTTAAATAAAAAATACTTAAAATATGATTAAATTTTTCAATATTCGATCCATTCGCCAACCAGAACTATTAATTCTTTTTTTGTTCCGTTATCCTCTTCAATTTAAATTTTCGATTGCTTACTTTCACTTAAATAATTAAATTAACTGAACTATCGTTTGAGTGTGTATATATATGGAATAATTAATCAATAGAATATTAGATGTAGCAAGATGTAATGATTTTAAATTTATTCACAAGTGTACATATAAAAGTACTAGATGTTGCTAAATATATATATATATATATATATTATATATATATATATATATATATATATATATATATATATATATATATATATTACTATTTAATAAGATGCTCGTACAACAATATGGTGGGAGAAATTTTATTTAAAAATCTTTAATTAAAAAAAAAAATAAAAGTGAAAAGAAGTTTTTATAATGAATAGTCTTGAGTCTATCTGGCAATAAACTATCTTCTTTGTGTTGCCAAATGAGAGGCAACTTTATTTTTTCTTTTTTAAAGAAGATCTTTATATTATTTTATTATAAAGAAAAATATAATTCTCGTAATTATTTTTTATAAAAATTAGCTTTAATTTGACAGATCACTATTGAATAAATCCCGAAAGGAATGAAAACAATCTATAGACTAATAGGATCATGCTTGAAAATTATGAAAAAAAAAATCTGAAGATTATAAAAAATTATGAGAATTCTTTATTTTCATATTAATCGAATCTAAGATCTATCATATATATATATATATATATAGAGAGAGAGAGAGAATAGGAGTGTTTTATCTCTTGTTGATAAATGTGAGGCAACTTGATTAGAAATTAGAGTGGGCCTTCTTGTTGAATTCAAATTGAAAGCACGAAACTTCAGTGGAATCCATTGCAAAAAAATAAAAATAAAAATAAATAAAGAAAAAATAAATCCTCTAAATTAATTAAACAATTGCATTATCTTTCTTAATTGAAAGCGACAGAACATATATGCTTCTCAACTGTACCACACTTTATGTTGGGCTGAACTTATCTTGTACAGGAATACTGGCAAAAAGCAAATTTAACCCATCAACTTTCAAGCAAATTTTCCTATATATAATCCACTTTCTGTTTGACCCCTCCAAGATTTAAGCCAAACAAAAATCTCTGAATACACTGAACATGTCAACAAGCTCTTTCTCATCCACTGAGTTCTTCCAGGATTTTCTAGGAAAAGTTCACTCGAGAAAATTACTTGTCCAAAATCCTCTAAACCAAACAACAGCCTCTCCTCCTCCGCACTCAAATGAAAGCAGCTTGGATAAAGATGTCCTAATGATTCTATCAGTACTCATCTGTACTGTAATTTTCAGTGTGGTGTTAAATTCTCTTATCAGGTATGCATTAAGTTGCTTAAAGTTATTAGTATCATCAGATTCCAGCACCAGCACCTCAGCTAGCAAATCAATCAACAATGGAATCAAGAAAAAAGCACTCAAGACTTTCCCTGTAGTAAAATACTCTACAGAGTTGAAGCTTCCAGGAATGGACACAGAATGTGTTATATGTCTGTCAGAATTTGTACCTGGTGACCGTGTTCGGATCCTTCCGAAATGCAACCATGGATTTCACCTCGGTTGCATCGATAAGTGGCTGAGATCAAATTCTTCGTGCCCGAAATGCAGGCGTGGCCTTATTGAAACTTGCCAGAAAATCGTGGGGTCTTGCCCTCCAAGGCCTTCGGTGCCGGTGCCAGTGCCAGAAACTGTTGTTAGCATTAGGCCATTGGAACCTGAAGGAGTTGTACATAATTATTAGGCCATTGATTCGGAGTTGTAATTTTTCAATTGAAAGGAGAATTATTTTGATTATTTAGATTGGGCTGTAGAAGAAATGGAAAAGAAGTTGCTCATGAAACTGAATTAAACTAAACAAAAATCTTTTCCAATTAGATAGGGTTAGCTGCACATATCCTTCGTTGTTATTGTGTCCTATGCAGAATTATTGTCTCCTTAAAAATCATAGTCTTTGTATTAAATTAATTCTTTAATGAATATATATTCCAGCATTAAGATGTTTGTTATAAACTAGTTTGCTTTTATTTTTCTTCTTTTTTCGACTAACAAAGACCGCTTGAGCATGATGTAAGCATCTAGAGTGGGCAAAAAAGTCCAGACCAGTCCAGCCTGATCCGATCCGATCCAGTCCAGTCCGGACATGTTGAGCTTCAAGATTATAAATTTATGAAAAAATCTGGATTTGGATTTTAAAAATAAAGCCCATCCATATGAGGGCTGGATTTGGATTTTCTATAAGAAGCCCTACTCCTTTATTTTCTTTTAATCAATTAATCATTGTCATTTTTAAGATTCATTTGGTTCGTATGTTGGATTGTATGCTCACAAAATTGGCTCTCTGTGACGATTCCAAACTCGAATCCTTGGTCTCGTTGCTTCGCCCTCTCATTATCTCCTCTCTTGCAAGCGGCAAGCCAAACAAGACCTGGTATTTGAATTTCCTTGTAATTTTTTTTTTCATTTCCAAATTGAAAAATGAGATTTTGCATTTAACACATAAAGTTTTTGTCGATCTTATGCTCTGATTAGGGCTTTACTCATTTGGATTTCTGGATTTTAAGTCAAAAAATTCAAATTTTGACGACTGGATTTTGGTTAGCGGAGAAGGGTAGTGTAGGGATGCTGCCCTACTATATATTACTATGTGAAAATCATTAGTTGTTTATGTCTTGCTTTGAAAAAGTTCATGTGAATCGAATGTGATAATTGGAAAATACAATTAATAAGGCCATTAATTGTACTGTTAAATAAAATGAATGATGTTTTAAAAAAGGACAAAAGATGTTTGAATTTGAAGATTTTAAAATTAAATGGCTTTTAGCAAAAGCATATTGAGCAGCGCTGGGTCCTTTTAGTAGTGTAACATCCCCACACCGGAGATGTTACCGGCAGGGAATAGGCCGTACTATTCCCATGTGCCTCTGACTTTTTCTCAAAGAACATTACTAGTACTCTTTTCAAAAACAATATCATGTATGGGATCTCTGTCCGAAACTTCAACATAGAATATAAAATATTACATACACAACTGAAACTTAACATCTCTTATCTTACAACTCTATACAAGTATACTGGTACACATCTTTACAATCCAAATATCTAAAACTAGACTTGACTCTACTTGATGGGCCAAACCCTCTAGTGACTGCCATCAGTATCCATTCTCTCGAGCTCGTCCTCCAGAAATATCTGCAAAAACAGAGAAACTGAGAGTAGGGGGTTAGATCGTTTGAACGATCTAAGTTAGTAGACAGTTTTAAAAGTAGGTACTAAAATTGCTTTTGAAAATTCATGGTTTTGAAACCAAATCTGTCTCAAATCATCTTTCTGAAAACTCTTCCATTAATTGAAACAACTTTCCTTCTAGAAAACATTTCTCTATAAATTATCTCTGAAAATCTATTTCTAAAAATTTGCTTCTGAAAATCTGGTTCTGAAATCTTGTATCTGAAAGATCTGCTTCTTGAAAAATCTTTTCTAAAATATATGTTTCTGAAATCATGTCTCTAGAAACTGTCTCTGAAAAACCTGACTCATGGGGGCGTTACGTTTCGCCATCCTCCCATACGCCTAACTAGAGCCAGGAGTGCAAATCCATGACATTGGGTCGTTACATATCACCGTCCCCCAAAGCATGCCATAACTTGTCCCTGAAACTAGTTGTCTTGGGCCGTTATGTATCGTCGTCCCCCAAGCCACTGAACTAGAACTAGGGGTGTGAATCTATGCTACCCTCCAAGCTCTGAATCTAGGATCTAGGGCATCTGTCATCTCTAGTCCTGTACTAGGATCTGGGGGCGTTACGTATCGACGCCCCCTAGTCCTCTACATGTGCACATGTCATCTGTCAATTCCATAAGTTACATACTGAGGTGGGTTTTTCCCCTTGCCTCCGAAAATCTCAATTCCCTAAGTTACATACTGGGGTGGAATTTGTGGTTCTTGCGATAATCTTTAATGGGCAACTTAGTTAGAATACATATCGTAGAATACACTTTGAAATTATTATCGATAAAAGGGTTTTTCAATTGTTTCATGGTAATTTACGTGTATATAAGATGATAAGAAGTCCTTTGGGTGGTCTCTAATATCCCGAGTCGAAACTGAATTGGTAAAAAAATTATCCTGGAAAATGGTCACGTGTCGCAACTCGCACTCGAGAAGGCTGAGAAAGAGAGCTACTTTTCGTTCGCGTGACACAAAATCTAATTGGGGCAGTTTTTCCAGAATGCGTCGCGACGCAAGGTACGAGGTGTCGCGACGCGAGGCCAGTTTTTTAGGGCCTAATACTAACTCTTCCATGTCTAACTTGCTCCAAACACCCTTCCCACACTTCCACACTAACACTTTTGTACAAACAACTCCTTAAAATACCTCATTCATTCTTCATACTCCAAATACCATTTCCGTAATATCCTTTAGCTCATAAATCTCAACTTAAATTTATTACCTAGGATTTCTTAATTCTTGATCATCCTTCAATAAAACAAAATTTTTAGTTTATTATTTACATTAATGCAATTACAAGCATGCCAATAAAAACTACCATAACATCATTTTATCAAAATCTCATAACATAGAATTTGGGTCAAGATTCTTTACCTTATTTCTCTCAATGGTTGCCAAGCCTCTTCTTTTCTTATGGAGATTTGGTATTTGCCCTCTATTATATGCTTCTTCTTCCATATTCTCTTTTTCTTTTATTCTTATTCTTCTTCTTATTCTTCTTTTTTTTCTTTCATCCTCAAGTTTCTCTCTCTTTCTCTCTACAAATTAGAGATTAAGGAATAGTGACCCTTATATAATGGGGCTATTTGGCTAATTTACAAACTTTTAAAATAGAAAAAAAAAATTAGAATTCTTGAGATAGTTTGAGAGTTTTCTAGATGGGTCTATGAATCCCTATTCATCCTGATTTTTTTATCTGTATTGTTAACCTATTTCTGATTCGATTTTGAAAAAATATTTAACGCGGAAGTTGTAGGTCTCGATCTCAGATTTTCGGTGATATAAAATGTATAAAAATCAGAGTTCTTATGAGAAAATTACGGCCCAAATAACATAAGCTGTCTGTAGTGGAACATCATATTATCTCGTATCCGAATCTCGAAGATTTTGTCGACTGTTCCCCAAGGTCATTTCATGAAAGTATATGGGTCCAAGCATAATTCACATTATGTGACACTCGTCCCACAATGTAGTCGTAATTGAGATTCCCGGTTGTTAAAAATTCTCCCCTCTTAAATAGGATTCGTCCTCGAATCATTTCTAATGCTGAACTTCGTACTACAACCTCTGGGAATTTTTTATCTTGGTATACACTATTCGGTTTACACATCTGAAAGCTTAATCCTTTGAAGTTCTCTTTAGAACTCTTCATTCTCATATAGAAACGTAGTTTGTATAATCTACGCATTATCTCTACAAAGATGTATTCTTTCACAAAATTTATCATCCATAAAAATTATCCATATTTTATTCTTAAAGTTCCAACCCTTGTTCTTTTCGAACTGGTGTACAAGTGGGTTACTTCTTTTTATCTGATACTCTATAATTGTCTTTTACTTATTTCTTTCTTTTCTTTAAGGCTTCATATTTCTTTAAGACTTCTTGGATAACTATTCATTCTATATTTGTCTTCACAAAAATATATTCAACTTGTAGAATCCCAAATGATCTTGTTGCATTCATGCTAATATGGGCCTATCCACGACTATTCTATAGTAATCGTTTATTTCCATTCTTTTCTCTCTTGCTAGGTTATTACTAAATCTTAGATATCGCTTGGCTTCTGCGATTCCTTGCAGTTATCATATCGCTATTATACTTTGTACCATAGTCAATACCCTTTTGCTTTCCTTAATATTAAGTATACCTCAAGTTCCTCACTTCTTTTTTTATAGTATAACTCCCTTAATGGTCTTACTGAGTGTATCCTTAATTTATTCTTATCTAACGTCTTCTCGTGTTAAATGGTGATTTTGACTCTTAGCGTTAGGTTTCATCACGTCCCACTATAACTTTGGAACAAAAATATACCAACATAATTTTTGTTACTAATAAAATAATCGTTCCAATACATTTCCAGTTCTATTTTCTCAATTTGAGCTAGGTATTTATTCTCTTAGTTTGACTACTTAATTGTCTATTTCCTTATTCCTAACTTCCAATTACTTATGGGCTTCAACCTCTAGGTTCTGCTGTCTTCATCTTTATATTCGTGGCTAATATAATCTGATTATCTCTCCTTCGCACCGGGTTGTTCTCTTAACCTTGTTATTTTTAAAGTTTCTTTCTTAAGTTATTCCTATAGTCACATCTTAGTTTCTTTGAGCATCTCTATGTTGTTTCTCAATAAATCCATTCCTTGTCATATTCTTTTCTTATTGCATAGCATGGGAACTTATTCGTTGTATTTGATACTTTTCTTTTGTTATTTTCTGATAGAATTGCCATTTTATTTCGGTATTTATAATTCTGCTATTTTTTAGTACTACTAACATTAACTATGCAAAGTTATTCTTGGATTAGTATACCTTTATCATCATCTATTTAATATATTTTCCATTGTTGTTCTACTAGGACAGTCCTATCTCCAAGTATTTTACTCGACTTTTATCTTCTTTTTCTACTTTATTCTATACTTGGAACTTCTGCAGTATATGTCTTTGTTTCCAGGTCCAAATGGTATCATCCTTTACATGTCTTTAGTCGTTCTTATCATTTATTCTTTGGCAATTTCGTTATTGCTTGACTAATACTCTCTCTCTTAATCATCTCGTATAGACCATCTTTCTTCTAAATCTTTTACTTAGCACACTTTTTATCCTTCCACTCCATTTTTGTACTATATCAAAAGATTTTATGATTCAATCCTACTTTTTCTGCATGTCCATATGTTTGTGGGAATATTTTTAAAGTAAAAATTGGGGTCCATATTTGCCGTTATCTAACGAGGGTTGGGAGGGTGTCGATGGATTATATCGTGTTACTGATGGTGGCAATCTCAGTAACTACCTATGCTATGGTTGTACTTGCTGTTTATCTATAAGCCTGTAATTTTCAGTGTTTACACATCTGGCGCCAACTCTCGTACTAAGATTCTTCTACTAGATACTACCTCTTATGGTGGACCTCCTCTAGAGTCATGCCCTCTAAAAACTCCATTATGTTGCCTCTGTACTCCTTTTCACTAGTCTATGTTGCTTGAACGTCTGCGATCATTACTTACTCTTAGAGTCTTACTATACTTCCTCTAATATTGCTCATTATAAAATTTACTCTGCTACTTAGATTTTCTTCTCATCCCCATTCCTTGAACTTCTTTCGTCTCTACTCCCCTAAGAACTCCATCAACTTCGATTGTTTAAGACATCTCTATTAAATCCTTTGTTTTATATGCCATTCTCTTAGTAGTACTTTCATCTCAAGACAATGAGATTCTTTATAAATTACATTTGCTACACTCCTAAGAATTGTTCTATCTAGTTTCTTACTCTTCTGAGTCTTTGCCTCTCTAAAGGTTCTTAATTCAATAATAATTTAGAGATTTAGCTCTATTTTATGTGTTTGTAAGCTATTCTATCTCATATAAAAACATTAACATCTTATGATTCTTATCTATGTCCTGTTAGACTCATTGGTTCGGCGATCTAGCCATTTGGTAATCCATGATTCTTTTTCCTTACTATGCTCTAAGTGTAGAAGGGTATGTACATATATCCCATAGGGATCTGTGAACCTGCGTTTCTATTATTTTCATAAGCTTGGTGACAGTCTGGTTAAGTATCCATAAGCTTACTTAGATTTTGGGGCTACTGAAAGGGAAAATTACTATTCGTTCCATTGGAAACCATTTCGACTATATCATGTTTTAGGATTCCTCAACTTTCATTACTAAATTTAAGGTCTTTGCTTTACGTTTCTGCCTTCAAGTTATGATATATTTGTCATTATATGTATTGAACTCTCTTGTTACTTTCTACATCCTCATATATATCTTCTTACCTTATCTTCTGGTTATGGAATGAGCTGCTGAGGCTAGTTCTGGTCCATTTTTCTGGGCTTCTTCCTAAAATTCTATTCTCTGCTCTTATTACATACTACAACTATGTCATTTAACCTTAGTGTTCATAAGGGTATTTTTGTTAACTCTTGAGTATCTCCAATTCCATGAGTCTGTCCTATTATTCTTTCACAAATTTATATCGAAGTTGGTCTGATCTATGGATTCTCACTAGTTCTTTGGTTTTGCTCTTCTTGGCTTGGGTCGGGTTTTTTTTTTGTCTGTTCTTAAAAGTCTTATTGGTCTATCCTGGGTATACTGTCCTTTCGAATTCATTATTTCAGCTTTAGAATATTGGTGCTATGTGAACTAGGCTTCTGTTCGGTTACCACTTTCTATACTGGCACCGACTAGGACAAACATCTTATGTCTCTATGGATGTCAACATTTCTTATTCTAGTACTGTATGTCCTGGTAAAGTCTATTATTCATATAAGATATGTATGAGATAGACTTCGTCAAGATAGCTTCCTTAACCGGTATTTTTGAGAAATGAGAATCTAGGTAACTTAGGGTCGCATCTATGTCAGATCTCTTGGGATAAAATAATTAATCATCTCCTTTTACAACCTTCATTTACTTACTTGCGAGCCTGGGTTTGGGGTCTAAAATCTTTTCATCCTCTTGGCATCTTTTATCTATTGGAACTTCTACGTCTAATTCTGATTTCTTGCTTCTTTTATATTCCTGTCTATTCTTCATTACTCGGGGAACTTGCTACATATAAGAGATATTCAAGGTTATTGGATATACTTGAAGAAATTTTCTAATAAGAGGAACAACCTTACTATTGAAGAAAGAATCTTACGAGAAAGGAAGGAACCGTACTTAGGTTTTCCTCTTACTCAGGCTTATTCTGTTCTCTTTAATACTAAAGGTTCTATACTTCTTTATTTATCTATTTCTATATCTTTACCTCTAATTGCTAGTGATTACTTAAGCATCTGTATTTTATCATTTACCTTTCTTTCTAGCTTTTTCTTTCCCTTTCTACTTCCATTGGTAGGTATCCTTAAAACTTTGCTATCTTATTCCATCTCTTTACTTTTCTTTGTCCTTGGCTGCTTAAACATCTATACATCATTCCTTGCTTCTTATAGCTTTCTTTTCCAACTTCTATGCGTAACTATTCTTAGAAATTTTCTATCTTGTCTCCCAACTTGTATTGGACTTTGGCTTAATAAGCCAGGATTTACTACAGGAGAATCCTTAACTATAACAAGAATTTTGGTTACTTTTACTAATAAGAGAATTCATATAACTTGAGAATTCTTACTGACCTATCTATGAGGATTGATGATGTACTTGAGGATTGGATACTGGAGAGGTAGTGCCTCGTATATTAGTACCCTGGGTATACTACGTATACAAGACCCCAACACTCTGCCCACTATAGTCACTGACTCTCTAGACCATGCTCTGATACCGTTTTTGTAAGATCTCCACTCCAGAGACGTTACCAGTAGGGAATAGGCTGTACTATTCCCCTGACCTCTGACTTTTCTCTAAGAACATTACTAGTACTATTTTCAAAAATAATATCATGTATAAGACCTCTGCCCAAAACTTCAACATAGAATATAAAATATTACATACACAACTGAAACTCAACATCTCTTATCTTACAACTCTATACAAGTATACTGGTACACATATTTACAATACAAATATCTAAAAATACATTTGACTCGACTTGATGTGCCAAACCCTCTAGTGACTGCCATCGGTATCCATCCTCTCGAGCTCGTCTTTCGAAAACACCTGCAAACGTTTGAATGATCTAAGTGAGTGGACATTTTTAAAAGTAGGTACCAAAAATGCTTTTGAAAATTCATGGTTTAAAACCAAATCCATCTCAAATCATCTTTTTGAAAACTCTTCCATTAATTGAAACAACCTTCCTTCTAGAAAACTTTTCGCTGTAAATTATCTCCGAAAATCTATTTCTGAAAATTTACTTCCGAAAATATGGTTGTGAAATCCTATATCTAAAAGATCTGCTTCTTGAAAAACTATTTCTGAAATATTTGTTTCTGAAATCATGTCTCTGGAAATTTTCTCTGAAAACTTGACTCATGGGGGCGTTACATATTGCCATCCCCTATACGCCTAACTAGAGATAGGAGTGTAAATCCATGACATTGAGGCGTTACATATCGTCATCACCCAAAGCATGCCACTATATGTCCCTAAAACTAGTGGTCTTGGGGCTTTACGTATCGCCGTCCCCCAAGCCACTAAACTAGAACTGGGGGTGCAGATCTATGCTACCCTATAAGCTTTGAATCTAGGATATATGGTGATCTGTCATCCCTAGTTTTGTACTAGGCTTTGGGGGCATTACGTATCGATGTCCCCCCCAGTCCTCTACATGTGCACATGTCATCCATCAATTCCATAAGTTACATACTGAGGTGGGTTTTTCCCCTATGCCTCCGAAAATCCCAAAACTTATGCTATTAAAATCAATCTTTCTAAAACATCACTATCTGAAAAGCATCTGGAATAAAATTTTTGGCTAATGCCCTATGTGAAGAAAAGTAAGTCTATAATTAAAATAATACAAGGAAAAATCAACTTAGAAATAGAGTGTCCACTCACAGATTTGGAATTTGGCTGGCATAACTTCACTGCGTTGAAAGAATTTATGCTTCATGTGATAACCTTTAATGGACAACTTAGTTAGAATACATATCATAGTTTAAATTCGAAACTATTATCGCTACAAGGGTTTTTCAATTGTTTCATGGTAATTTACAAATATATTAGATGATAAGAAGTCCTTCAGGTGGTCTCTAATATCCTGAGTCGAAACTAATTTGGTAAAAAAATTATCCTGGAAAATGGCCATGCGTCGCGACGTCAAGATTTGTGCATCGCGACGCACACTCGAGAAGGCCGAGCAGAGAGTTACTTTTGATTCGCATTGCGATGTGAGTCCACGAGCGTCGCGACGTGCACGACACAGAATCGGATTGGGGTAGTTTTTCCAGAATACATCGCGACGCAAGGTGTGTGGCGTCGTGACGCAAGTTACGTGGCGTCACAATGCGAGGTAAGTTTCAGGGCGTAATACCAACTCTTCCATGTCTAACTTGCTCCAAACACCCTTCCCACATTTCCACACTAACACTTTTGCACAAACAACTCTTTAAACTACCTCATTCATTCTTTATACTCCAAATAACATTACCTTAATATCCTTTAATTTATAAATCTCAACTTAAATTCATTACCTAGGATTTCTTAATTCTTGATTATCCTTCAATAAAATCAATTTTTTAGTTTATTATCTACCTTAATGCAATTACTAGCATGCCAATAAAACTACCATAACATCATTTTATAAAAATCTCATAACTTAGAATTTGGGTCAAGATTCTTTACCTTCTTTCTCTTGATTTCCTTCACTCCATAAGCTCTCAATAGTTGCCAAGCCACTTCTTATCTTATGGAGATTTGGTATTTGCCCTCTCTTCTAAGCTTCTTCTTCCATATTCTCTCTTTCTTATTTTTCTTCTCTTTTTCTTCTTCTTTCTTTCATCCTCATGTTTCTCTCTATTTCTCTCTACAAATTAGAGATTAAGGAATAATGTCCCATTTATCAAACTTTTAAAATAGAAAAAAAATTGGAATTCTTGAGAAAATTTGGGAGATGTCTAGATGGGTCCGTGACTATTCATCTAGATTTTTGCTCTAGATTTTTAACCTATTTTTGTTTCTATTTTAGAAAACTATTCAACTCAAAAGTTGTAGATCTTGATCTCAGCTTTCCGGTGATATAAAATTCATAAATATCGGAGTTCATATGAGAAAGTTTGGCTCGAATACCATAAGATATTCGTAATAGAATATCGTATTATCGCGTATCGGAATCTCGAAGATTTTGTCGTCTGTTCCTTATAAGTAATTTCATGAAGGTATATGGGTCCAAGCATAATTTATATTATGTGACATTCGTCCCATAGTGTAACAGTAATTGAGATTATCTGTCGTTATAAGTAGCGAGTTTCAAATTTCTCCCATTTTTATGCATTAAAATTGCAATACATACATACCTGATACATGATTATTAAAGTGGCTTATGATTCATTAATTTAGGTTATAAATCATAATGTCAAACTTGGAAAAAAATACAGTTACTCAATCAAATTCCCTTGTTTTATCGTATGGCATCGAGGATGTCCAGGAGGACGTTCAAGAGGTGGAAGTAGAACAAGGCAACAAAAGAAATGGAGATGTATTACAAAATTCGAGTAACAAGAGATCAAGAATAGCCTCATGTTGCTGGGATCACTTCACAAAGATAACCGTTCATGGGGAAACAAGGGTAAAATGCATTCATTGTGGTCATGATTTGAAGGCTGGGTCATTAACATCCCACTTGAATAGACACGTGTAGGCATGTTTATCCGATACTCAAAAGAAAGCGGATGATTTGAAACGTGAAGTGATGAAATTCAATATTTTGATCCAATTATTGCTCATAAAAAATTTACAATATTGATTGTAAAGCATGAGCTTCCGTTTTGGTTTGTGGAGAGCGTATTATGTGTTTAGGGATATGATAAGTTACTACAACCCATTGGTGAAAAATATGTGCATGAATACTTTAAAGAGTGAGATTTTTAAGTTGTATAACTCTTAAAAGGTCTAAAACAATGGATGTATTGGAGATTAATGACAGTAGGGTGGCAATTACTACAGACTTATGGACTGCTAGTAATCAAAAGAAAGGTTATATGGTTGTTACGGGGCATTTCATTGACAACTCTTGGCGTTTACAAAGTCGAATCTTAAGTATATTTTCTATATTCATTATTGTTTGAAGAATTTTTATATTCACTTTAACTTTTGGCATTATCAGCTATATACAGTTACATGTTTTATTATATGAATGTATCATTTATATAATTATTTTAGGTTTGCATATGTGCCAACCCCGCACATTGCCGAGGGTCTTTCCCAAGTATTAGTAAAGTGTATGTTGGATTGGAACGTGGATATAAAATTATCTACGGTTACTTTGGATAATTGTTCCACCAATAATGCATTGATTAATAGGTTGAAGGGAAAGATTCCGAGTGAATAATTACCATTAAATGGTAAATATCTTCATATGAGGTGTGCAACTCATATTTTGAACTAATTGTAAGAGATGGGATGAAAATAATTGAAGACGGGATTGAAAAGATTAGGGAGAATGTGTCTTATTTGAGTGCATCACCAAAAGGGTGGAAACTTATGAGATATGTGCAAGACAATTACAGATTATGTGTGTGAAAAAGTTGGCACTTTATTGTCCAACTAAATGGAATTCTACATATTTTATGATTGATGTTGCATTAAAGTATAGAAACGTATTTTCTCGACTACAACAGCTTGAGCCACAATATAAGTGTTTACCTTCTTGCGATGAATGGGAGTTGGCAGAAAAGATATTAGATTATTTGAGTCCATTTTACTTGATGACAGAGATATTTTCGGGTACGGCCTACCCCACAGCCAATATTTTTTCCCATTAATTTGTAAAATGAGGAGGTCATTAACGGAGTGTTAAATGTCTCATATTCTTGAGGTTAAGTTAATGGTTGAGAGTATGATTGAGAAATTTGAAAATTATTGGTTAGAGATTCATGGGGTATTGGTGATGGATGTTATTCTTGACCCAAGGTTCAAGATGTTGATGATTGATTTCTATTTTTCAAAGATTTATGGTGTTGATGTTGTCGAGCAGATGAAGAGAGTGTGTAATATTTGTGATGGAATATCTACTTATTACAAGGGTAAGTCTATTGTTGTGAGAGGTGAAGTTGTTAGTGGATCTTCTTCAACTATTGTTCATTCTCATCAAACTCAAAGTCGAAGTGTTCTTTTGGATTTATCCGTGTTTGATTCATTTTTAAGTCAAAATACGCAATCTAAAATATCTAAGTCCGACCTTGAGAGGTATTTAGAAGAGCCTCTAGTTGAAAGAACTGCAGACTTTGATGTTTTAACTTGGTGGAAGATAAACAAAATAAAATATCCTATTTTGGCTAAGATTGCTAAGGATATCTTAGCCGTACCTGTGACGACTGTTGCCTCAGAGTCAGCTTTTAGTACTAGGGTAGATGCTTGAGTCCACATCGTAGCAGACTTCATCCTGACACATTGGAAGCGATCATGTGCTCTCAACATTGGTTATGGGCTACTGATCTAGGTATACAAATATTTTTTTTAAAATTTATAAAATTTATTTTTTTAATACTTTATTTTGTATTAGGTGGAATTCCTGAAGAAGAAATTTTTACCGGAGATGAATTACAGGGCGAAGACGAAGGCCTACAAGAATTAGAATAGAATTTATTTCTTGCAAAATTATGGGTTATGAAATTTTATTTTTATTAGTTTTGTAGTATTTTTATTATTTTAAATATTAAAAGTGTCTAATTATTAAATGATGAAAAAATAGGTATATCAAAATTTAAAATTTAACATTATTGTATGGTATGTAATATAATTAATTATTTGAAAATATTTGGATTTGGGCTAAGTCCAGCCTAGTCTAAGCCCGTGTGGGCTTAAGTCCAGCCCAATCCAGATCAAACTGGACTTGTTTAGGACTTGGACTTAAGAAAAAAATTAGGACTTGGACATGGACTTAAAAAAATCCAGTCCAATCCATCCAAATGCCCACCCTATAGGCATCTTTTTTCTTTTTCTTTTCTTTTATTTTTTAAAATTATTTATAGAAGGTGTAAGTCTCTTCCTTAAATAATATTCCATCGTCCCACTCAAATTCAAATTAAATGTATATCCACTAATATCTATTGCAAGAATTAAACCAAATAGACAATCATTTTGACACAGTCAGGGCATCTAATAGAATTTAAAAGTTTCATTCTCTAATAAAACATTTACGCAAACAGTTACATGTAGTGAAATTGGTAGAGAAAAAACTATCACGCCCCAAAATTGGGGTTAGTGACACTTCGAGAAATCAACACGGAGTGAAAATTTCCATGCTATCACACAAATATTTTGAATATTTTGTACTATATCCCATAGCACCAGAATCACCATTGAACATAATTGACGATAAAGTAAAAATGATTCATAATTTAAGTAACAAATTCGGTATCATCATCTTTAATACTCATAAGATGTACTAAGGCATATTTATGATAGACATAGAAAGAAAAGTCCAACAATCATCTACTAACCGAAAGGACGAAGCAAAATTCAAACCCAAAGTCCCGGTATAAAGCTCTATGCAACTGTCCTCGATGTTCATAACAAAGTCGCCTAACTAGAAGTACCTGTGGAGGGAATATGGGGTGAGTATTTGGGAAAATACTCGTAGGAATTCGATTACTTGTTTGAAAATAATTATCATTTTCGAAACGCAACTTCTTGGTTAGTGTATAAAAGAACAATTTACAAGATATTATGCAGGTAAAAAAATATGAATCATGCTTCCGTATTTAAAACCAAAAAGAAAAAATCTCAAAATATTAATAAAACTTGGAAGTCTCACACATATACTTAATCACATGTCACAATTCAAACATGAAATCGACTCCCCATCACACCCCAGAATACTCCGACGTGGCCATATGTAACACACTAGGACACTTTATGAACTTTCACCAACGGTTGTGATGAGTGGTATTTATATCACTATTTCCCACTCATTTAACCTTATATTTTGTATAGTTTCTTAAGTTATGTGAATATTTTGATGTGTTTTGTGTTATTTTGTAGATAAATAAAGTTTCAGGACATTCTGGAGGTGATTTGGAGCAAAACAGTGAAAATCGGCAAAAGGGCATTTTGGTCATTTCCAGCGTCGTAACGCCAAGACTTTCCACGTCGCGACGCCTAACGTGCACCGGAGTCTGCTAATGTGCGTCGGGTCAACGGATCAGAATTTGAGAAGTTTGACTTTGCTAACGTGCGCCGTGCCACGTGTCACCATCACAGCCGATATGCTAACGTGCGCCGTACCACGTGTCATCATCCTACGCTGCCGACACTCAGACTTGACATGTGTCGCCTCGTCATCAGCCACGTCACTAGGTCAACAGAGTCAACTTGCCACGTCATCATCATCCAATCACAGCGTGACACGTGTCGCAATCCTATTGTGCCGACAATTGCAACGCCACGTCATCGCCACGTCAGCATGACGTCATCAATGACGTCATCACAATAATTGAGTCTTAGCCGCCTTGCCACGTGTCGCTTTAACAGTCAGCCGCCTTGCCATGTGTCCCCTCCTCAGCGTGCCACGTCGAACTGTTCCAGCATCGTGACGCTGGCTTGGCGTCGCGACGCCGGACCCTTACCCGAGCCTATAATTCAGCACGAAATTTCAGTATTTGTTACACCTCTCTCTCTCTTCAATTCTCTCTAAAGAGAGAGTTTCTGTCTCTTCTTTTAAGTTTTTTTTAGTTTTTTAATTTTTAGTTTTGTAAATAATTTTAATTACATTTTGTAATAATAGTAATTAATTTTACTTTTTACTTTTTACAGTTTTTACTATTCACCATGAATAGGTAACTTCCCCCAGCTAGGGTGAAAGGTAATTCTTTTTCTGTTACTATTTAGATTAATCTCCCTTTAAAATAATATATTCACTATTAAAAATACTGACTTAAAAAGGATACCGCTATATTGGCCGGTTGGTAATTTAATTTTAATCTGGTTAAAACCTGACTAATAAATGATACCGCCAGATTGGTCGGTTGGTAATTTAATTTTGGTTCCGCCTTTATGGCTGGTTGGACTTAATTTGACTTAATCAGGATACCGCCAGATTGGTCGGTTGGTTATATTATCACAAGTCTATATATTATTTTATGGGAGATATCTAAATTAGTAGTAGTAAAAGTAATTCCTTTTACCTTAGCATTTTATTGTTATTTTACTTTTCAGTATTTTTACTTTATGTCTTTTACTTTTATGTTTTTACTAGCTCTAGTTATGTGTTAGTTACTGGGGTTGTGATGACTTTTAATATCACCGGTTTATAAGGGGTTATTTTATAGTTTGGGTAATTTAAATTTTACTTATTAAGTCTTAAGCTTAATGCTTCTTGTTGTTTGATCACCAATAAGATTGATGTGGTAAATCTAAAATGAACTAGACATAGTTATTTTAGGTTTCAACCTTAGACTTAATAGCTCACGATCTTCCTTGAGGATAGATAACCCTTTAATAGATTTCCTTACAGAATAGGAATATACCTGTCAGGCGGGGGTAGCATAATTGGAACTTAAACTTAATGAATCCAGATAATTTGGTTGACATAGACATATGGTTCAATTGGGTTAAACTGGGTATTTGTAATTGACCATCGGAAGAGGCTTTTACATAATTTAGTGTTCCAGGTTAGTAA
The DNA here is from genome assembly GCA_019454045.1 of Zanthoxylum bungeanum. Classification (NCBI taxonomy): domain Eukaryota; kingdom Viridiplantae; phylum Streptophyta; class Magnoliopsida; order Sapindales; family Rutaceae; genus Zanthoxylum; species Zanthoxylum bungeanum. The sequence continues at coordinate 210,227 of SKCR01047511.1, forward strand.
ACCGATTTATTACACAAACATAAAATAATCACTTCATCTTTTAAATGATATTAGAATGATTCACAACCCTAGATCTTTGTGTCTTTTGTTATTTTTCTTAGTATTTTCTTTTATATTTTTATTTTGTTACGTAGCAAATCTACAATCAACCAAATCAATCAAAGAATCAATTCCCTTCTCCCTTTAATTAGATATTTGTAAATAAATAGATTCAATAAATAATAACAACGGTATGAATTAAGTCTTTGTGGGATCGATATTTTTATACTACTTGAACGATACGTGCGCTTGCGTTATACGTGTGTGTTTACGCCGGTCAGGTTGTCATCCACACTTTCAACATAGGATTTACAGTTGCTACACCGAAGGTAGTCCTACCCACCTATCATTCAGGACTCTCACCGGTCTATCATCATATACTACGTAGGTCCAAAGACCATCAATATAGCCCCGCATAGGATTTATGGTTCTGTCCATGATAGTCACGTCCATCGATATCTAGGACTCTTGTGTGGTTAATAAAATATAATATTTTATTTTTTTAAGTGTTAAGGAAAAACCAGAAATAAATCTGGGTCCGGAAAAATCTAGTCGGGATAAAAACCGGACAAGGGATGCAACTACCCAAGCCTAGGCATGTTGTGCAAGCAGCATGCTTCTTGCTCAGCATGCTGCCTGCACAAAATACGTTGCATGCTACGCCAGTAGCATGCTAAGTATGCTGCTGAGCAGCATACTAAAAAAACATAAACACTTTTAAAATCACCCAAAATAATTTAATTTCAAAACCAACCATAACACATGTTATGAAACAAACATATATAAATTCTAAATATATATATGCATTTCTTTGAATCAAAATACAACCCAAAATAGAATCCAACAATGAAATGACCTATGGACAATTCTAAGTCACCTAAAGGTGGTCAAGTGATTCTAGAATGGTATTTATAACTCTAAGCTTTAATCAAGAGTTCCAAACTCTAATTTTATGTTTATGTCTAACATAAACATCTTTGACCTTATTAACAAACATATTGTGTTTATACTTCTAAAGCATCCTAATATAATTTATTAGTCTTATTTAAACATTAAGCTATGTGATCATGCATCCAATACATAAAATAACATAACTTAAGAAAAGTTCAAACTTATCTAGCAAGCTTGATGCAAAGATCCAATCTTCTTCTCTTTGTTGAAATGGTAGGAGAACCTCCAAGGTTTGCAAGCTTCACTCCAAGATCCAATATTGATTCCAATATTAGGAAGCTTCAATCCAAGATTCAATCTTGATTTCTACTAGATGAAATGTTATAGAGACCTCACAAGCTTCTCTAAACACTTCTCTAACTTAGACTAATTTCTCTAAGAATTTGCTTGTACTTAGCTTTCTCAAGATTTTCCTTTTCTTAATTAAAACTTTCCTAAAGCTTGCTATTCATAGCAAAACTTAAGCAATTTTTAATTAATAAAAGTTGTAATAAACTTTTATGTGGGCTTAATCTAATTTGTCCAAATATATATAATTAGGTGTGACCAATCTCCATTGTCTCCCACTTTGATTTAATCCAATTAAATCAAGCTAAGGATTAGGTAAAGGATTAGTTCAATATTTCCCACTTTGATTTAATCCAATTAAATTAATCCAAAACCACATATTATTACATACTTACAATTACCATAATATCCTCAAATGGTAGAGATAGTTATGATTTTACAATTAAGCCCTTGTGTAATTATTAAATTAATTCAATTAATCCAATTAGGTCAAAGAAAATAATCAATGTTATCTAATAACACTTTATTATCTTAGTTAATAATTAATCGGCTACCTAAGTGCTCAACGAGTACACTATATGGTAATTGTAAGTATATTATGAATATAAGATATGACAGATGGACTTCAAGACAACATTCTTGAATGGTAGTCTTGATGAGAGCATCTATATGATATAACTAGAGGGGTTCGTAGACCAAGGTCAATAGCAAAAGGTTTACAAGCTACAAAGGTCCATCTATTGATTCAAGCAGGCATCTTGATCTTGGAATATATGATTTGATGCAATGATCAAGTCTTGTGATTTTGAGCAGAACGTCGATGAACCTTTTATATACAAGCATGTCATTGATGGTAAGGTGATTTTTCTTATTTTATACATCGATGCTATTTTACTAATTGAGAATGATGTAAAAGTATTATCGGAAGTAAAATCCTGGCTAGCTAACTTATTCCAAAAGATAGATTTGGGATAGACGAGTTATGTACTTGGGATCCAGATTATTCGAGATCACAAGAGGCAACTGTTAGCTGTATCTCATGCATCTTATATCGACAAGATTATTATGCGGTTATGGATGCAAAATTCCAAGAAAGGCAATTCACTTTTTCTGACATAGAATTCACTTGTCGAATGAATAGTTTCCTAAGACACCTCAAGCAGTTGAGGAGATGAGACATATCCCATATTCCTCTGCCGTTGAAAGTCTTTTCTATGATATGTTTTGCAATGCACGAGAGAGGACATCCGTTATGCAATGGGAGTAGTCAGTAGTTTTTCATTCTAACCCTGGATTAGATCAGTGGGTGACTGTAAAGCATATTCTCAAGTATCTTATGAGAACGAGAGACTATATGCTTGTATACTTTGGAGAGGATGTGATACTTTGAGGATATACAAAATCTGATTATCAGACGGATGTAGTTTATGGGAAATCAACATCCGAATCAATATTCACCCTAGTTGGTGGAGTCATAGTATGAATGAGTATAATGCAATCTAGCATTGCGAACTCCACCATGGAGGTTGAGTATGTAGCAGCTTGTGAAGCAACTAAGGCAGTTGTATGACTCTATAAATTCTTGGGAGGTCTTGAAGTTATTCCAGATATGGATAAACCACTAACATTTTATTGTGATAATTTTGGTGCAATGGTAAATTCCGAAGAACCAAGAAGCCACAAGAGAGGGAAGCATGTAGAGAGGAAATATCATATCTTTAGAGAGATATTGTAAATATCATCTGCAAAGTATCTGACTAATCTTTTTACAAAGACCTTGACGGCTAAAGTGTTTAAGGTCACCTAGAGGGTCTAGGATTATGGGACATATCTCATTTGCTCAAGTGTAGGTGGGAGATTGTTAGGATATATGCCTAAGAGCATAATGTAATATGAACACATGATTTTATTTTAAGAAATAATCGATGCAATTATTTATTTATTAAAATATTGATTTTAAAATCTCATATTACAAATTATCATGTATGCCCTTAGATACTAAATGTACTTTCGGACTTAGTGTATAAGTATTATACACAAAAGAATTTAAGTCTGAAATCAGTAATCCTAAATAGTCCGTAGAGAGAAAACAAAGATGAGCACTTTGTTTGTGATTTATCTACAGTTGCGGTCCATTTCATATTATATGACGATTTTGATCTGGGTTCGTTCATATGGTGACATGGGAATGGATGCACCTTATATGATGCGATCATATAGAACTAGACCAAGATAGAAATGAATTTCTTTTAATATCCATTAAATAAATAAATTCATATCAGTCTAATAGATGATCATATATAGGTTGATCTGAATCCTGAGTGTAATACGAACTCCTGCATGACAGATTATGTCCTTTGATTTACAAAGGTGAGGTTGGTGAAGAAATCAAGACCAATAGCTACGTACTTTGGGGATATAGTTTAGTGTGAGGCTATGGATATTTTACATAGATATAGAGTTCACTTCTTCTTGTGAGAAGTATAAGAGTATCTTCCTTATGGATTGATTTGGTACTTGAACGATTAGAGCACGCAACTCTTTCTATTACGAATAGAAAGATTAATAATCATGATAGTTATGAAAAAATCATTCATTAGAGAATCAATGGTACTTATGACACAAAATAATTAGAGGGATATAACGAACATCATGACACGGCTCTAATTATGAGATACTTGTGGAGGGTCAATCTGTATGTAGTGATTATATCGGTGGACACCGATGAGTTTCGATATAAAATATATGTGTAGTAATGAGAGTGCAGCTTTAGGTTTTTAGTGGAATAACCTAAAGTTAATAATTCATAATATTTGATTAAAGAGTTTTAATTAATATTCTGGGATTATTGGAGCTCGGAGGTGCATGTCCATTTGATCCCCATGCTAACTCGATATACTATAGCAAATCATATCATAATTGGATAGTCCAATTATGAACTCACTTGCAATATAATAGATTATGTTAAAATTATTAATATGATAAATAATTGAACTCACACTTGAAAACTATATTAAATAAGTGTAATATAAAATTTCCATTATTTAATGATTATGAGATAATCATATACACTTATATTTATATTTTGTAAATATTAAACTATATGATAATTTAATTATTATTTTGAATTAAAATCTGTATTAATATTTGATATCAATTCACATTATTTCAAAATGAGTTACAAAATGTGTATTAAGGTGGAGGTTTAATGTCTTTAATATGAAGACATTTAACCATGAATTTTGTTGTTATAAAATTTGACAAGTTTGGCTAAAAATGCCTAAGGATTTAAGGATATAATGGTAATTTCAATTACAATTATGTTAAACTAAACCCTAGCATATAAAAGCAAAAGTTATTTTGTTTTGTGATAAAAAAATCTCATTGTTGAAAAAATACCTAGCCACCTTATTCATCTTCTTTTCTCTCAAGGGTTGAAAGAAAGAAAACAATAGTGTGACATTTTTCTCTAAAGAGTTTAGAGATTAAAAATTAGGAGTGAAGCCCACACTTTAATTTGTTGGTAACGAGAATAGCACAGAAGGCTGAGTGGTGTTGACAAAACCATCTTCTCATTCTTATTCGAGGCTGATTCAGGATTGTCTTTGAGCTAGTTCGGAGGTTAAAAACACTCATAATTGTTGCAGATGATTTAGTATAGTGAGCAGAATTTTGTGATTTGTAGCAGTGAATAGTAACCTCTAGTACTGTAGCAGTGAACACTGACCACACTGTAGCAGTGAATAGTGAAGGTGAGCACTGTAGCATGAAAAGTAAAATTTTTCAAGGGCGATCCCGGTTGCCTAACACTCTTCCGCCGTGCGGGAAATTGTTTCCTACAGTATTATCGGGTCTACCTGTCTTTAATGATATGTTGTTTTTTGAAGATTTAACTGAAAAATATTCTCAAATGATAATTTAGTTGGCTTGACTCCTACAGTGAAAGTAAGAGGTCACAGGTTCAAGTCCTAAGGGATACATTTAATTTGTGTTTGGGTTTGGGTAGGGTGGGGTGGGGGTATATTATGTCATAGTTATATTTTTGAGTGAAAAAAATTCGTAGTTAGTTAAATAAAAATATAAGGTCTTTTGAATTGAGAAATGACAACCACATCCTTATTATTCATAAATTTTCTATTCATTCAACATTTAGTGCTATCCACCGAAAAAAGGATAAACTCTCCGTCAAAAGACCTATCACCTAATGTAATCCACCCAATAAAGATACAGATTCAAAACAATGGCAGTTTTAAAAACCTTAGCCTATCAATGGTAAAAAAAATAAGCTATCTAACTTGCAACTTTGTCGGAAGAAAAGAAACATCCCACTTTATGTCCTGTAAAGTTTTTTGTACATTGATATATATAATAGTCCCACTTTATGTCATGTAATCGGACATGTCAATTTTGGGCAATAAACTTTATTCTTTATGATTTTGAATGATTAACGTTTCTGCCTAATTTTCGTTTAGCCTAAGATAGTTCTAAGCATCTCTGTAGGATACTTTGTGAAATTCTCTGAGAGATGGTCCAAGGGATGGAGAGGAGTACTTCATCCCCAGATTACAAATAAAGCTAAATAAATATAAAATCTAACGATCCTCATGAATGAATAATAGAGGGACAGTTGGTGTTTTCCATTAAGAATAATAAAATAACGGATGTATCTTCGAAGGATTAGGACCCATGTAGGGCCTGAGACCATCTTACATAATATCAGGACCATCTTACAATTTCTCCTTTTAACCATGGAGCTATAGCTTCTGTCGCCACCAAAAATTATAGTTGATTTCAAATTTAGCCACCAAAAATTAATAACTTATGTACGGCCAATGAGGTAGTGGCCTCATTGGTAACCCATGTCTCTCACCAAGTGAGACACATGGGTTCGAGTCCCCGCAAAAGGAGTGGGGACTCAAACCTTCCTCTTTAGGAGGAAGAAGTTCTCCTATATGGGAGTTGATTCCCAAGCTGTGTCTTGGCTGATTTAGAATTTGTAAGTCCCGAGCTACGTCTCGGTTGATTTCTGGGCAGTGCTATAAATCAAGAATCCCAATTGATAGCATATTGTAATATATGTAGTTTGTAATAATTCAAAAAAAAAAAAAAATGTTCAAATGGATTGAAATCAAGGACTTGATGATTCGTGTACCATTGTTGTATTAATTTGGAGCCACGAGAAAAAGGTTTATATATTGGATATGATTTAGATTGCAATCGGACTACTTGCATAGGGGTTATGACCTCAACTTATGCATATATAAGTAAACCTTTTCACTACAAGCTACTTGTTTAATTGTTCTGATTGGTAATTGTATGTTGTATATGTGCAACAAGGTTAATATTATGATGAGATGCTTTTGTGACTGTACAATTCTTTTTTATGAAAGGCAAAATTATTAGATGAGAGTACTGTTATTCTCAGGGAAGCCTACTTGCCTTAAATTTTAGTGAGCTTTGGGCGATTTCTCAAAATGAAGTTTTATGGATAAATGATAAAATACTATAAGTCATATTATAGATTTTAAATTTTAAATTTTCCTTAAATTTTGACCCATAATTTTGGGCAAAATTTCGGGGGCTCATCCAACAACTAGTATGAACTGTGCCAGGGTCACCTCTGGTTATTTTACGATGAAAGGGAGAATAATGTTAGGGTTAGTGCTTGGATCGTCAATCCAGATCTTACTTATGTATGGTTCATGAATACAAACAATTATTTTTTCCATAATATTTCATATTTATGGTAGCATCTGTTGTCTTTATATATATTCGATCTAATTCGATTAGATTGAAACTAAATCTGGTTTAGTGATATGTATATATTAGACAAAGACCCAAAGATTTACAACATAGTGCACCGTTACAACATAATTTATAATTGACATTGGGAAGCGTCACTATAAGTTGTATATTCTCAAACAAAGTTTCAGGTCAAGATTTCCCGACACATGTCGGTTAGAAAAATCCGCTGAGACCATTACATGTCACATATCGAGACTTAGTCCGATGGTTAATCAAAGTGAACTATGAGTCTTTCGAGACTCGTATAGACATGTATGTGTTTATTTGATAATCACCAAATGACTCACTTAAGATTTCCTAATAAATGGTACACCAACGTCAATATGAATCTTCTCGACTCGTGTAGCATAGTTGTCCTTAGACTTGAGATATCACTGTGGATATGTGAGTTATCCTTCACACTTTGATAATAGTCACGTCAAGACCTATTTATGTCAGACTTCCACATGTTCTTTGGGTTTGGACCGTTGCTAATGATATCCGGTGTGTGTCAAGATAGAATCTGTCAGTCTTGTGTATAGGGCATAGGTATCCTGCACATGTTTGTGATCTGTTAAATCCATGGTCGTGGTAAACTGCAGAAGCGAGTTCCGAGTGTTATTTATAGATCATAAATTCGTAAGTAAATTATATTATACCTTAGGGATTTGATGTTCTCATCTATATCTCTGGTATAATATAGATAGCTTGTGACAGAAGGATTATACATATGCGATCATCTAAACTTGCATAGCTCAGCGAGATAATCCGCAGCCGTCATAATTTATAAGTGAGTGAATTATTTAAATGAATTTAGATTTCGTGATGGATGTACCTACTATTGGGATATATGCCATAGAGCTTCATGTAATGTAAACTAAATTATATGTTATAAAATAATAAGATGCATTATTCATTTCTCAAAATGTTTGTTTTATTTCGCATATTATAAATTGTCTTATTTACCCTTGATTACTCATGTGCCTTAGACTTAGTGTATAAGTGTCATACACAAGAGTATTTAAGTATGAAATTAGTAATCTAAAATAGTCCATAGAGAGCAAACAAAGCGGGTATTTGCTTTGTACTTTATCTCTAGCTACAGTCCATGTGATGATATAAGAATGAAGTCTCTGATACGAGATCGTCCATGTGATGATATGAGGATGAAGGCACCTTATTTGCGCTGTTTGGGCGAAATCGTAGTTTAAAATTTTTAAACTTACGAATAAATTATTCAATACCAAATATTAATAATTCATTCATATTTCATTTAAACATATTTATTCGATATCATGTAACGACATAAATAATATAGAAATATCGCAAAACTTTTGCGAAAACATTTTTCCGCAAAATAGCATACAACGCGTTTCCGGCCGAACCGACCAATCAATGCTCATGGGGTCTGCCCAGGTCAGCCCCAAAAATATTTGGACAGTTCGTGGGCTGCCCGAACAGTATCCAGTCCACTGTTTGGGCAGCCGTTACCTGATAAAACCGTTTTTTTACCATTTTCACGTATTTTCACTCCGAAATAATTTCGGATATATATTTTTATTGGGCAATTATAATAAATAAATTTTTTCAAATTACTCAATAAATAAAAACTGAGTTTTTATCTGAAAAATCATATTTATCATTAATTCCTATGAGACCCCTACACTTTGCAAATTAATCATTTTGGTCCTTAAATTGTCAAATACATATTTAATTGATTCCAAGTCAATCCCAAATTAATTTATACAATTTGTAACATAAACCAGAAACTTTTCCAGAATTCTGAAACTGCCCAGATTTTTCCAGAATTACGAAAACAGCCAAGATTTTGTATTAATTGTAATTTGGCCCAATTTGTTCAAAACACATCAAGATCAAATCCAATCAATCCCAAATTTGCCACACATCAAATATACATCAAATTATATCATATATATGAAAATCCCCAAAATTGAAATGGGTTAAGAACCCTAATTTCATAAATTACTCAAATTGGACAATTTACATTAAATTGACAAAATTCAACACTTTAATCATCCAATTACCACACCAATCAAGTCTCACCATCATGAAATTAATCAAGAACAATTCTAGGTTAATTATGAATGACTAATTAACCCTAGAATGGCAATTTTAATTTTCTAATTAATTTATTAAGCTTAATTACAATAATAAGCAAATAAATTTATCATACATGCATAACATCCTCAAACAAGCTTCCAACAAATTTAATTACAAATTAAAAGAGTAGAGAAACAAACTTAACAACACAATTTGAAGTTAAGAATAATAGAAACATTTTCTACGTAGAAGAAAATGTAAGAAACTTACAAAAATTCCAAATTTTTGACTTTGATTTTCCTTTCTTTCTTCAATTTTCTCTCAACTCACTTTGTAAAATTTTGTTGAACTTATGTTATTGTTGTAATTGAAAACAAAATATTTTTTTGTTAACCAAAACCAAATGGCCTAAAATTTGAAACAAAATAATAATAACAATTATTTTATTTTTGTAACAATTCCATTAGTCCACATTTTGCTTTAATAATGTAACACTTATCTTTAACAAAGTTATCAAACAAATGGACCAATGGTTTGATGCCATTAAAAAGAAAAAGAAAATTATCAAAGATATTTATTTTATTAATTAGTTTCATTATTTAATAATTTAATAATTAAATAATTAAATATAAATATCTTAAATATATGTATTATATTTACATTAAATATCTCACATACATATATTAATGATATATGTCAATATCACAATTTGATATTTTATTAATGTGTATTTAATAAAATCAAGTATTAAATACAAATACACATTAATTTTTGAAATGACCGTTAGGTCCCAATTGCATGTATTTTTCATTTAACCATTAAACGAGTTATAAATAATGAATATTATTCATAACAGTTGCCCTAGTGCTCTACAAGTATATTTCATTAGTTAGACTCTCTAGGTTCAGGCATATTCGTCACGAAATCCAATTTCTTATCCATAATTCACCCACCCGTAAATTATGACGATCACGGATAAACTCACTGAATCATACAAGTCGAGGTCATTGAATACGTATAATCCCTCCGTCACAGGTATCCAGATTATCCCAGAGATATAGATATAAACGTCAAATCTTTATAGGAATAATCTCATCGACGTATCTATTAGAAATCTCTAAATAACATTCGGAACTCACTTCCAAAGTATACTATGGCCATAGATTTAACAGATTTCTAATCAATTAATGGACTACCTATGCCCTGTACATAGGACTCACAGATCTTTTCTTGATACACAGGATATCATGAGCATGAGTCCACACCCAACGAATGGACGGAGGTCTTATCTAAATAGATCGGTAACTTGACTGTCATCTAAGTGTGGAGGATAACTCATATATCCACAATGGTATCTCAAGTCAAAGAATCACTATGCTACTCAACCCGAGAAGATTCCTATTGACGTTGGTGTACCATCTATTAGGAAATCTTCGATGAGTCATTCAGTGTTTATCAAATAAACACCTACACGTCTATACGAGTCTCCCAAGACTCATGGTTCATTAGGATAAGCCATTGGACCAAGTCCGATATATGACATGTATTGGTCTCAGCGGATTTTACTAACCGATTCGTGTCAATAAATCTTGGTCAGGAATTTAATTTAAGGATATACAACTTATAGTGACACTTCCCAATGTCAATTACAAACTATGTTGTAACTGCGCACTACGTTGTAAATCCTAGGGTCTTTGTCTAATATATATACATATCACTAAAGTGAATTTAGTTTCAATCTAATCGAAATTAGATCGAATATGTATATAAAAGACAAAATGTGATACCATTTAAATTAGTAATATTATGAAAAAAGGTATTGCTCGTATTCATGAATCGAACATAAATACGATCCGGATTGGCACTCAGAGCACCAACTCTAACATGGTCATATATGGATTGATCTGAATCCTAAGTGTATTACAAACTCCTACATGGCAGGCTGTGTCATTTTATTTACAAATGTGAGGTTGGTGTAGCAATCTCGACCAATAGCTACGTACTTTGGGGACATGGTTTGAGGTGTAGCTGGGGACATTTTACATAAATATGGAGTTCACTCATTCTTGCGAGAAGTAGATGAGTATATTTCTTAAGGCTTGATTCGATATTTGAACGATTAGAGCGCTCAAGTCTTTCTATTACGAATATAATTATTAACATTCATAATGGTTATTAATAAATTGTTCATTAGAGAATCAATGGTATTTAAGGTAAAAATAATTAGTGGGGTATAATGGACATTATGACCCCGCTCTAATTATGAGATACTAGTGAAGAGCCAATCCATATGTAATGACTATATTGATGGACACTGACATAGTTCGGCTTATTTTATCTATCTACGGAAACGAGAGTGCAGCCTCAGGTTTTTAGTCGAGTAATCTGAAGTTAATAATTCAGAATATTTAGTTAAAAGTTTAATTAATGTTCCGAGATTTTTAGAGTTTGGAATCGTATGTCCATTTGGTCCTCGTACTAGCTCAATATACTTTAGCAAATTAAATATAATTAGATAGTTCAATTATAGACTCACACACACACAAAAAAACGCGCGCACACACACACATATATATATATATATTATTAATTGGATTAATAATATATTTTTCTCACACATGTAACTTTGTATTATGTTTAATATAAAGTTTTTCATTTTATTAAGCAAATGATTATGAGATAATCATTTATTGTATTTAAAAAGTTGTAATTATTAAATTATTTTGATAATTTAATATATAAATATATATTTGGTGATAAATAATTATATATATATATATATATATATATATATTATTACTAAATTGGATGTGATAAAATTTCCATTAACACCCTTTGTCATTATCACAAATGACTTTCTTTTTTAAAAAAAAAATAAAAATTTAATTGTTTTATTTAAATAAATGATTTTTTTATTTTATTGTTTTAATTTAAAATAATAATAATACCTATACTTCTTTAAATAACCTATTATTTATTTCTTTATTTCTTTTACTTTTTAATTTCATTATTTAATTTTATTTTTTATTTAGATCTTTTATTTTTTATCTCATTTATTTTTTTCTATTTTACTTATTTAATTTTCTTTTGAGTATTATTTAATTTATTTAACAATACTTATGTATAATAGAAAAATATTATCTTTTATGTTAACAAAATATATTTTCAGAGAATAGTACATATAATAATACACAAAAAAGAAATACCCGCAAAAATATAAAAATACCAAGTGCACAAATAGGAGACTTTTGAGACAACATAAATTAAAATTTGTATTTTTATATATTTTGTGTATTATTAAATGTACTTTTCTCTGAACATGGTTAAAATAATATTGGTATAAGAGATTTCTCACTTGAAAAAAATATTTATTCGCAATCTATATATATAATCGTTTTAGTAAAATTATTGAATAAATTAATAAATCATCAAAAGGAAATTAAATAAATAAAAAACAAAATAAATAAAAATATATAAAGGTTTATTAAATAAGTAAAAGAGGAAAAAATATTTATAAAAATGAGATTAAAAAAATAAAATAATTAAACAAAAAAAAATTAAATTATAAAATAAAATAAGAGACTTTTCATAATTAAATCAAAAGGTAAATTATTTAAAAGAAGAAGGGCAACATTGTCATTTTATAGGGAACATGTAATATCCCAAGTTTTTCGGAATAGTGCTAGAAGGTTTTTGAATTAAAGTTTAAGTTTTGAAACTGGATGGTGTTTGAAAAAAAGAGATTATGTGTTGGAAATTAGACCGGAACGTTTTATAATGAAGCTTCGTCATGTTGGAAAACACTTGGTTTTAAGAACCGATTACATGATTCCTGTTTACATCGTTATATGCATAAAAGATTATTATTTCGGATATAAAAATCAAAAACCCGATTGAGCTGATTCTTAAACCATTGAACTCGTTTTCCCGAGACGAACAACTTTCATGTTGAACACTTTTCAAAATTTGTATCGGAAAGGCTCAAAAAATGTGAATTTTCGTGAAAGCCCCATGATAGAGACCTGGCTGCAATTTTACGAGGTCAAAACATAATTTTTTTGAAATTTTTCTATATATACCCCAAAGTTTTTAGAATTAATAAAATTGGAATACCTTCACATATCTCTCACACTCAACCCCCTTGTATATTCACGCATGTTAAGTAGTGGACTCGCCGGTCACCGCCGGCAGACGAGCTGGTGCTAGTCGATGCACCGACACTTCCACTTGCCAACGGTGGCCGGAAGTGAGTTAGATACGTTGGTAAATGGCGAGGGAGAGCAGGAAAACATGCGAAGTGAATTTTTTGATCTCGCTCGTCGCTTCGTTTCACAGCCTGAGCCACTCACCAAATCGAAGCTCTCAAAGGGTACTACAAGTTTGCAGTGATGAATTTTCTAGTTCTTATATGATTGCATGCAAAACAAGAGAGAAAGATTCGATGAATAGTGACTCACGAATGAACAGTACCTTTGAAATCTCTGTAAGACTTCCCGGTAAAAATTTACAAATTTCAAGTTTATCATTAAATGTTCGGATGTTTCCAGTAACTTCGTAAAGTAGCGTATTTATATAAATTAAATTGTTTGGGTTTGAATATATTGAATATATGTATTTGATAGAATTTGAGTGAAAAAAGAACGAGTTGGATCGATCCGATAGATTAAGTAATTTTTCGATAAAAGTGCATTTTCCGTGCATTAATGTGTTTTTTATTGTAATGATAGATATGAGTCATATATGATGATATAATAGTGTTTTGATAAATCTGGGTTGGTTCGAAGGATTCGAAACCTTTCCGTAGCGTTTGTGGAAACTTTTACGGAAGATTTTCCAAAACACTTAATTTGAGAATTCAAGTTAACTAGTGGATCAAATTAGTCTAGTATTTTAGGACTATGAAACTGAAAATAATGAAATCAGACTTGATCAGGTTGTCCCAGAAAGGCTTCAAAAGTGTGAATTTCCGAGGAAGCCCCATGGCAGGGACATAATTGTAATTTTATGGGGTCAGAATGTAATTTCAGAATTTTTTCTATAAATACCCCAAGGTTTTCTGAAATCAAGAAAATGGCAAAATCCTCAAGACTTCCCACTCGACCCCCCTGTCTCGCTTTAACACATTGAGGATCTCCTGGTAAGAGGGAGGTGCCGGCCACCCTTCATCTTGTGGTGGCCTATGGCAGCCTAGAATGCTGGCGAATGACGCGTAAGTGAATGTGACATGTGTAGAAATGGGTTTGTCAATTCTGGATCGTCGCTTCATTTCATGGCCCGAGCCACCTGTTCAATCGAAGCTCTCGAAATTTCATCAATTCCAATACGTTCGTGGGATCATTTATAGTTCGTATATGCCCTCAAAATCTCGGTAAGACCTCCGATAAAAACTCGTTATTTTCAAGTTTATCGTTAAATGTTCGGATGTATCCAATAGTTTTGTAAATTAACGTATTGATATAAATTGAATTATTTGAGCATAAGTATAGTGAATATGTGCATTTGGTAGAATTCGAGTGAAAATAAAACGAATTGGATCGATCTGATAGATTATGAAAATTTCCTATAAAAGTGGGTTTAATGTGTATTGATGTTTTCCTAAGTCTAATGATAGATATAAGATATATATATATATATATATATATATATATATATATATATATATATATATATATATATATATATATATGATACAATAATATTTAGATAAATCCAGACAAGTTCGGAGGGTTCGGGACTCTTCCGTAGTATTTGCAGAAACTTTTTCGAATTAGTTTGTAATGATGTTTTAATATTATTGGAACTGAAAACATTGAAATCAGACTTGATTTGGTTGTCCCAGGAAGATATAGAGTATTGTCTTACTTAAGTCGAGAATTTTGTAAATCGCAATTCTGACGACGTTTTTCCATTTATTTAGATATATTTGACTAGTACCTGGAGTGCTCGCGAAGCCACGTAAGTAACTCACGTGATGGGTACTTTATTGGTTGATTTTCATTTTATATATATATATATATGAATATATGATTGAAGTGTTTAGAATAAGACGATGATAATTAAGGGATATTCTTGGGAATAAAGTTTGAGATTATGTATGGTTAAGATAATCAACCACCAGATGTATGAATTTTTGTAATGCTATGATATGAAGTGAAATCTTTGATGAGGTTGATGTTTATTGATGTATGTAAATGTATGCACATGCAATAGTATATACGCGTATATGTAAATGAACAAATATATGTATAAACATTGGTACACATATTTGTATATGTATGTGATGATAAGCTATGAACAATTCGAGTATATAAGATCAGTAAAGAGAACAATATATGCTTTATGAATTTGTATTAGCACGTGTAGATGACCGTCATTGGAATAAGTTTGTTGTTGACTAATGCATACGATTTAGCTGTATAGAGATTGAGTTGGTATAAGCTAAGTCTTTCCTGGGTGATAGAAGTACGTGATTGATAAGATACATATATGAATGGAAATTTATATTTGGTAAGATATTGTATCAATATTTCAGATAAGAATTCTAAACGAGAATGATTGATCGATAAGTCAAGGATATGAGGACTCTAAAGGCTATGATATCAGAATTTAATGTGATGGGTATATTCATATATTTGATGTATATACGTATGTGTTTGATGATTCTGTTGATAAAGCAATGTTTGTCAAGTATATGCTTGTGTATGAAAACGTGCGATAATTTTGTGTCACGTGGTATGTGTGCACATGTGTATGTTTAATATGTTGATGATTTCGTGTTGTAGTAGTCAAGTTGGTTAGAAATCTGTTCAGAAGGCAATTATGTCATACCTATTCTAAAATAGGTAATGTGTCTCGTACGAGCATTGTATGTGTAGGCCAGCCATATGTATTATTTGATGATGTGTTATTTGATGTATTGATTGTTATATG
Organism: Zanthoxylum bungeanum; assembly: GCA_019454045.1. NCBI lineage: Eukaryota > Viridiplantae > Streptophyta > Magnoliopsida > Sapindales > Rutaceae > Zanthoxylum > Zanthoxylum bungeanum. The sequence continues at coordinate 226,280 of SKCR01047511.1, forward strand.
TGCTTCGTTATCGGTTGCACGATGATTGTATGTATGCCTGAGTGCATGTATGTGTACGATAGAACTTGTAATATGTGTTGAAAGTATATGCTTATGTAAAATGAATGAATGATTTGAAAATCGATGTGAATATCAGATGTTATAAAGCATGTTTGTAAAGTTGTATTGGTATATACGTATAATGTGTTTGTAGAATTCTGAAATTGGATTTGCATGAATGTAAGAGAAGTGGGCTATGATTTCTGAACTGATATGCGTGAAAGTGTATATGTCACGAATGTTAAGTTAACGTAAGGTTATTGGAATGGAAGAAATTTTGTTTCAAAGTGAAGGAAGGTTGTTTGACTCATTGATTTGAGAATATGTCAAAGATGGGCATTCTTAATAAAATTTAAGTAAATAACTTCATGTTTCTTGTAATTGAGATTATTTCGATGTAAAATGACATATTTTGTGATATTCGTATTGATGTTTTGTGTGATTTGGATGTTTGGCTAATAGATTGGCATATATGTGAATATGTATATATAAGAATTTGACATGGATAAAGTATAAATGATAATAAAAAGTTGATAAATATGAAATTATAATAATTTAGTAATTCTGAAAAAAAAAATTGCTCATATGCTTGACTTGTATGCTTTGTTTGTAGTATGAGCATGGTTACTAACTGAGTTTTTAAAACACACACCAAACCAATTTGTTAGTTTTATAGGTTGGCTTCCAGACAGGTCAACCACTTCAGCTTTGGGAGTCATACTCGAGACGTGGATCGCCCAAGTTGCAGTCACCATCGCAAGTGTCATGGGAAAATTTTTAGAGGTTTAGGATCTATGATTAATATGTTATTTATCGTACTGAGCACGCTGTTTGTAGATATTAAGTAAAAGTTTTGATTTGTCTATGATGTTGTGGGTATGGAGCCCTTAAGTGTTGATTTTGATTTCGATGTGTTTTATGTGGATCTGAGGTCCTTTTGTATGTTTGATGTTTTTTAGGTTCCGTTTTGATGCTGGACTGTGATCCATGTTATCCAATTTTAGAATACAGCATGCCATTTTTTTAAAAAAAAAATCTGAGATTTATGGAGATGGGTTGATCCTGTCTCCTACCGGTAGCATTCTGCCTCTGGCGGGATAATATAGTTGTGGTATCAGAGCAAAGGTTTAGGTGTCGGTGACTGCAGCTTTAGGGTATCCGATTGTCTGAGTAAGTTTTCTGTTGCGTATAGACTATATAGGTCTAAGTTTTCTGTTGCGTATAGACTATATAGGTCTTATGTTTAAAACTTGGTTGGTCTAAGTTTTCTGTTGCGTATAGACTATATATGTCTTATGTTTAAAACTTGGTTTGATTTCTGGTATATGATATAATGTGGAATGGTATTGATTGATATGGGTGATTCAGATCATCTGTCCATGTTTGTATACTATGAATAGATGTATGTATATATGTATACTAAGTTAAAAATATGTCAGTTATATAGAAATATGAATATGTATGTGATTTGAAATCATTGTGTTTTAAGATACGAGAAATTCCAAGATGTTGATAGTCTGAATTGTGAACGGTTATTTTGACTTATGTTTTGAAAACTTGGTATTTGATATTTGGCATAAAAGTGTTTTGAAAAGAAAAATGAAAGGAAAGAAGAAAGAAAGAAAGAAAGATTCAAATATTTTGATTTTGATTTTAAAGGATAAAGAAAATATTTCCGCCTCGATGCTTGATTCACGTTTTCATGTTTTGTGATTTATCGATATGTTTCCGACTCGGTGCTTGAAAATGATTTTGATGTTTTTAAAATTTATTTCTATCATGGTGCTTGATAGTTTATGTTTTTTTACCCTCAGTGGCACTTGTATATGTTTCTTTCCAACTTTCCAGACCATCGAAAAATGGCTGGCCCGCTATTTTGTCAATATGGTTCGTACACTGTCCGGTCAGTGCGTGCAACTGGAACAGTGGACATTCGATATGCATTTTGAAAAGTTTGTATTAAAGATTTATTTTTGATTTTAACATATTTATGTTTTGGGGCGAAAAGAATGATTTCAAAAGAATTATATTTTGATTTTGATATGTTTTTATATCGTTTATGATATTATATCATAGCTCAATTCTCTTACAGACATGCAAGTCCAAATTCCAGAATTCTAATCTGGAGACGTTTATGATATCGGAAACCTACAAACACATTCAGTCTTTTACGTAAACATACATACATGCAGTTGCAAACCTAGCCAACACAATTCATAGCATTTTATAGTCACATTGGTTGACAGATAATTCATTTCACAGAGACATACAAATCCAAATCCAAACGCATAATGTGTTCTATCATATATACATACATACACTCAGACCTACATACAATCATCGTATAACAAATAACGAAATATAAATAACCTTCTATATACCAAAGAACACATAACCAAACTAAAACATACACACACATGCGCATATATAACGTAACATAAACTCATCGCACAACACTTTGACTCACAATCCAATTATTCATATACATGCGTATATATTGAAAATGTGAATATACACATCACTACGGATCTAGAAGCCATATATTGTAATAGTCTTCACATCTTTTACTTAATGATCAATCATATTCAAACACATATGCATACTCAATCACAAATCTTCACAATTAAGGAAGAATATATGTTATACTAATCTTTTTTCATGTTAAACTACGTAAACCCCATACAAACAAATCGAATGTATCAATCAATAACGAACATATTCAAATATCGTACACATACATATGTTTATGCGAGTTCAAAAATCATAACTTATTTCATTTACCAAACCTATAGATACAGATTATACATATCCAATCATTATATATATATATATATATGATACATATACATTTATATTTACATGTACATGTACATACAATTACGGGTTCATACAGTCACATATATAAGCATACGCATATGGAAGTTAAATTCATTAATTATCTCATTTTATTTTATATCAATAACAAAAACCCTAACCCGTGGTGATTGGTTGACTTAAAGTATAAATAATCTCTATAAAAATGGGTACACCTACGCCCATATATATATATATATATATGACCCTTACAGTTACCATATTTCATAAACAAAACAAATCAACTCATCTCAAGCTCTGTTCCCAAAGACCCTCTTAAATATCCTCATCTTATCCTAAACATTTCAACTTCTCTAAACCTTTCTACACCATTACTTTCCAATCATCATTTATGAAATCAAATATCCATAGCTAGGCTTATATGTCAAACTCACAACTCGAGTCCCCTTCCGTGCCATTCAAAGTAATCGCATACACATATACCCATCATTATATCTATTTAAAAAATGAATCAACAAATTAAGTACTCATCTCATGGTTTACTTACCTGGCTTCTTGAGCACTCCTGGTCCCAGTCAAATCTGTCAAAAAAATTGGTGAAACGCCTTCAGAATCGTGGTATAACATAATTCTCGACTTAACTATGATAAAATTTCGGATCTTTCTGGGACAACTAGATTAATTCTGATTTCAGATAATCAATGAGTTAACTTAAATCCTTCGTTTACATGATTTCAGAAAATCTTTCGAAAGAATTTCCGCAAATATTATAGAAGGGTCTTGAACTCGGAACCTACCCGGATTCATCTAAACATTATCATATCATCAAATATCACCTATATCTAATATCACATTTAGAAAAAAATCAATACACGTGAAATCCACTTTTTATCGAAAACTTACATAATCTATCGGATCGATCTAATTCGTTCCGTTTTCACTCAGATTCTACCAAATACACATATTCTATATACTTATGCTCAAATATTTCAATTTATATCATTATGTTACCCTATGAAGCTACTGGAAACATCCGAACATTTAACGAAAAACTTGAAATTAGCGGATTTTTACTGTGTGGTTTTAACGATATTTCAAGGGCATATACAAAATCCCAACGATCCCATGAACGCGTTGGTATTGACGAAAATTCAACCAGATCTGCTTTTCATTTAGAGCTATTATTCACAATTTCTTTCTTTCTCATTTTACGTGCAACCATACACGGATCGGAAAAATCATCACCGACAACTTGTAGTACTCTTCGAGGGCTTCGATTTGGCGGGTGGCTCGAGCCATGAAACCACCCGATGAGCCGGGATCAGAAAATCATACTCCCTTGTCTTCTCCTCTGTGTCGCCGGAATCCGGTGACTTTAGGTTGGCCGCCGATCACTAGTGGGTGAGCTGGCACTCATTCTGTACTAGCGCGCTGGCCGACGGTGGCCAGCTGAGCGCCGGCGCAACAACTCCATAAACAACGCATGGAGAGGGGGGGTGGGGCAAGCAAGGGGTCTTATGACGTTATGTCATTTTGGCAATTACTGAAAACTTCAAGATATATATAGACAATTTCTAAAAATTACATTTTGATCCCTATGAAATTACAGATAGATCCCAGACAATGTCTTACTTCGGAAATATGCAAATACACGGAGGTTGTTTGTATCGAAAAAAAGGGTCCAATTGTTTAAAAATCGGTTCAATCAGAGTTCGTTTGCTATTTTAATAGTTGAAATATCGAATCTTTCTTCTAATCTAAAATCACGTAACCAACTCTTTCAGAAGACTTCCAAAACTGTTCCGAAAACTCGGGATATTATGTTAGAGATATTAACGTGGTTAAGAATTTGTACGTGTCATATGATATTCATGGTAACACGAGCAAGTGGAGATCTCATTGACAAGCACAGAGAAGTTATATCTTGCAAGTGGTAGGAGAATGCAGAAATATTAGGATTTGCACGTGTAGGATATGTGGGGATCATGAAATAATTTCAAGGAGAGAATATAACAAATTAGTAGGATTTAACATTCGAGAAGTAAAATAGTAAAAAACTAACACAACAGAAAAGCTTTTTAATTACAAGAGGTTTTAATGGGTTTTGTGAAAAATATCCGAAGTAAAAATTCTGTGATGATAAGTAATAATTATTTAATGGGACAATGCTAATCCAAATAATAATGAAAGTGAAAGTGGAAGTGTGTGTGTATATATATATATTAATTTAACCACTTAAAATTGAAAACAAAATTAACTTAAAACCTGGAAATGAAACAGGGAGAGTTGGGAAAATGACTACCATAATCTTTATTATATAAATAAATCTTTTTCAATTGTGCTGGCCACCAAGTATGAGGATAAACTCTGCCTGCAAAACCAAACACCTAGTGATATCCAACCCATAAGATTGGACAAAAAATGAAAGTTATTTTACAAACAAAACACATTTGGTCAAAATGATGAAACTAAGGGTTTTCCTAAGAGAGTAATAAAATTAAAATCTGGACCACTAAAGTTGTAGTGAGGATTATTTGAATTTGAAATTTATGTTACTGAACCTGAACTTAAAAAAGTAAATTTGAGTTTTATGTTCAACTACGTTCAACGCTAGAAGTTTCAAAATCAACAGCACCTACTTCAAGTTCAAACATCATTATTTCAATTTTAGTACCTCGATATCAATACAGGTTAGGTTCACATGTCCTGAAAATACAAGGAACAAAATTATTTGATGAAAAAAATCATCTATCACTTTTATAGCGATTAACTTTCCTTTCGCAGATCATCATTAACTAAGTTCTAAAGGGATGAGAACAAGGATTGTAGTTTGATAGAACCAACCCAAAATTTGTTAGAATAAGGCTCCATAGACTATTAATTACATTAATTTTTTATACTATAATGACACCAAAATAAATCGAACCCAATACTTATTATATATAATAGATTTGTCTTAACGAAGTGAGTTAATACATATTGATAGAAACATCTACCCCTTTCTGTATATAAAGTCAATAATATATATACATGCTGTAAGCATAGATTACAACTGTTCAAGTAATCCCACTTGTCATATTGTGTTACTTTTTGACATCATATATTTTACAGATATGATTTTCTGATTTTGAACCAATAAAGGCTGCACCAAGATGGACAGAGGATAACTTTTCAACCTCTAATTAATTATCTTAATGATATGACACGATCCAAAATGGAGGCTAATGATAATTAGATAAATACACAAAATAAAGTTGATTTAAAGACTAGTCAAACGGTCAAAAGTCACACTAAATCGGCCAAAGAGTCAAAACATGACTTGATTAAAATGGACCAAAATGTAAAAAATCTAAAAAACATGCTCTAGAGACTTCAAAACAAAAGAAAATATAAAATCAAATGAAAAATATGTAAAACTTTCCCACAATTTAAATTGGAACTCCTGTCGTGAAATAAATAATTAAAATTTCAATAATAGTTCGACTAAGCAATGCATAACCTAAATAACTATAGAGTCTGATAATTTTAAATACAAGTCAGTACCTCTAGGAATGCACTAGCACCGACGAAGCGAAGGAAGCTACTTAACACGATCCGAACACTCTTGAAGAATCAAACCCGCTCCTCACTCTTCGAAGCTCCAAAACCCAGAACGCACCCTCAAGCTCTGAAGCTCCAAGATCTAATCTAAAATGTTAAGTTGAGGGGTGAGTGAAACCACGTGTTCAGTATGGATTAATATACTCACCTAATTGGTTTTACAAAAATCCGACATGGTTAGTAAGAAATATAGATATATATGCCCAATAAAATCATGTCAAGGATGCGAGTTAAGAAATAACTATAATTTATATATTTTATCAATATAAATAAAATATACATCATGGACAATATTAATTATTTAAATAAAAATATGTGAATGAAATGACATAGAGGGCTGCGTAACAAGACTCCCAGCACTGGAGTTGTAAACAAACAATGTGCCACATGCAACCATATAACCGGTCACCTCAAACAGGGGTCGTGAATAGTCAATGTGCGACAATGGGGCCACATAACAAAAATAATCATATGCCACGAAGGGCTCCTCATGATCAAATGCCATAACAGGAAAATAATAAACAAACCATGCATAGGTTCGGGACTCTCATCCAGGGATGCATAATCACCGTCCAAATAACGCCACTTGGGCCTGCGTAATAGTTGTCGTAACGGGTCAACCGGGTTTATAATGTGGGCCGAAACAGGGCTCCACACAAGTAAATGCAGCAATGGTGAAATATAATATTCAAGATGTGGGCTACAACTGGACTCCACATATATCAATTTTTAATATATCTAATTTTAATAGTATTACCATTCCAGGTTCGATCCAATTTATATTTATACTACAATGTATATATGTATACAAATAAAATAATAAAACTCATAATGGTCTCGTATTGTCACCCAACAAGCCATTTTACATTTCTATAAAACAAGGCTAATATTAAAATATTTTTCACATTATTCTCTTAGGCATAAATTAATGATATATATAAATGATCTAAACCCACAATCAAGATGAGTACCGAATCCCTATCTCAACCCTACGCTCGAAATGCAGAATCGATTTCACAACGATGTCCACGTGTTCAGACTATTTTGCTGGTCTACTAGCTATACAACCCTCATCGGGCTCACTTGAAATGCTCTAAGAGACAAGCGGGTCCCACTGACCAGAGACCGCCAAAGGATCACCCAAAATGACATCTCAAATCCTGAGATGTAAGACGCATAAAATCAAATTCCTGCACAAATCTAATAGAAAACCAGCACGATTCCAATTTAAATCTAAGACTTTCCATTTATAATTTAGTATCACAAAAATGCATATTCGGGGCCTAAACAATCATACATCCATACTTTAAATTCAACAACACAATCCGAAAATAAAAATTCAAAACTCGAATTTCAAAAAAATTTAAATAATCCAAAAATCAGTAAATGATATGTGTAAAAATACGATAAATACACAAATACTAGAGTTCAGATTCATTATCACAAGAAATGGTCGAACCTATGAGTTGGAGATGGTAGAAGAAGCAAATTATCCCATCTCATTGTGGTGTGCCACCACATCGTTTCCACCAAAATGTGCGCGTCATCAAGCTGAGTCCTGTGGTGGTGGTCACATGCCTATTTGAGCTCCGGTTTGTCGTGAATTATCCAAAAACCACTAAAATCTTTAAGCCATGATCTCGTTGAAAAAGGACCACCTCCGGCGATGCCACCACCACCAAACCGCTCCTCACGACTCCCTCTATAATTCCCTAGCTCCATTCACCTAAATATTGCCAGATCTGTCTCTCCTTCTAATGCATTTGAAGAAAAAAAGAAAATGGTGGCTCACGTCTTTTTGAGAGGGAATGCAGAGAAAGTTTTTATATTGGGCAGGAAAATTTCATTCAAATCCCTAGGTTTTGGTAAATAAAAATTTGAATCAAGCTAATGAAATTTATCAATTGACCCCTATAGTCAAAAATTCAAAATTTGATCAAAGAATTTTAGGTGAAAACGTAATAATAACTTTACTAAATATTTTAGGGATCCTTCCCTCCTTAAAACAATTTTGTCCCGAAATTCAAAATACACAAAAAAGATCAAGGTACAACATCATATACGGAGGAATAAAAAGATGAGAGTGTCTCATTCACTTCATAAATAAGCCCGAAAGCATGATGTCATACAAGGCCATAACACACAACCGGACCCAATAACAAAGTATTTCCCGCTTTGGACCTCACAATAAGGATGGATCTCAAGTCTAAACCTTATACCCTTACTGATCTCAAGTTCAAAATTTGACCAAAGAATGTAAGTTGTGAACATGTAAACATGACACATAAAAGACGTCAATAAGATAAGAACATGAAAACATGACTGAAAAACTGTAAATATAAAATGAGCGAAAACTGAATTATGCAGTAAAAATGAAAACATGATCTTGAAATCATGGTTATAAACTGAAACTGAAAATAAGAACATGCACTTGAAAAAAAAGAGTGAGTTGACACAATAACCATAATCTGACACATGTACAGGCTTATGCAGACAGCTCGTATAATGTTCATTACCTATTTTGGAATAGGTGTGGGATGAACATCGTCCGAATAGAATTAGCACGTTTAATCATGGGAACATGCCATTGAAAATGAAATTCATAAACACATGGCACGTAATCATAAGATGAAAACGTCACATGAAAACATAACTAAAAACAAAAGCCCGAACTTGAACTGAAGACATAAATGAAACACTTAAATTAATAACATAAACTAATACGTCAACTTGAAAATGTAAACCGACTACGTAAATAATTTGAAAACATAAAACACAGGAATAGGGGAAGCATCTATTCACCAACTTTCAAGACTTAACGAGTTCACAATCGGGGTCACAACCCTTCCCAAAACGTCACACATCATCCTACGGGATGCACAACCGAATAAAGAATACATATTAGAGAAGCCCAATGATCCAAAATTGATATTGACTAATAGTCAAACCCTCTATTCCAAAAGACAGAACATTAAAAATTATACAACAACCTCATACCCGACAAGTAAGATAAAAACATTTTAGGCAGCCCATAGTGGCCCAACTTCTAAGCTTTGGCCCTAAAAGGTTCCAATCCTATATAGGAATCAATGTGGCACTATTATAATCTCACCGTGGACTCTTACAACTGACTATGTATTATATTACCATACATTCATTCTAAAATGATGCATACAGACCAAAACATTGAAAACGTGAAAACAAAACCCAAAATATTTCCTTGACATGTGTCACATCCCAAAGAAAGTAAAGTCAGTACTCTGATACCAAAAAAGTTGTCAAGACTAAAAATCGAGGCCAATGACAATTGGATAATACACAAAATAAAACAGATTCAAACACTAGTCAAACGTTCAAAAGTCATATTAAATAAGTCAAAGAGTCAAAGCATGACTTGGCCAAAAGGGACCAAAATGTAAAAAATCTCAAAAACATGCCATAGGGACTTTAAAAGAAAATATAAAATAAAATGGAAAATATGCAAAAATTTCACACAGTTTAAATATGAAAACAAGCTTCGAAGCTCCAAGATCAAATATGAAAGGTTAAGTTGAGGGGTGACCAACACCACATGCACTATAGAGATTAATGTACTCATATTAATTTATTTTACAAAAATCATGCATGGTTAGTAAGATATATAGATATATATGTCCAATAAAATGATATTGAGGATGCGAGTTAAGAAATAACCATAATTTATAAAATTTTATCAATATAAATAAAATATACATCCTCGACAATATTAATAATTTAAGTAAAAACGTGTGAGTGAAATGCCATAGGAGGCGCATAACCAGACTCCTAACATTGGAGCTTTGAACAAACAATGTGCCACATGGGGCCACATAATCGGTCACCTCAAACAAGAGTCGTGAATAATCAATATGTCACAACGGGCTACATGACAAACATGATCATATGCCACAAAGGTCTCTTCATGATCAAATGCCACAACGGGGCAATAATAAACAAACCCTACACATGTTCTAGACTCTTACCTAGGGACTCATCATCATTGTCCAAATAGCGTCACTATGGTCCATATAACAGTTGCCACAACTGTAAAATCCTCGATCTGGGAGATGTTATGGGTAGGGAATAGGCCGTACTATTCCCCTGAGCCTCTAACTTATGACTTTTGCTATTCTTATCTCACTAAAAACTCATACGTAAGGACCGTTCCCCCAACTCAACGACATGAAATACATCTTAAATACTCATTTAGTAATTTACAAGTCACAACTTGTTAATAATACATTAGCTCTTTTTAATAATTTAATTAATGTTGTGCAAGACATACAATCACTTTAGACACTAACAATATTGAAACTCTATACAGACTCTGGTGGACTCAGACCCTCTAGTGACAGCATCAGTATCCGTCCTCCCGAGCTCGTCCTCCGAGAATACCTATAAAAATAAGGAAATTGGGAGGGGGTTAGATCGTCGTACGATATAAGTGAGTGGAGGATAAACTGAAACTGTTATAAAAACTTTCGGTTCTAAAACCCAAGTTTTAGAAATATCTTTATGAGAAAACTTTTTTATGAAAAATTCGATCTGAAATCTTTTTATAAAACTTAACCTCTCTTTCTAAAATCTGCTTTCTAAAAATCGTTTCTAAAATCTAATCTTTGAAAACTATTCTTTGAAAATCCGGTATCTGAAAACTGAATGTATCTGAAAAACTTGACGTATGAGGGCGTTACGTATCATCGGAAATTGTTTATTGGCCCGGTAAAAATAACCCCGTGCATTACCAGTCGAACTAAAATATTTGGGGTCGTTACACATAACTAACTTCAGAAGCTTACAGCCACATTCAGTTCTCTTTTACAATATACGTATATATAATAATACACTTAACAAACACGTTTACAACATCTTCTATTCACACCGATTTTCAAGTCATTCATTTATTCAACATAAACATCAACAGTCCAAACATATCAAGAAATCTACATAAACACAAATATAATCAGATATGCATGCAATCACCGTGTAACTGACAACAAAACATAAATAATAGTAAAGACATCAAGAAACACACAACCAAGACAACACATACCTATAAGCTGGCTCACACATTCAATGCTTGTACGAGACTCATTACCTAATTTAGAATAGGTATGAAATGAATGTCATCCAAATGGATTTCCTAACCAGCTCAGCTACTACACCACAAAATCATTAACTGATTAAACTTACACACATGCATATAGATCACGTGACACAAACTCATCACACGATTTCTCATACACAAGCATTTGCATGACATACATTACTTTATCATCAGAATCGTCATACACATATGTATATACATCAAACATATGAACATATCCATTACTTCGAATTTCGATACCATAGTCTCTTACAATCCTCACATTCTTTACCTATCGGTCAAACATTCACCATTCAGAATTCTTATCTAAAACATTGATGTAATATCTTACCAAATATAAATTTCCATTCAAATACGTATCCTATCAATCACAAACCTCTATCAGTCGGAAAAGGCTTAGTTTATACTAACTCAACCTTTATACAGCTAAATCGTATGCATTAGTCAATATCAAACTTATCCCAATGACACACATCTACACGTACTAATATAAATTCAGAAATCATGACTTGTACCATTGGTTATACATATACATAAACATACTATTACATGTTCATACACTCACATGAATCAATAGGCATCAACGTCATTAAATATTTCACTTCATATCATATCAATAACGAAAGTCCATACTTGTTATGGTTGACTAACTCAACTATACACAATCTCAAAGTTCTTTCTCAAATCCATCTTTAACTATCCTAAACCTTTCAATCATATATATATATATATATATATATATATATATATATATATATAATATATATATATATATTCGCAAGCATTTCAGGTTCTAGTCAAATCTGCCAAAATAAATGGCGAAATACCGTCAAAATCACAACTTTACAGAATTCTTGACTTTACTGTGACAACTTCCGGATCTTTCCGAGACAACAATATTAAGTCAAATTTCAATTATTTCAATTCTATTATTCTTAAAACCCCATTACAAACTAATTAGAGCCACTAGTGAACTTAAATCCTCGATTTACGTGTTTTTAGAAAATCTTACGAAAATATTTATGCAAATACTACGGAAGGGTCCCGAACCCTCTGAACCTACCCGGATTTATCTAAAAACTATCTTAACATTATATATGAGTCATATTTATCATTATGATAAAAAACACATTAATACATAGAAAGTCCACTTTTATCAGAAACTTGTATATTCTATCGGATCGATCTGACTCGTTCCCTTTTTACTCGAATTCTACCAAATGTATAAATTGAATATTCTAATACTCAAATAATTCAATTTCTACGCTACTCTACAAAACTACTGAATACATCTAAAAATTTAGCGGAAAATTTAAATCATCGAATTTTTACCAATAGGACTTACTGAAATTTTAAGGGAAAATATAGACTCCAAACGATCCCACGAACATGCTGGAATCGACGAAATCCAAATCGGAGTTACTATTCACATGAAGGTTACTGGTCATCGCCTTTTTTCCCCTCATTTTACATGCAACCGAGCACGAATTGAAAAATCGTCACCGAAATCTTGTAAAGAGTTTCGATTTGGTTGGTAGCTCGGGCCGTGAAATGAAGCGATGAGCCAAGATCGAGCCCAAGTAATATGTTCTCCCCCTTTTTCTCGCCGCTTCGACCGCCAAATGGGGAATCGCCAGCCACCATGTGGCCGGCCTGGTCTGAACGAAGCCGGCGGTGCCAGTGAGCACCGTCGGGGGTGCCGATCAGTCGTGCGCCGGCCACTATTTCTTTCTCTCTCTTCTCCCTCTCTCACGTTTTGTGTATATGGTTTGGCGGTGTTTTTACAATAATCAGAAACTTTTGGCTTTTTATAATATATTTTTCAAAAATTGCAATGTGGTCCTCGCATTATTGCACTTTGGTCCCTACATAGGGCTGAAACCAAAATCAGTTAAATCAACACCTTTCTGCTCAAAATTTGGAAAAGTGTTTAACACGAAAGTTGTTCGTCTATAAAAAACGAGTCTCATGGTTTAATAATTAGCTCAATCGAAGTTCTTTTACGATATTTATAGTCAAAAAAAGAAACTTTTACATGTATAACAATATAAACATGAATCGCGTAACCAATTCTCGAAACCATGTATTTTTCAATGCGACGAAGCTTCACTTTAAAATATTCCGAACTATTTTCCAGCACATAATCTCTTATTTTCGAATACCATCCCATTCCAAATCTTTAACTTTAATTCGGAAATATTCTAGAGCTACTCCAAAAAAGTATTCGGGATATTACAGACGAGTGTTCATGTTGTTGTGGCGTCGAAACACTAACAAGGTCGTCATAACACAGACTAAATTATTGGATTTTGTCTAATTTTTCTACTGTAGTGCATCGCGACGCGCTGTCTAGCATCGGTACGCGCTGCTCAGGTCTTTAGCATAGGCACAATTTCACTCCATATTGTCGTTTCTTCGCTCGTTAAGCCCGTTTCAGCCATCTTATGCTCTAATCCCACAAAATAAACATGAAACACATCAAAACGCTCATAAATCCCGAGCTAACTCACAAAATACCAATTAGAGAGACGGTAAATATTAACATATTCACCACTTATCAAACCTCTCTTGAAGGCTACGTCTTAGATGTTGGATATTTTGTGTTGCAATTCACTTAGGGGTCTCTTTTGGTTTTGCATTTGGGATATGTGTATTTAATGTATTGAAACAATATGAAGTACACGTAGTGTGTGTGTATATATAGATATTATGAATGATATTTCACGGATACTTGTATAAAACAAGAGAAATGAAAACATGTAAATAAGATTACGCATGTAAATTATATTTTTATTCCCTCGAAGACTAAATAAATAAAGAATTAAAATGAACCTCTCCTAATTAACATGTACAACTTCAGCTTTGTCCCACGTAATTGTGAACAACACCTTCAGGTTCCAGTGGCACAATACTCACAACAGTTTCTTGCAAAGGCAAAGATATTGGTGTTAATGAGCTTGCCTGCTGCTGGCAAGTTTCAATGAAGCAATGCCTGCATTTTGGGCATGAAGCATTCGATTTCAGCCACTTATCGATGCAACGAACGTGGAAGCCATGATTGCATTTGGGCAGGATCCGCATACGCTCACCAGTTGCAAATTCTGATAGACATATAACACATTCTGTGTCCAAGCCTGGAAGCTTCAACTGATCTGCTGTGTATTTTACTACAGGGAAAGTCTTGAGTGCCTTATTATTGATTCCTTTGTTGATTGATTTGCGGCTTGAGGAGTCAGTACTAGAATCTGAGGATAATAATGATCTTATGCAACATATTGTAAACTTGATAATAAAATTTAGGAGTAGTGTGCAAATTACTGTGCATGTGAGAACTGAGAGAACAATTAGAACATTTTTGTCCAAGCTGCTTTCACTAGAGAAAGGAGTGATTGGCTGTTGATTAAGGGGACTGTGGGTAAGTAATTTTCTTGAGTGAAATTTTCCAAGAAAATCTTGGAAGACTTGAGTGGATGGCAAAGTGGAGGTTGTTGACATGTTTAGAGCGAAGTTCAGAGACTTCTGGGTTGAGCTGGAAAATTTAAGAGCTTAATGGGATTAATAAGTGAACCTCCTAGTTTTTTCTCTCCCTCTTATAATACCGAATGCAATCCACTCAGAAAGTAGGTACAAAGATTTTCCCTCTTGCGTCTCCTCTTTTGCCAATGGCCTTTATGCCTTGCAAGTAGTAAGATTGCAATCTGAACATGCTCAATATACTAATCCTTTCTAGTGGCCCCTAACTAAAGCAAAATTTCTACTAAGATCATCAAAATAAAAATTAAAAATTAAAAATCTTTGCTAGGTAGTATATATAATATCAAATTGATTGTAATGACCCAAAAATTTTTAGTAAGGTTATTATTGTTTTTTTACGAAAAAAATTTTGGTCAAAATTTGAAACTTTGACATTAGGGATCAATTGATTAATTTTCGTTAGTTTGATTCAAATTTTTGTTTAACCAGAACTTAGGGATTTGACTGAAATTTTCTAGTCCATTATAAAATCTTTTTTCTTTCTCTCTCACAAAAACTTGAGCCACCATTTTATTTTTTTCTTCTTCCTTCTTGTTGTAAATTCCTCAAATTCATAAATATGATATGTATATGTATTTATATATCTTTGGAATTCCCAAGGGGTGTATGAGAGGTTACAATCCTTGGAGGGTTGCAACCCACCCCAAGGGGTGCCCTATTGGCACCCCTCCATGCCTTATATAAGAAGGCTTTTATTCCAAATGTAAATAAAGAAAAATATACAACTATTTTCAGAGAATAAGGAAAAAAGGCACGGTTGTTTTCTTTGTTTTGAGAGAGATCCACCATTTTATCCTAGTTCAAACACTTGTGAAGGAGTGCACCTTGAACAAGTAGAATCCAAGTTATACTGGGAGAACATTGGCAATTCGAGTCCGTAGAGCACCTGTGACGGGGCCAATAAGTTCTTAAGGACAGAGTTTTTCTCGACTTGGACGATTGAATCAGGTTTTTCTGGTTCTTACTGTTTTAGGGTTATATTGCATCTAGATCTACTTTTGTTGTTTGATCTGACTGAAGTGCATGTTTAATTGCTGTTTAATGACATTATTTTGCCAACAATCTTAAGAACTTATTGCTTTAATGTTATTAGATAGTAATTCGCATGTTAGGGTTTGAATATTTTCTGGAAAATACGAACTGTGCATGAAAAAACCGTAGGGCGTTCGAACGCCCGACGCACGCGAAGGCTAAATATTTGAACTTTCGTTAGAACGTTCGAACGCGTCTTCAAACGCAACTCGAACGCAAGCCTTCTGCCTTAGAACGTTCGAACGCGTCCTAAACGCAACTCAAACGTAAACTCTCTGGAATCGTTCCGTTCGAACGCGTTCACAAACGCTATACGAACGTGAACTCTCGGGAATCACACCGTTCGAACGCGTTATCAAACGCTACTCGAACGTGAACTCTCTGGAAACACTTCGTTCGAACGCGTTATCAAACGCAACACGAACGCACACACTCTAGACAGTCTCGTTCGAACGTAGATACGAACGTGACACTAACGACTTTGTCCTGTAAGTATCATAAACTACAAACTTTAATTAATATTAACCCGGTTAGTCATATACTGTAAACACATTAATCTTGGTAGTATAGATTCAAGTTATTATTAAGTTGTTCAATTATCACAAGCATACACATAGTGATAAAGTTGAAATTGATTGGTTGTTGCATAATTGGTTGAGAATTTAAAGTGTAATAATACACAAGTAATTCCATTCAATCTTGATTGACTTATATATCTACATTTATCATATATCACTTTGAACAAGGTCATCGTTGATCGTTGTGCAATTTGTCTTTCGTAGACTAATTGACCCTGTTGATTTTCCAGTTACATATGGCTAGCGGAAATATCACAGTACCGGTCTCTCACGGAGAAAAACCGGAGAAATTTGGTGGGGCAAATTTTTCAAACATGGCAGAGTAAGATGTTGTTCTACTGACAACTCTCCAGTTGGCAAAATTCATCAAAGATCCTCCGGGTCTTGTGGAGGGTGAATCTGAATTGGCCAAGGTAGAGCGAGAACAGACTTGGATGTCTGGAGACTTCTTATGCAAGAACTACCTTTTGGGTGGTCTTGACAATACCCTGTACAATGTGTACCAAGGCATGACTTCTGCGAAGATTCTCTGGGAATCTCTCGAGAAGAAGTATAAAACTGAAGATGCCGGACAAAAGAAATTTGTCGTGGGTAGGTTCCTGGACTACAAGATGGTAGATTCAAGGACGGTGATGTCTCAGTTGGGTGAACTGCAATTGATCATTCATGAAATATTGGATGAGGGAATGAAACTTTGTGAGACGTTTCAAATTGCCGCCATAATTGAAAAGTTGCCTCCATCATGGAAGGACTTCAGGAGCTATCTGAAACACAAAAAGAAGCAGATGAGCCTTGAAGACCTCAGTGTTCGATTGAGAATCGAGGAGGACAACAGGATGTCCGAGAAGGCCAGCTACAAGACTTTGGAGTCTAAGGCCAACATCATTGAAGGTGTAAAGGGTAGCAAAAAAGAGAAGAACAGTGGAGCTGACTCTGGAACAAGAAGTTCAAGGGAAAATGCTACAACTGTGGAAAGAGCGGTCATATGTCAAAGGACTGCAGGAACAAAAAGTCTCAGGACAAGGGCAAGAAAAAGAAATATGAGGCCCATGTTACTGAAGGCGAGCAGCTGCCTGATGATATCTCAGAGATGGAACTATCAGCAGTGGTAACCGAAGCCAACATAGTTGGGAATCCGAGAGAATGGTGGGTAGACACTGGGGCTACTCGTCATATCTGTGCAGACAGTAAGATGTTTTCCATGTACCAGAAGGTCGATGGCGGCGATCATCTGACAATGGGAAACTCGTCTACCTCTCAGGTGGTTGGACAAGGCACAGTGGTTCTGAAGATGACATCCGGAAAGGAGCTAACATTGAAGAATGTACTGCACGTTCCAGATATTCGGAAGAACTTAGTCTCGGGCTCTCTTCTTAGTAAGGCTGGTTTTAAGCTTGTATTTGTTCTCTGACAAGTTTGTATTGACTAAGAATGATATGTATGTAGGAAAGGATACCTAACTGAGGGCCTTTTCAAGCTAAATGTAATGACTGTTAATCGTGCTATTAATAAAGCTAGTTCGTCTGCTTATATTATTGTGTCACAAAATGTATGGCATGGGAGGTTAGGACATGTTAATTATGATACCATGCGTAAATTAATTAACATGGACCTTATACCTAAAATTGCAATTGATAGCCAACATAAGTGTGAAGCATGTGTTGAAGCAAAAATTCATAGAACATCATTTCATTCTATAGAACGCAGTTCTGAACCGCTAGAACTTGTACATACCGATGTATGTGACATGAATATTGTGCAAACAAGAGGCGGTAAAAAGTACTTTGTCACTTTTATCGATGATAGCACAGGTTCTGTTATGTGTACCTGCTGAGAAGCAAAGCAGAAGCTATTGAGCTTTGTGCACTATAAGAGCGATTGAAAATCAACTTGGCAAGAAAGTCAAAAGAATCAGGAGTGATAGAGGTGGTGAATATTTTTTCACCATTCGGTGAATATTGTTCTGTGCACGGAATTATTCACGAAACCACTGCTCCCTATTCTCCTCAACAGAACGGAATTGCGGAGCGCAAAAACCGAACGTTGAAGGAAATGATGAATGCCATGTTGACAAGTTCGGGTCTACCCCACTTGTGGGGGGAATCCTTGCTTTCCGCGAACTACGTTCTGAACAAGCTTCCTCACAAAAGACTTGACAAGACACCATATGAATTGTGGAAAGGTTTCGTACCTTCCTACAAATACCTCAAAGTGTGGGGGTGTCTTGCCAAAGTAATGGTTCCTAAACCTAAGAAGGTTAGAATAGGACCCAAAACTGTTGACTGTGTATTCATTGGATATGCTCACAACAGTGTGCGTATCGATTCTTGGTACACAAGTCGGAGATTCCTGACATCAATCCAAATATGATAATTGAGTCAAGGAATGCGATATTTTTTGAAGAGACGTTTCCTTGTAAGGAAAGACAAATAACTGGGTCTCTCAAAAGAACAGTTGATACTGTCGAGGACAGTGATCAAGTTGACCAAGAATCAGATCAACGTGTAAATGCTGAGACAATCGAGCCTAGACGTAGCAAAAGAGCTAGAACGTCTAAGTCGTTTGGTCCCGATTTTCTGACATACTTGTTAGAAAATGAGCCTCAAGTTATAAAGAAGCTGTGACTTCTCCGGAGGCACCTCTTTGGAAAGAGGCTATTAACAGTGAGATTGATTCAATCCTACAGAACCATACTTGGGAGTTGGTTGATCTTCCGCCAGGTTGTAAGCCGCTGGGCTACAAATGGATATTCAAAAGGAAGATGAAAACGGATGGATCAATAGATAAGTATAAGGCAAGACTTGTCATAAAAGGTTATAGACAAAAGGAAGGCCTCGATTACTTTGACACCTATTCACCGGTGACTCGCATCACATCGATAAGAATGCTCATAGCCATAGCAGCTATATTTGGTCTTGAAATACATCAAATGGATGTAAAGACGGCATTCTTGAATGGTGAATTGGATGAAGAGATTTACATGGAACAACCAGAAGGGTTTAGTGTTCCTGGACAAAAACATAAGGTGTGCAAACTTGTAAAATCCTTGTACGGATTAAAACAAGCACCGAAACAATGGCATGAGAAATTTGACAAAGAAATGTTGTCAAATGGGTTTAAAACCAATGAGTGTGATAAGTGTGTGTACACCAAATCAACTCAAAAAGGATATGTCATTGTGTGTCTCTATGTAGACGATATGCTGATAATTGGTAGTAATCATGAAATGATTAAGTTTACCAAAAACGTGTTATCCAGCAGATTTGATATGAAAGATATGGGGATAGCTGATGTGATCCTAGGAATAAAGATTTCTAGGACATCAGACGGATATATATTATCACAGACTCATTATATTGAGAAGATACTCGATAAATATATCAAAGGGGATTTAAACGTGGCTAGAACCCCTGTAGACCTAACTCTTCATTTATCAAAGATACTGGTTCAAGCATATTGCAACACGACCTGATATCGCTCAAGCTGTGAATCGGCTTAGCAGATATACGAGTAATCCAGGACACAACCACTGGAAAGCCATAGTAAGAGTTTTGAGGTATCTGAGAGAAACTTCAAAATATGGGCTACATTACGAGAGATATCCTGCTGTACTAGAGGGTTACAGCGATGCTAACTGGATATCTGATACGGTGGATTCCAAATCCACGAGTGGATTTGTTTTCACACTTGGTAATGCAGCCGTGTCATGGAAATCCTCGAGGCAAACTGTATTGCCCGGTCTACTATGGAATCAGAATTCATAGCGTTAGACAAAACTGCGGAAGAAGCAGAATGGCTTAGAAACTTCCTGGAGGATATTCCTAGTTGGCCCAACCGGTGCCAGCGATAGCATACATTGTGACAGCCAATCGGCTATTGGGAGAGCCCAAAATACAATGTATAATGGTAAGTCTCGACACATACGTCGGAGATATAATACCATACGTCAACTGCTCTCAAGTGGCATAATAACGATCGATTATGTCAGGTCGAAGGAAAACCTAGCGGATCCACTAACTAAAGGTTTACCTCGAGAGCAAGTTGAGAAGTCATCGAGGGGAATGGGCTTGAAGCCTATAATTAAGAATTGTCACTGTGGAAACCCAACCTAGTTGACTGGAGATCCCAAGATCTAGGTTCAAAAGGGACAACAGAAACTTTGTGCAATTCAAAACGAGCACTGAAGAGTTTCGTACTCTTTCCCATTCCGATAATGACGCTGAGAGTGTTGTCTGTCATTGGTTAGGATAAGCTAAGGCTTTTAATGATCACTATATTAGGAGATGAGTCCTAATGGGGGTAAAGACAGATTACCTCTTCATAGTAGATCACCTATTTCAAGTAAGAAGTGAGGCCGCTTCCATGGGAACTTTTAAAGGCGGGTTACCCTAAAGTGCTTGATGAATCCAGGACCGTTGTTCAGGGCCAAAATGAACACGACCGTAGAACGGGTAAATGGTCGAATTAAAGCTGTGTGTTGGCAATTGTCTTGGTTTACACCAACGGCAGAACAGTTCAAGACTATGGGTCACTGGTTTGCCAAGTAAATGAATATTTGAAGAATTGTGGGGGATTGTTGTAAATTCCTCAAATTCATTAAATATGATATGTATATGTATTTATATATCTTTGGAATTCCCAAGGGGTGTATGGGAGGTTACAATCCTTTGAGGGTTGCAACCCACCCCAAGGGGTGCCCTATTGGCACCCCTCCATGCCTTATATAAGAAGGCTTTTATTCCAAATGTAATACAAAAAAATATACAACTATTTTCAGAGAATAAGGAAAAGGCACTGTTGTTTTCTTTGTTTTGAGAGAGATCCACCATTTTATCCTAGTTCAAACACTTGTGAAGGAGTGCACCTTGAACAAGTAGAATCCAAGTTATCCTGGAGAACATTGGCAATTCGAGTCCGTAGAGCACCTGTGACGGGGCCAATAAGTTCTTAAGGACAGAGTTTTTCTCGACTGGACGATTGAATCAGGTTTTTCTGGTTCTTACTGTTTTAGGGTTATTTGCATCTAGATCTACTTTTGTTGTTTGATCTGACTGAAGTGCATGTTTAATTGCTGTTTTGACATTATTTTGCCACACTTCTTTCCATTTTTCTTCCTCAAATGAGTGAGATGGAGAGAGAGATCCGACCATATTAAAGTGAGTGGAGCTAGGTGATTTTAGAGGGAGTCGTGAGGAGCAATTTGTGGTGGTGATTTTAGAGGGAGTCGTGAGGAGCAGTTTGAGTTTTGAGTTGTTATTTTTGGATTGTATTGTTGGATTTCAAGTGTGGATGTGTGATTGTTCTAGGCCCCAGACGGGCAGTTTTTTGATATTGAATTGTAAATGGAAAATTCAAGATTCAAAAACAGAGCCATATCAGTTTTCCATTACATTTGTATGGGAGTTTGATTTGGTGCGTTTTACATATCAGGTTTTGAGATGTGGCTTTTAGTTGATCTTTCGACGATCACTGGTCAACGGGACCCGCATGCCTCGTAGAGTGTGTCGGGTGACCCCGAAGAGAGTTTTGTAGCTATTAGACCAATAGAATAGTCTTAACGCATGGGCCTTAACGCGTGGGCATCGTTGTGAGATCGGTTTTGCATTTCAAGCATAGAGTTGCCCGTACATATATATATATATATATCATTAATTTATTTTTTTGAAAATAATATGAAAAATGTTTTAATATTAGCCAAGTTTTATGGAAATGTGAAATAATGCACTAGATGAAACGATGCGACCATTATTAGTTTTATCATTTTGTTTTATACATATTTGTATAGTAGAATAAATGTAAATTGGATCCGACCTAAATTGGTAATCATATTAAAATTGGATATATTAAAAATTGTTATATGTGGAACCGATTTGTGGCGTACATCTTGGATATGATACTGCCCCATCTGTTTTGGCTCACCTTATAGACCGTAGTTGACCCGTTGCTGTAACGATTCATAGTCATATTATTGTTACGTTGTGGTACTGTAGTATTACGGGACGAAGATAACATAATATAAACTATGTACGGGCACGAATACACTCATGAAACGACATTGGGGATGTTCGGTTAATTTTCTGAAATTTCGATATGAGACTGTATAATGTATAACTCTGGACAGCTCATAGTATTTGGGCCATATCGTTTTCATTCGAACTCTAATTTCTATGACTTTTATACTGCTAGAAAACTAAGATCGAGATCTACAACTTCTACGTTGAATATTGTTCCAAAATCGAAACAGAAATAGGTCAAAAAGGTAAGTCACAATTCAGATAAATAGTAATTTTAGGCCTAATTGCAAGAATCCCAAACTTTCCACACACTTCTACATTTTTCCACAAACTTCCAAATATAAAATGAAACCTACTATATAAAGGGTATACTATTCATCAAATCAAAAAATTGGAACAAGATTAGAAAGAAGAAACGTGGAAGAAAGAAAGAAGAAGAGAAAGAAGAGGAATAAGAAAAGAAGAAGAAGAAGGAAGATGAAGCAAGGTTGGAAATGGCATCCTTGGAGGATGAAGGAACTCACAAGGAAGAGGTAAGATCAACTTAACCCAAGTTTGATTTTGTTGAACTTTGGAAGTTTGAAGACAAAATAGAAATACTAACATGCTAAGGATTGTTTATTATTGATTGGCAAGTAAAGAAATTGGTTATAGCTTAAGTACCTAAACTTGATGAATTATGGGGGTTAATTTAAGAGTGAGAATGATGTGATTAATGAGTATAAAGGATGTTAATTTGGATTATAATATGGGAAGTTGATGTATGATAATGTATTGTGTATTGGTTTTAGTATGGAGGTATTAGTATGAAGTGTAACTTGAAGTTTTGTGAATTGGATGACCCTAGAGAAGCAAAACAGAATCTTGGAAAATCAGGTCGCGTCGCGATGCTGAAGAGCCTTGCGTCGCGATGCACAAGAGGAAAATTGATGCACGCCTCGTGTCGCGACGCGCAAGGAATTACGTCGCGACGCGTGACACAAATTTTTCCTGAACGATTCTAAATCATCACAGCTCCACCCGTATGTGTTAGAAGGCGTCTTATAGGACTCGAATTAGTTCGTATACATACTTTACATCAAGGCACAAGCATGATAAGCCTTGTAGATAAAACATATTGATGTAATAATAAGCTTAAATAAGTTCAAAACTCATTTTACTACGGACATACTAATCGAGTTTCCGATAAAAAATCGTTCACAAGAACCGCAATCTTCTTCGATAAAAGGATTCAGTGCCAGCCAATTCCAAAAAATTATGAGTGGGCCTCTTTTCTCAAACTGATTTTATTTAACAGTTTTGATAACAGATTTACTTTTTCAGCTTATAGGGCATTCGATCGAATTTTATTTCAGATGCTTTTATACAGTTATGTTTCAGAAAAGATGTTTTACAGCATGAGTTTTGAGATATAAATTTTTTCAAGCATGAGTTTTATGTTTTCCGGGGCATGAGGGAAAATCCACCCCAGTATGAAAGTTGATACATTTTGGAATTGACGGACAGAGACATGTGCACATGTAGAGGAATGGGGGGATGGCGATACGTAACGCTCCCAGATCCTAGTTCAGGACTAGGGATGACAGATGGCCCTAAATCCTAGTGACAGATGGCGATACGTAACGCTCTCAGTTCTAGTTTTGTGGCTTGGGGGACGGCGATACGTAACGCCTCAAAACCACCAGTTTTATGGAAATGGGAGGCATGCTTTGGGGGACGGCGATACGTTACGCCCCAAAGTCATGGTTTTGTATTCCTGGCTCCAGATAGGCGTATGGGGAGACGGCGATACGTAACACCCACATACGTTAAGTTTTTCAAATACATATCAGTTTTCAGATACCAAATTTTAAGAGAATATTTTCAAAGATTAGATTTTAGAAACAGTTTTTAGAAAGCAGATTTTAGAAAGAGAGGTTAAGTTTTATAAAAGGATTTCAGATCGAATTTTTGAAAAAAGAGTTTTCTCATAAAGATATTTCCGAAACTTGGGTTTTAGAACCAAAAGTTTTTATAACAGTTTCAGTTTATCGTCCACTCACTTAGATCGTAAGACGATCTAATCCCCTCCCAGTTTCCTTATTTTTGCAGGTATTCTCGGAGGATAAGTTCGGGAGGATGGATACTGATGCAGTCTGACCGGTGCGTAATCATACGTGTATAACGCAAGCGCACGTATGGTTCAAGTAGTATAAAAATTTCGATCCCACGAGGTCTTAATTCCTATTGTTGTTATTAATTATTGACTCTATTTATTTACAAGTATTTAATTAAAGGGAGAATAGAATGATTGCTTGATTGGTTGGTTGAATGTGGATTTGCTAAACAAATAAAATAAATAAATACACAAAAGAAAATACTAAGGAAAATAAACACAAGACACAAATATTTAGGGTTGTGATTCCACATAATATTTTTATAAAGATGAATTGATTCTCTTATATTTGTGTAATAAATCAGTTTACTAACCTGGAACACGAAATTATGCAAAAGCCTTTGTCGATGGTCAGACGCAAATACCCAAATAACCTAATTAATCATATGTCTATGTAATTCACGTTACCTGAATTCATTAAGTTCAAGTTCAATTGTGACTACCCCCGCCCGACAGATTTATGTCTATCCTGTAAGGAAATCTATTAAAGGGTTATCTATCCTCAAGGAAGATCATGAGCTATTGAATTTAAGGCAGAAACCTAAAATCTTTTTTCCAAGTTCATTTTAAGTTTACAACATCAATCTTATTTGTGATCAGGCAACAAAAAACATTAAGCTTAAGATTCAATAAACAAACTAAAGAATTACCCACAATATAATTAAATCAATTATTAAGCTTGTTAATATTGTGTTTCATCACTTCCTTAGAATAAAAATAAAATGTTGGGGTTAGGGGATCTACTTTTAGAAATCTCACTTTATTATAATATGGAAACTGTAAGTGTTGCCCAATTAAGTTGAACCAACCATAAAAGTGGTGTTATTATTTATCCATAAACCGGTCATATACTCGGTAATCATCTGTCACCTAAAGACTGACCTATAAGCGGTGTCACATTATGTTACATAATTAAAAACAGCCATTAAGGCGGTATCAACCTTTAATCCATATTATTAAATTATAATTTCCATATTATAAATTTAAGTGAGATTAATATACCTTTACTATTTCTAATTTCGAAATCTCCCTTATTATAATATATAAATCTGTGTGATAATTACCAACTGACCATATAGGCGGTATCCTGATTAAGTCAGATTTAATTAATTCCAACCGACCAGAATACTAGTCAATTATTCCCCTCCCCCAAACCTAAAGGAGACATTGTCCCCAATGTCTTAAAAAGTAGTAGAAGAGTTTAGAAGATAGTACCTAGTTAGCTGAAATTCTATATCTTAAAAGGAAAATTAAAGGTTAAGATCCAGATTTATCCGACGTTTCTTACAACGATCATTATCAGACCAGTTAAATGATAGGGTCAATTTGTGGTTCAACGGCTAAGATTTGATCAAATAAATCATGGGCAGTTCTGGCAGTGAAGAGGATTTCTTTTACAGGTTTTGACACGAACCCATTTCTCCTGGCATCATCAAGAAACACACAAAGAAAATCATAAAATCCATCAACATTAAATAGTCCAATTGGTTTCTGGTGTATGTTCAAGTTCGCCCAAGATAGTACTGTAAAAATTTCCTCCATCTTGCCTAAGCCACCTAGCAAAGCAATAAAAGCATCAACCCGATTAATCATTTCCACCAGTCGTTCAGACATACCTGGCACGATCAGTTCCTCTCCGTTTGATGATCCGATTAGATTCGCCTCTGCTAAGGGTTTTGGGATGATTCCCAATACTTGACTGTCTCATTCATGTACAGCCCTTGAAACGACCCCCATTAATCCAAGATTACCACCGCCATATATTAAGTGCATGTTCCTTTCAGCTATGACTCTACCCAATTCTTGTGCTGCTGCAACCAATTCTGGCTTAGAACCAACACTAGTACCACAAAACACACAGATATTTACAACTCGTGTTCTTGAAGTGGCTTCAATTTTTTTTATTTCTTTCTCAGCTCTGGATGCCTTCAAGAGTGAAATGATGAGTTGAATTTATAGAACCTGAAAAAGGGTGAGTAATAATAGAACTAGTATCTTCCAAAGGACTATTATTAGCTAGACAGTAAAATATATCGTGAAAGTCAAAAAGTCTGGATCCTGTCGGAGAAAATAAAAGAAATAAACAAAACAAAAACAAATCAAAGCAATTATTAAGGCAATGGAATTGTGTACGCAATACGACACTCGTTTGGTATATAAATTCATTAGGATGTGTCTCAAGAATCCATTCCTTACTCAACCATCACTAATGAATTAGCTCTCATCCTTGTGATTTCCAAACACTATTCCTTCATGATTTACTTTGCCTTAAATGCTCCGTTTGTGCTTTTCCCTAAAAAACAACACACAAAATTAAAAAAAAAATCTACAACATGTATACACAAAATATGAAAACAAAAATTACAAAATATTGCATGGGTTGCCTCACTCCCAGCGCTAAATTTTTCATCTTCAGCCAGACGTGACTAAAATCCATCTATCAAGGAGGTTTCAGCGTGGTCTTTGATGTCCGATTAAAGACAATCATGTAAGCATTCTTTTGAAGGGTCTCTTCCAACGGTAAAGTGGCAAAAAGAATTTTGTCTCATTCAGTGCTTGTGCCACCTTTTTATCTTTGTTGCTCCAGTGGTTCCTGAAAAGAAAGAAATAAAATTAGGAGGTCTCGTATGGTGCTTGACTTTGAATGGGAGTTCCATTTTGTCAAGCTTCTGGGCGATATCTTTAATTTGTACTCCCCAAAACAGTGATGATTCTCCTGAATGCATGAAATCATCAATATGGTCAGACACTTGCTCCTCCATTTGTATATCTTCTTGCTCCACCTCTTCTTCACATATGTAATTTAAGATTTCTGCACTCAGTTCCTCATCTGTTATTTGTGAAATGCAGGCTCCATAAGTGTCAACCTGAGGATGTAAAGATGTGTCATATTTTAGTTCTTCATCCTCTGTGGTTGATATGAATGGTTCAGGTAGATCTTCTTCAAACATTAGTGCAAAGCATGCTCCAAGATCTTCATTTTGAGGATGGAAAGTTTCATCCTCACTTGTTGGTGCAGTTGGTACAATTAGCTCTTCTTCTTGATCTTCGTCAGAGTCTGATGATAAAAATCAAATTGAGACTTTGTTGGTTCGGGTTCCTGAACTGATACCTCTGATTCTTGATACTATTTAGCCTCGTCATCCGTTAAGATGTCATGACGAAATTCTGGATACTCGGAGGCTTCCTCAGTATTATTTGAATTTGCTCTGTGAGATATGTAATTCAGGTTGTGTGGTAATTATCTAATTTGATCTGTCATCCTCTATATGGATTCTGTTTGACTTTGAATTTTTGCAACAAATTGAGCTTCCCATTCTTCGAGCCAATCTTTGAGCATGTCAGTCAACTGATCTTCCTCTGATGGTTTTGGTTCTTGATGAAGATCGTAGGTGGATGGTGGATAAGATGGAAAATGTGGTTCTGTGAAATATACTGGTTCTTCGTACCTTGAATAATTCCGATAATTCTGCCACCCTTAAAGGTATATGCATTGATTGCTCGGGTGGTTACCATCGCATATTTCACATCTCTCCATTGCATTATGTTGAGCAAATGTAGTATTTGTTGGTTTCAACATCCAGCGATAATTATTGGGCTGGACAACATGCCTCAGAAAACCGGACTTTTGCTCCCTGATTTGGGGTGTATCTTCACCTTTTAAATTTCGTAATTCTTTTATTACCCAACTAAGATCCATTCTCAACCACCTGAAAAATGAAAGAAATAAATAAAAATTACAAATAAAAATAGAGAAAATTAGATACAAGTAAAATTGATGGCTTCAAAATTAATAACTCAAGAAAAATAAGTCCCGGGCAACGGCGCCAAAAACTTGACCGGTGCGTAATCACACACGTATAACGCAAGCGCACGTATCGTTCAAGTAGTATAAAAATATCGATCCCACGAGGACTTAATTCCTATTGTTGTAATTAATTATTGATTCTATTTATTTACAAGTATCTAATTAAAGGGAGAAGAGAACGATTGCTTGATTGGTTGGTTGAATGTGTATTTGCTAAACAAATAAAATAAATAAATACACAAAAGAAAATACTAAGGAAAATAAACACAAGACACAAATATCTAGGGTTGTGATTCCATACAATATTTTTATAAAGATGAATTGATTCTCTCATATTTGTGTAATAAATCAGTTTGCTAACCTGGAACACGAAATTATGCAAAAGCCTATGTCGATGGTCAGACACAAATACCCAAATAACTTAATTAATCATATGTCTATGTTAATCAAGTTACCTGAACTCATTAAGTTTAAGTTCCAATTGTGGCTACCTCCGCCCGACAGGTTTATGTCTATCTTGTAAGGAAATCTATTTAAGGGTTATCTATTTTTAAGGAAGATCATGAGCTATTGAATTTAAGGCTGAAACCTAAAATCCATTTTCAAAGTTCATTTTAAGTTTACCACATCAATCTTATTGGTGATCAGGCAACAAGAAGCATTAAGCTTAAAATTCAATAAACAAACTAAATAATTACCTATAATATAATTAATTCAATTATTAAGCTTGTTAATATTATGTTTCATCACTTCCCTAGAATAAAAATAAAATATTGGGGTTAGGGGATCTACTTTTAGAAATCTCACTTTATTATAATATGAAAATTATAAGTGTTGCCCAATTAAGTTGAACCAACCATAAATGTGGTGTTATTATTTATCCATAAACCGGCCATATACTCGGTAATCATCTGTCACCTAAAGACCGACCTATAAGCGGGTCACATTATGTTACATAATTAAAAACAGCCATTAAGGCGGTATCAACCTTTAATCCATATTATTAAATTACAATTTCCATATTATAAATTAAAGTGAGATTAATCTACATTTACTATTTCTAATTTAGAAATCTCCCTTATTATAATATATAAATCTGTGTGATAATTACCAACCGACCATATAGGCGGTATCCTGATTAAGTCAGATTTAATTAATTCCAACCGCCCATATAGGCAGTATCCCATTAAGTCAGGTTAAAATCAATTTAATTAAGCCCAACCGACCAATAAGGCGGTATCCAATTAAGTAAGGTTTTTAGATAATTTATATATTATAATTGAGGGAGATTAATCTAAATTATAAAAGTAAAAAGCTTCACCCTTCCCCAGCAGTAAATTAACTACTAAACATAAAAGAAATAAACAGTAAATAAATAAAATAAATTACTGAAAGTAAAAGTGCATAATTAAAAGTACGAAAAGTAAAAGTGCTGAAAGTAAATAAATAAAAAGAAAAATGAATAATTAAATTACAAAAAACTTAAACAAACAATATACAATCCTTAAGTCCCTATTAGGAACTCTAGAAAGGTATGAATTTGCAAATGAAATCGAGCTGAATTTATAGGTACCAATAGGTCTTGCGCGTCGCGACGCGCACAACCTTGCGTATTTCGACGCGCCGTTGATTTACGCCATGTGTAACGCAGATTTGTGAGATGGTGACACGTATCCAAAGCTGAATTATTAACTAAATAATTGGCTCGGGGTCGCGATGCCGAAATCTTGGCTCGTCGCGATGCTGACATCATCAAGTCATAAGAAATGATGTGTTCTGTCGGCATCATGTGATAAAGGCACGTGTCTGGCACACGTTAGCATGATTTGCTGTGATATTGACATGTGGCAGGCGCACGTTAACAGATTCTGCACACGTTAACAGATTGCGCATTTTAGTAAAACTTCTCTGATTGGTCAATGTATCCGGCGCATGTTAGCAGACTCCGGCGCACGTTAGTGTTCGCGATGTAGAAAGCTTGCGCGTCGCAACGCCCAAATTATAATTTTACCTTTTTTGTCTGTTTTTTTACTGTTTTGGCTCTGATTTGATTCCAGTGAGTTCCTGACCGGCGTAATCACACACGTATAACGCAAGCGCACGTATCGTTCAAGTAGTATAAAAAGATATCGATCCCACGATGACTTATTACCTATTTTATTAATTTTATGAGGTTAAGTGATTACTAATATCTAATAAGTTGTTATTTTGAAATGATGAAGATTCTAAATTTAAAAACAAGTAAAAGAAATTGAGAGTGGATTAATGAGAATTAAAACTATCTAGGGTTGTGAATTCTTCCAATATTAATTAAAAGATGAAGTAGTTAAATCATAGTTGGGTAAATATTGATTTATTAATCTGGAATATTAAATTATGTAAAAGCCTCTTCTGATGGTCATTTATAAATACCTAGTTTAATTCAATTGAATCATATGTCTATGTCTACTAAATTACCTAGATTTATTAAGTTTGAATTCCAATTATGATTACCCCTGCCCAACAAGTATATTCCTATCCTGTAAGGAAATCTATTAAAGGTTTATCTATCCTTAAAGAAGATCGTGGGTTGTTGAGTATAAGGTCTTTAACTTAAAGTCCCTATGTCTAGTTCATTTTAAGTTTTATCTAGTCAATTTTATTAATTGCCAGTTAATAAAAAGGCATTAAGATTATGACTCAACAAATAACTCTTTAATTACCCAAACTATAATCTAACCCTTTATAAACCGGTGATATTAGATTTTATCACAACCCTAGATATTTAACTTAGTTACAACAAATAACTAAACTGATAAAAACTTAAAAGACATAAAGTGAAATTGCTGAAAAGTAATTGTAGAATAATAAATTGCAAATAAATGAAATGAAATGCTAAGGTAAAAGGAATTAACTTCTACTATTTACTATTTAGATATCTCCCAATAAAATAATATATAATCTTGTGATATTTTAAACCAACCGTCCAGAATGGCGGTATCCTGATTAAGTCAAATTCAAATATACCAGCCATAAGGTGGAACAAAAATATAACTTAAACCAACCGTCCAGTATGGCGGTATCCTCATTAAGTCAGGTTTAACCAATTTAAATTGAATAACCACCGTCCAGAATGGCGGTATCCTTTATTAAGTCAGGTTTTAAATAGTTTATATATTATATTTTAAGGGAGATTAATCTAAATAGTAAAAGTAAAAGAATTACCTTGTTACCTCAGCATGAAGAGATTACCTCCTCATTTAAGAAGGAAAAGTATTATTTATAGAAGAGAATTACTACTACAAAGCGTAAATTAAACTGAATAAAAGAAACTAAAGAAGAGAACTCTCAATTTATTTATAACGATTTCAGAGGAAGAGGTACATTTGAAACTAAGAAATTGAACTTTATTTATAGGCGAAAAAATCTAATTTTTTATTATTATTTTCTGATTTTTTATTATTATTTTATTATTTTTTTGGATCGCTGAATTTTCGACACGTGGCATGGTGGCTAAAAAAACGGCTCGTTGAATTTTTGACACGTGGCATGCGGTGCACGTTAGCAGAGTCGGGACGCCCAAAATTACCAAAATACCATTTTTGCCAAATTTCACAGTTTTGCTCCAAATCACCTCCAGAATGTCCAGAAACTTTATTTCGGTGTCGGGATGCCCAAAATTACCAAAATACCCTTTGTGTCGGGATGCCCAAAATTACCAAAATACCCTTTTTGCCAAATTTCACAGTTTTGTTCCAAATCACCTCCAGAATGTCCAGAAACTTTATTTATCTACAAAATAACACAAAACACATCAAAATATTCACAAAACTCAAGAAACTATACAAAATATTAAGTTAAATGAGTGGGAAATAGTGATAGTTTTACCACTCATCGGTTCCAAACCTTTATTTATCTGAAAAATAACACAAAACACATAAAAATATTCATAAAACCCAAGAAACTATAAAAAAAAAATATTATGTAAAATGAGTGGGAAATAGTGACATATTTACCACTCATCACACCCCCAAACCTACCATTTTGCTAGTCCTCGAGCAAAAAAACATAATAAAATAACATAAACATCTTTAAAATAAAATTAAACTAAGCTACTTTCGTAGGGATCACGGTTGCATTTGGCTTATACAACAAGCCTTTAAACCCCTTGGTATCTTTAGTGGACGAGTTGTAGTCTCGTGAAGGCTTACGGCGGCGATACTCACAAACGTCAAACTAATGCACACAAAAGCAAAAAGATAATAAAACTAATGCACACAAAAGTAAAAAGACAAGAGAAAAAAGAATAAACAAGTTAGTGACTAAGCATGTGAAACTTCTTATCCAAATTAGTAGTTGTTTTCTTTCTTTCTAAATTACCGAATAAGTAAATTCTCCGATTATTTTTACCATTCTTCATACAAACAGCTAACAAGGTATTAATCAAATCATTTCGCCCACAATATTCACAAGTGTAGTTGAAAAGAGGGTATATTTTTGTCCTAAAGTTATATCAGAATTCACACCTTTTTAAGCAATGAAATATTTATTCTGATTTTTTTGATTTTTTTTATTCGAAAAGTAAATAAAGCAACATCTTCAATCCATGTAACGAGCTTTGGGTCAATGACTCCCAAACCAGTTGGCTTTAGAGCACTAGGTGTTAAGACACCCATACGGACTTAATAACTAAGATTTCAGATATCTCTTTTTATTTTTATAACATCTTTGATCCATATAGCGAGTTTTGGGCCAGTGACTCCCAAACCAGTTGGTTTTAGGGAACTAGGTGTAAAACACCCATTCGGACTTAATTACCCGGATCTCAGACGTTCTTTTTTTTGTTTTTGTTTTTGTTTTTTGTTTTTGTTTTTGTTTTTGTTTTTTTATCCCATCGCTTTAGATGCTTCCTCCAATTAAAGTAGAGCACTGAATATTAAAACTTTTCAATTACAGCTCATGTCCGTATGTTACCATGTATGTTGATAATAGCTGTCAACTGAGCATGTGAAGATCCATTTTAGTCAGTATTATGGAGAATTCACAAATTAAATAATTCAAAAGGAAATTAACAAAAATTAACTTGTTTCGAAATAGGTTGAGATACGTCTCAGGAGTGGAAATTCCTTACACAGCTATCTCCTACCAATTTCACCTGATTAACCAAGTTTAAAACACAAAAACACAAATTTTTTTAATTTCTGTAAAAAAATTTAATTTTTTTTTTGAATTTTTTCGAAAATTTTAGACTAAAAATCAAATAAAAACAACATATTAAAACCATAATACTAGTCAAATATTCCCCTCCCCCAAACCTAAATGAGACATTGTCCCCAATATCTTAAAAATAATTAGAAGAGATTAGAAGATAGTATACGGTTAGTTAAAATTCTACATCTTAAAAGGAAAATTAAAGGTTAAGATCTAGATTTATTCGACGTTTCTTACCACGATCATTATCAGACCAGTTAATCTTGGAAAGGATATGGTCAATTTTTAGTTCAACGGCTAAGATTTGATCAAATAAATCATGGGCAGTTCTGGCAGTGAAGAAGAATTCTTTTACAGGTTTTGACACGAACCCATTTCTCCTGGCATCATCAAAAAACACACAAAGAAAATCATAAAATCCATCAACATTAAATAGTGCAATCGGTTTATGGTGTATGTTCAAGTTCACCCAAGATAGTACTGTAAAAATTTCCTCTATCGTGCCTAAGCCACCTAGCAAAGCAATAAAAGCATCAGTCCGATTAATCATTTCCACCAGTCTGACATACCTGGCTCGATCAGTTCCTCTCTGTTTGATGATCCGATAAGGTTCGCCTAAGGGTTTTGGGATGGTTCCCAAGACTTGATTGTCTCCTTTCTGTACAGTCATTGAAACGACCCTCATTAATCCAAGATTGCCACCACCATATATTTAGTGCATGTTCCTTTGAACTATGACTCTACCCAATTCTTGTGCTGCTGCAACGAATTCTGGCTTAGAACCAACACTAGTACCATAAAACACACATATATTTACAACTCGTCTTCTTGAAGTGGCTTCCAATTTTTTTTTTTTTTGTGTATTTCCTTCTCACCTCTGATGCCTTCAATAGTGTAATGATAAGTAGAATTTAAAGAACCTAAAAAAGGGTAAGTAATAATAGCACTAGTATTTTCCAAATGACTATTATTAACAAAAATGTAAAATATATCGTGAAATTCAAGAAGTCTGGATCCTGTCGGAGAAAATAACAAAAGAAAAAAAAATCAAAGCAATTATTAAGGCAATGGAATTATTTACGCAATACGCCACTCGTTTGGTATATAAATTAATTAGGATGTGTCTCCAGATTCCATTCCTTACTCAACCATCACTAATGAATTAGCTCTCATCTTTTTGATTGCCAAACACCATTCCTTCATGTTTTACTTTACCTTATATGCTCAGTTTGTGCTTTTCCCTGAAAAATAACACACAAAATTTAAAAAATCTACAACATGTATACACAAAATAGGAAAACAAAAATTACAACAAATTATATGGGTTGCCTCCCTGCTAGCACTAAATTTTTCATCTTCTGCCAGACATGACTGAAATCCATCTATCAATGAGGTTTCAGCGTGGTCTTGGAGGTCCGATTAAAGACAATCATGTGAGCATTGCTTTTGAAGGGTCTCTTCCAACGGTAAAGTGGCAAAATTTTTTTTGTCTCATTCAGTGCTTGTGCCACCTTTTTATCTTTGTTGCTCCAATGGTTCCTGAAAAGAAAGAAATAAAATCAGGAGGTCTCGTATGGTACTTGACTTTGAATGAGAGTTCCATTTTGTCAAGCTTCTGGGCAATATCTTTAATTTGTACTCCCTAGAACATTGATGATTCTCCTGAGTGCATGAAATCATTAATATGGTCAGACATTTGCTCCTCCATTTGTATATCTTCTTGCTGCACCCCTTCTTCACATATGTAATTTAAGATTTCTGCACTCAGTTCCTCATCTGTTATTTGTGAAATCCAGGCTCCATAAGTGTCAACATGAGAATGTAAAGATGTGTCATATTTTATTTCTTCATCCTCTGTGGTTGATATGAATGGTTCAGGTAGATCTTCTTCAAACATTAGGGCAAAGCATGCTCCAAGATCTTCATTTTGAGGATGGAAAGTTTCATTCTCACTTGTTGGTGCAGTTGGTACAATTAGCTCTTCTTCTTGATCTTCGCCAGAGTTTGATGAATAATAAAAATCAAATTGAGACTTTGTTGGATCGAGTTCCTGAACTGATACCTCTGATTCTTGATACTACTCAGCCTCGTCATCTGTTAAGATGTCATGATGAAATTCTGGATACTCAGAGGCTTCCTCAGTATTATTTGAATTTGCTCCGGGAGATATGTAATTCAGGTTTTTTGTTAATTGTCTAATTTGATATGTCATCCTCTATATGGATTCTGTTTGACTCTAAATTTGTGCATCAAAATGAGCTTTCCATTCTTCGAGACAATCTTTGAGCATGTCAGTCAACTGATCTTCCTCAGATGGTTCTAGTTCTTGATAAAGATCGTAGGTGGATGGTGGATAAGATGGAAAATGTGGTTCTGTGAAATATATTGGTTCTTCGTACCTTGAATGATTCCGATAATTTTGCTACCCTGAAAGGTATATGCATTTATTGCTCGGGTGGTTACCATCACATATTTCACATCTCTCCATTATATTCTGTTGAGCAAATGTAGTATTGCTAGGTTCTAACATCCAGTGATAATTGTTGGGCTGGACAACAGGCCTTAGAAAACCAAACTATTGCTCCCTAATTTGGGGGGTATCTTCACCTTTTAAATTTCGTAATTCTTTTATCACCCAACTAAGATCCATTCCCAACCACATGATAAATGAAAGAAAGAAATAAAAATTATAAATAAAAAAAAAAAAAATTAGTTACAAGTAAAATTGATGGCTTCAAAATTAATAACTCAAGAAAAATAAGTCCCCGGCAA
Source organism: Zanthoxylum bungeanum (assembly GCA_019454045.1). NCBI lineage: Eukaryota > Viridiplantae > Streptophyta > Magnoliopsida > Sapindales > Rutaceae > Zanthoxylum > Zanthoxylum bungeanum. The sequence continues at coordinate 262,941 of SKCR01047511.1, forward strand.
CGGCGCCAAAAACTTGACCGGTGCGTAATCACACACATATAACGCAAGCGCACGTATCGTTTAAGTAGTATAAGAATATAGATCCCACGAGGACTTAATTCCTATTGTTGTTATTAATTATTGATTCTTTTTATTTACAAGTATATAATTAAAGGGAGAAGAGAATGATTGCTTGATTGGTTGGTTGAATGTGTATTTGCTAAACAAATAAAATAAATAAATACACAAAAGAAAATACTAAGGAAAATAAACACAAGACACAAATATCTAGGGTTGTGATTCCACATAATATTTTTATGAAGATGAATTGATTCTCTCATACTTATGTAATAAATCAGTTTGCTAACCTAGAACACGAAATTATGCAAAAGCCTCTGTCGATGGTCAGACGCAAATACCCAAATAACCTAATCAATCATATGTCTATGTTAATTAAGTTACCTGAATTCATTAAGTTCAAGTTTCAATTGTGGCTACCCCCGCCCAACATGTTTATGTCTATCCGGTAAGGAAATCTATTAAAGGGTTATTTATCCTCAAAGAAGATCGGAGATATTGAATCTATGGCTGAAACCTAAAATCCCTTTTCCAAGTTCATTTTAAGCTTACGACATCAATCTTATTGGTGATCAGGCAACAATAAGCATTAAGCTTAAGATTCAATAAACAAACTAAATAATTACCCATAATATAATTAAATCAATTATTAAGCTTGTTAATATTGTGTTTCATCACATCCCTATAATAAAAATAAAATGTTGGGGTTAAGGGATCCACTTTTAGAAATCTCACATTATTATAATATGGAAATTGTAAGTGTTGCCCAATTAAGTTGAACCAACCATAAATGTGGTGTTATTATTTATCCATAAACCGGCCATATAGGCGGTAATCATCTGTCACCTAAAGACCGACCTATAAGCGGTGTCAAAATATTAGGTCAAATGAGTGGGAAATAGTGACATATTTACCACTCATCATAGTCACTAGAGGGTCTGAGTCCACCAGAGTTTGTATAGAGTTTCAGTATTGTCAGTGTCTAAAGTGAAAGTTGTATGTCTTGCATAGCATTAATTAAATTATTAAAAAGAGCTAATGTATTATTATCAAGTTGTGACTTGTAAATTACTAAATAGGTATTTAATATGTATTTCATGTCGTTGAGTTGGGGCAAAGGTCCTTAGGTATGAGTTTTTAGTGAGATAAGAATAGAAAAAGTAAGAAGTTATAGGCCCAGGAGAATAATACAGCCTATTCCTTACCGGTAACATCTCTCAGATCATGGATGTTACAAAGATGGTATCAGAGCATGATCTAGGGCGTCAGTGACTGCAGTCGGTAGAGTGTTAGGGTCTTGTATACATAGTATGTCTAGGATATTTGTATGTAGGGCACTACCTCTCCAGTATCTGATCCTCGAGTATGTCCTTAAAGTTCCATAGAAAGGTTAGTAAGCTTTCTTAGATCATTCAAATACTGTTCATGATAAGAACAATTACACTCTAGATCCAAGATAGGAATTTTCTTGAGGTTATTCAGCCTATTACCAGAAGTAAAAACAATGCTATGAAATCAGATAGCAAAAATATAAGAAAAGTTACCCAATGGAATGGAATAAGAGAGCTATAAGGAAGCAAGAAAGAATGTATAAATGATTAGACAACCAGAGACAAAGAAATATAAAGGGAAAAAAAGAGATAGTGAGTTCCAAGAGTACCCACCCAGGAAAATAGAAAGAGAAAGAAAAAGTTAGAAAGTGAAGTAAAAAGATAGAATGTAGATATCTAAGCAATCAGCAGTAAATGGAGATAGAGGTACAGAAGCAGATAGATAAGAAAATGGAAAAAACCTATAGTAGTAAGAATCAGAGACACAAAGTGAGATAATATGGAAGACACCAGAACTTGGAATAGAGAAATAGAATATAACAAGTTCGAACAAGAGTAAAATACCAAGTAGATATAAGTAAAGTCTTTTCCTTCCAAGTAAGAATTCATTTCTTTCTCATAAATTCTTCCAGTTAATATAATAACCCTCGAACATTTAGTATAAATAGCGAGTTCCCCGAGTAACAAAGAACATCCATAAGGTAGAAGAATCAAGAAATCAGGATTAAATGTAGAGGTTCCTAATAGATGTGAGGTACCATAAACACGCAGAGATCCTAAGATCCCCAAACCTAGGCCCACAAGCCAATGAGAGGAATAATAACAGGAAAATGACTAGTTGTTCTAATTAAGGAATCTAATAAAGCCCCGACCTACCCAAATCCTCACCCTTCTGTCATAACCAGTTAAGCAAGCTGTCCTGACAGAGTCTATCTCATACCTACCCTACATGAGCAATAAACTCTACCAGGACATAGAGTACTAAAACAAGGATCTTGAAACCAATAGAAACATAAAGAAAATAACTGACGAGATATAAATTTGTTCCTACCAGCATAGATATAGGCGATCGTGAGAAGCCCAATGGGACTTTATCTTAAGAAATGAAAGACCTTAAATGACAGACCATATAGAAGAAGAATCAAGGAAGTCTCGAGGATATAAAGAAGAGAACCCAGGGTAAGCCAAAGATTAAGGCAAGTCAGAGCAAGGTTTGCAAGACTAGTAGGAGTTGATAGATAGACTAAATGCAGTAGAACTAATAGATCAACCTAAGTCAGTAGAAATCCATGAAGTATACAGGGATAAACTCGAGAGGTTGAGGACACTTGGAAGTGAAAAAAGTGTTAGTAAGGATAGTAGATTCGAGTACTAAAGTCGAAACTTATAGCAAGGAAAGAGATTGGAGATCTAGAAGTAACCAGAAGTATCAGTCACCACTAGCATTGGTGGTACAATTGAGAACCAAAAGTTTAGATATGAATGTTATATAAAAGGATGTGAAATGTAACAAGGAAATTCTGTACATTCAAGAACATAGTTAATAAAGTAAGAAGATAGTAATGTGGGAAAATTGATAGTAGTTGCGGGACCCCAATACAAGGAGTAGACGATTAGGTTCATGTAGAAAGAACCATTACTAGACTTAATAGTATGGTGTAGAGCCAAAATGATAGGGCCTGAAAACAGTGAAAAGGAAAATAAAAGTGTCAGGAAGATTTAGTACGTTTAGAGACATGGATGATGTAGTTTGAAGATAGCCATGATGAATGAATACTCTAACCAAGCCAGTGAGCATATGCCCACTTCTTAAATTAAAACCCATTAAAGAAAATGACCAATAAAGAAGAGCAATGGATAGGTTATATATATAGCGAGATGATTAGATAACTAAATTGATAAGCTCATGTGAAGTATAGAGAGGAATCATGGAATAGAATAGTTTCAGGCTATAATAAGTCGAGCTAAGTTTGGAAGTCACTGTAGAATTAAGGAATCCTTAAAGAAATAAATGTTTAAAAGTACAAAGAGATCAGAGAGAACGCTTCTTGGGAATACAGTGATCGATTTACAAAGGGTCTCATGGATTTGAGAAGAATGACTAGGAAAATAGTAGTACCTGAACCAAAGATTAGTAGGAGATGTCCTGAGTAGTCGAAGTAGATAGAGTTTTCAGGAAATTAAAGATGTAAGGAATTTAAGAAACTGAGACACGAAAGAAAACTTTATAGCAGAACAAGTCTTCTAAGAAAGTATATTAGTACTCAGAGAAAGAAAATAGCGACTTCAGAGAGTTAAGCAACATAAATTAACAAGAAGAAGTAAATAGGCAGTACGAGGAAGATGTTAGAGGGCATGGCGCTGGAAAGATTTTGCAGAGGATATAGAGTGATCGATTGATGAAAATGATCAGGAGTTAGGTTGGAGAAGGCAAGCCAGAAAAGTCTTAGCAGTAGCACCATAGTTTAAGAAAGGACACCAGATATGTATTTACGAGGATCCTAGACTCTTAGATGAAGAATATGTGCCACTAGATAACCATAAGCACAAAAGCCTCAATATGAGTTCCCACCCTCCCAACCCTCGTTAAACAACAACAACGAAGATAGACTTCAATGTTCTTCTTAAGATATTCCCAAAACCAAGTGAATGCGTAGTTGAAAGAGACAAACAGAAAACCTATAGAAATAGTATAAGGATATAATAGAAGAGGGAACAACTCCAAGTGAGAGATCTATAAGAGAAGTTATTAGATTAAGAGAAGAAGTACTAGTTAGGCAGTAACAAGGATGTAAATGAACAATATTAAACAAAACCGGGATACTTGAGAGCTAATATCCTTCAAATAAGGAGGCAGAGATACAAGTCGTAGAAGTTTTAGTCACAGAATAGAGTAGGGAGTGAATGTAAAGGTTAGCAGGCATAAGATTTGGAAGCAAAAATAGAAGAATGAAACAACAAAAGTTTCTTAGTATCAGTTTAGACCACAAATGAAGACTGGTTTATTAGATTTTTAGCATAGTATATAATCGATGAAGTAAGTTACTACAATGTTACAATTAGTATAGTAGATGAATACTGAAGTTCAGTAAATGGCGGATGTTGAGTAACGATCCTTGGCGGCACTAGGTTATGGAAAATAAGTTAGGGTGGAACACCGTAACCAGATTTTTAGTAACAATGGAAGCAAAGTACAGAAGAATGTGAGTTTTAATCAGGATCAAGTTACCACCATCGATGTTAATAGCGGAACAAGTGGAGAAAAATGAATATTGAGTATAGTAAGGAGACATCAATATTTTAGTACAATATTGATGTCTCGTTACTGTACTTAATATTTTAGTAAGAATCAAAGGTACCAGCCAATAAGAACCTGATTAAGTCAACTAAAGATCTAGAGAAATAGATTTTTTGGAAATAAAGAATATTGAGCATAACTACAGGTCCAAAAATGATATAGATAAGAATTCTCTGTAAAGATCTTATGAAACAAGAACGAGGTAATACTTTTCATTAAAGACCCTAAGAAATATTTGTTAAAGCTACGAACTCTAAAATAGCTTACCAAGTGTGATGAAAAGATATAATGCATATGTTATATATTAAAAATAATGGAGAATAATATAAGCCTACCAATTAAGTGATAAATAATCAACTGGGCAAAGACCTTCATTGCTAGGTCAAAGAGAACCCTATATGTCACAGTGTAGTTTCAGCAGAATGAGTGATCACGCAGATGATTAGAGTACAGCTCTAGTTACGACTTCCAAGACATGACAATTTTAGATTTTATACGATCATCTTATTGCAGGTAGCCGACAAAATGTAGTATTTTACAGCAGATGAAACAAAAGAGTTGGGCATATCATCAGTTAGAGCTGGTGGTTTATTAGGAACCCTCGACTTCTGTGATCTGTGATAAGATCCCAAGTTTAATGAGGATTCGAGGACGAATCCTATTATAGGGAGGGAGAATTTGTAATGACCCGTAGTCCTATTACTATTGTGTTGTGATACTGTAGTATTACAGGACGAAGATAACATAATATAAATTATGTACGGGCATGAATACACTCATGAAACGACTTTGGAGATGTTCGGTTAATTTTCAGAAATTTCGATACGAGACTGTATAACGTACAACTCTGGACAGCCCATAGTATTTGGACCATATCGTTTTTATTAAAATTCTGATTTCTATGAATGTTATACCATGGGAAAGCTAAGATCTAGATCTATAACTTTTGCGTTGAATGGTTTTCCAAAATCGGACCAGAAATAGGTCAAAATTGTAAGTCCAAATTCAGATAAATAGTAATTTCGGGCCCAATTACAAGAATCCCAAACTTTCCACACACTTCTACAGTTTTCCACAAACTTTTAAATATCAAATGAAACCCACTATATAAAGGATATACTATTCATCAAATCACAAAATTGGAACAAGAATAGAAAGAAGAAACGTGGAAGAAAGAAAGAAGAAGAGAAAGGAGAAGAGAAATAAGAGGAAGAAGAAAAGAAGAAGAAGTAAGAAGAAAGAAAAGAAGGAAGATGAAGCAAGGTTGGAAATGGCATCCTTGGAGGAGGAAGGAACTCAAAAGGAAGAGGTAAGATCAAATTAACCCAAGTTCGATTTTGTTGAACTTTGGAAGTTTGAAGACAAAATAGAAATACTAACATGCTAAAGATTGTTTATTATTGATTAGCAAGTAAAGAAATTGGTTATAGCTTAAGTACCCAAACTTGATGAATTCTAGGGGTTAAGTTAAGAGTGAGAATGATGTGATTAATGAGTATAGAGGATGTTAATTTGGATTATAATATGCAAAGTTGATGTATGATAATGTATTGTGTATTGGTTTTAGTATGGAGGTATTAGTATGAAGTGTAACTTGAAGTTTTGTGCATTAGATGACCCTAGAGAAGCAAAACAAAATCTTGGAAAACTAGATCGCGTCACGATGCTAAAGAGCCTTGTGTCGCGACGCGCAAGAGGAAAATTGATGCACGCCTCGTGTCGCGACGCGCAAGGAATTACCTCACGATGTGTGACACAAATTTGTCCTGAACAATTCTAAATCATCCCCGTTCCACTCGTATGTGTTAGAGGCCACCTTATAGGACTCGAATTAGTTCCTATACATACTTTACATCAAGACACAAGCATAATAAGCCTTGTAGATAAAACCGATCGATGTATTAATAAGCCTAGCTAAGTTCAAAGCTCATTTTACTACGGACATACTAATCAAGTTTTCGATCATAAATCGTTCACAGGAACCACAATCTTATTCGATAAAGGGATTCAGTGCCAGCCAATTCCAAAAAACTATGAGTGGACCTCTTTTTTCAAACTGATTTCATTTAACAGTTTTGATAACAGATTTACTTTTTCCGCTTATAGGGCGATAGATAGAATTTTTATTTCAGATGATTTTATACAGTGATATTTCAGAAAGGATGTTTTACGACATGAGTTTTGAGATACAAATGTTTTCAAGCATTAGTTTTATATTTTTCGGGGCATAGGGAAAAACCTAACCCAGTATCATACTTGATACAGTTTGGAATTGACGGACAGAGACTTGTGCAGATGTAGAGGGCTGAGGGGACGGTGATACGTAACGCCTCCAGATCCTAGTTCATGATTAGGGATGACAGATGGCCCCCAGATCTCAGGTTCAGAACTTAGAGGGTAGCATAGATTCGCACACCCAGTTCTAGTTTTGTGGCTTGGGGGATGACGATACGTAACGCCCTAAAACCACCAGTTTCAGGGACAGGGGTGGCATTTTTTGGGGGAACGGTGATACGTAACGCCCTAACGTCATGGTTTTGCATTCCTAGCTCCAGATAGGCATATGGGGGACGGCGATACGTAACGCCCTCATACGTCAACTTTTTCAGATACATATCAGTTTTCAGATACCAGATTTTCAGAGAATAGTTTTCAAAGATTAGATTTTAGAAACAGTTTTTAGAAAGCATATTTTAGAAAGAGAGGTTAAGTTTTATAAAAAGTTTTCAGATCGAATTTTTCATAAAAGAGTTTTCTTATAAAGATATTTCTGTAACTTGGGTTTTAGAACCAAAAGTTTTTATAACAGTTTCAGTTTATCCTCCACTCACTTATATCATACGACGATATAACCCCCTCATAGTTTCTTTATTTTTATAGGTATTCTCGGAGGACGAGCTCAGGAGGACGAATACTGATATTGTCACTAGAGGGTCTGAGTCCACCAGAGTGTGTATAGAGTTTCAATATTGTTAGTGTCTAAAGTGAAAGTTGTATGTCTTGCACAACATTAATTAAATTATTAAAAAGAGCTAATGTATTATTATCAAGTTGTGACTTGTAAATTACTAAATGAGTATTTAAGATGTATTTCATGTCGTTGAGTTGGGGCAAAGGTCCTTACGTATGAGTTTTAGTGAGATAATAATAGCAAAAGTCATAAGTTAGAGGCTTAGGGAATAGTACGGCCTATTCCCTGCCGGTAACATCTCCCAGATCGAGGATGTTATAGTTGCGGCAACTGTTACGTGGACCATAGTGACGCTATTTGGACAATGATGATGAGTCCCTAGGTAAGAGTCCAGAACCTGTGTAGGGTTGTTTATTAATGCCCCGTTGTGGCATTTGATCATGAAGAGGCCTTTGTGGCATATGATCATGTTTGTTATGTAGCCCGTTGTGGCATAATGATTATTCACGACTCATGTTTGAGGTGACCGATTATGTGGCCCCATGTGGCACATTATTTGTTCAAAGCTCCAGTGTTAGGAGTCTGGTTATGCGCCTCCTATGGCATTTCACTCACACGTTTTTACTTAAATTATTAATGTTGTCGAGGATGTATATTTTATTTATATTGATAAAATTGTATAAATTATGGTTATTTCTTAATTCGCATCCTCAATATTATTTTATTGGACATATATATCTATATATCTTACTAACCATGCATGATTTTTGTAAAATAAATTAATGTGAGTTCATTAATCTCTTCAGTGCATGTGGTGTTGGTCACCCCTCAACTTAACATTTCATATTTGATCTTGGAGCTTCAAAGCTTGTGGGTGCATTTTGAATTTTGGAGCTTCGAAAATAGCGGCCAATATAGCGGTATCCTTTTTAAGTCAGGTTTTAACTAGTTTGTATATTATATTTAAGGGAGATTAATCTAAATAGAAGTAATAAAAGCTTTACCTTTACCCCAGCAGAATAGAGTTACCTTGTCATTGCGTAAAAGTAAAAACTGAAAAAGTAAAAAAAAGTAAGTACTGTGCGTAAAAGTAAATTGCGAAATTTAATTACATAACTGAATTTAAACAAACAAGATACAATCCTCTTTGTATTCACTAGGAATTATAGAGAAAAAAGTATGAATCTAAAACTGAAATTTCGAGCTAAATTTATAGGTGTTGACGAGCTTGGCGCGTCGCGATGCAAAAACCTTTTGCGTGTCGTGACGCGCCTTAATTTGCGGTGCCAAATGCGATGCTGTTGACACATGGCAGGGCGGTGCAGTAGCTAAATGATTACTCAATAATTATGCTGACATGGCGACGTGGATTGTCGGCAGCATGTGATGATGACACGTGGCACAAGATGATTGGCTGATGATGACGTGTCCGACACATGGCAAGCTTACACAGTATGTGACTGATGTGGTTACCACATGGCTGGCACATAGATTACATGTAGACGACATGTGGCGATTGCGATTGTCGGCAGCATGTGATGGTGACAAGTGGCATGGCGCACGTTAGCAGATTTGTTGTGATGATGACACGTGGCACGACGCACGTTAGCATCCGGCGTATTATAGTAAACTTCTCAGATTGTGACATGTGGCAAGGCGCATTTTAGCAGGCAGCGCACTTTAGAGCCGCGACGTAAAAGGTTTGCACCTCACGACGCTAGAAATTATAATTTTACCCTTTTGTCCGTTTTTCACTGTTTTGGCCCCAAATCACTTCCAGAGAGTCCTTAAACTTTCTTTATCTACAAATAACACAAAACACATCAAAATATTCACAAAACTCAAGAATCTATACAAAATATTAGGTCAAATGAGAGGGAAATAATGATACATTTACCACTCATCATGTTCTAATGACCAAAACCCATCCAATACATTCATACAACATACTTTTCATCACCAAAATCACAGAAATTCCAGATCTGATTTGGTAACTAAAAATATTATTTTTCATGCTTTAAATCCAAATTTCTCAATATTAATCATATTAATACTTACACCAACCAAAGTCACCACAAATAAAGAACTCAAGAACAATTCTATGAGTTACAAGAGTGGTCATAACACTCTAGAATGGCAACAAGTCATCAAATGACAAAATTGAACTAATATTACACTAATATTATCTAATCCAATTTCACACATGCATCTAGCCTCCAAATCAAAAAGCTCCAAAATCTAAGAAAGAAAGGAAGCCCTAGAAAAATTATACATACTCAAGAGCAAGAAACAGATTTTCTAAGCTTAATAATATTAAAGATTAACTTAAAACCTTCAAAATTCCTTGATGATTTCTTCTTGATTTATTCATTTTTCTCAAGTTTATCTCAAAAAAAATTTTGGAAGCTCTCTAAAAATGGTGGAAACTTGGCAAGACAAGCTTAATGAAAGAGAAAATAATTTTTCCCTTTAAATATGCACATGGCCGAAATTTAGGGGTGAGGGGTATTTTTGTCATTTTGAAAAAAATATATATATAATAAGCTTTTAAGTTGTCAAATTCAATTTGATAACTTCAAACTTAAATGAATTTGTCATTTGCTACCAATAATAATTAAACATATTACATAACAATTATGTAATATTGATATTATTTAATTATTTAAATATTTAACATTTAAATAACGAAATAATTAATTAATACAATTATTAATATATATGTATTTTTATTTACACTAAATAACAAAATACATATACTAGTGACATATGTCAAAATCTCTTTTGATAATTAATTAATATGTATCTAATCAAATTTTATATCAAATACAAATACATATTAATTATTAATTGACCGAAATGCCCATAATGCATATGTTTTCATTTAATCGTTTAAACGATTTGAATTAACTCATTTAATCTGGTGAAGTATTATGAATACTCTGTATTATTCATAACGCATTGCCCAAGTGCTCAACGAGTACACTTCATATTGTGGGACTCTATAAGTTTAGGTTTATCCATCACGAAATCTAATTTCGTGTCCATAATTCACTCACTCATGAATTATGATGACCACGAATAATCTCGCTAAACTATGCAAGTCGAGGTCATTGCATATATATAATCCCTCCGTCACAGGCTATCCATATTATACCTGGGATAAAGATAAGAACGTCAAATCCTTATGGTTTATTATAGTCGAATTTCACATTTACGATCTCTAAATAACACTCAGAACTCGCTTCTGAAGTTATACCATGGCCATGGATTTACTAGATTGGAAACACGTGTAGGATATCTATGCCCTATACACAAGACTGACAGATTCTATCTTGATACGCATTGGATATCATGGGCATCAGTCCACACCCAACGAACAGGCTGAGTTCTGATCTAAATAGATCCTGATGTGACTGCCATCAAAGTATGAAGGATAACTCATATATCCACTATGGTATCTCAAGTCGAAGGACCACTATGCTCGCTCAACTCGAGAAGATTTCTATTGATGTTGGTGTACCATCTATTAGGAAATCTTCAGTGAGTCGTTCAATGTTTATCAAATAAACATCTACATGTCTATACGAGTCTCCCGAGACTCATGGTTCATTGGAATAAACCATCAGACCAAGTCACAATATACGACATGTACTGGTCTCAGCGGATTTTACTAACCGACCCGTGTTAATAAATCTTGACCAAGAATTTTATTTAAGGATATACAACTTATAGTGATGCTTCCTGACCGGCGTAAACACACACGTATAACGCAAGCACACGTATTGTTCAAGTAGTATAAAAATATCGATCCCACGAGGACTTAATATCTAATCTATTAATTTTATGAGGTCAAATGATTACTAGTACCTAACAGGTTGTTCGATTGATTTGGTGACGATTCTAAATTTTAAAAAAAAAACAAGTAAATAAAATTATTCGAAAGTAGGTTTTAAGAAAATTCAATATTAAAAACTATCTAGGGTTGTGATTTCTTCCAATATCATTTTAAAGATGAAGTGGTTATCTTAAAGTTGGGTAATATATTGATTTATTAACCTGGAACACTAAATTATGAGAAAGCCTCTGTCGATGGTCAGACACAAATACCCAGTTTAACCCAATTGAACCATATGTCTATGTCAACCAAATTATCTGGATTCATTAAGTTTAAGTTCCAATTATGGTTACCCCCGCCTGACAGGTATTGTCTATCCTGTAAGGAAATCTATTAAAGGGTTATCTATCCTCAAGGAAGATCGTGAGCTATTGAGTCCAAGGCTGAAACCTAAAATCCCTACGTTTAGTTCATTTTAGATTTACCAGATCAATTTTATTAATGGTCAGTTAATGAAAAAGCATTAAGATTAAGACTCAATAAATAAATCTTTATAATACCCAAACTATAATCTAACCCCTTATAAACCGGTGATATTAAAAGTCATCACAACCCCAGATAACTAATTTAGTTACAACACATAACTAGGGCTAGTAAAAACTTTAAAATAAAAGACATAAAGTAAAAATGCGGTAAAATAAATACTGAAAAGTAAATTACAATGAAATAAAATGCTAAGGTAAAAGGAATTACTTTTACTACTACTAATTTAGATATCTCCCATAATATAATATATAAACTTGTGATAACATTACCAACCAGCCATATAGGCGGTATCCTAATTAAGTCAAATTAAGTCCAACCAGCCATTAAGGCGGTAAAAAGATTTGTCCATGAACCTGCCATATAGGCGGTAAGAAAGTTTAATTACCAACTGACCAATCTGGCGGTATCCTTGATTAGTCAAGTTTAAAAAAGTGAATATATTATATTTAAGGGAGATTAATCTAAATAGCAATAGTAAAAGAATACCTTTCACCCTAGGTGGGGAAGTTACCTCCTCATAGTGAATTGTAAAAACTGTAAAAAGTAAAAAAGTAAATTACTATTATTACAAAACGTAATTAAAATTAATTACAAAACTAAAAACTAAAAGAAACTAGAAAGAGAAACTCCCTCTTTACATCAAAGAGATGAGAGAGAGTGGTACAACTGAAACTGGAATTTCGCGTTCTATTTATAGGGGTCAGTAGGGGTCTCGCGTCACGATGCCAGATTATGTCGATGTGGCACGCTTTGGTTCGTCGGTTGCAGATTCTGGATAAGGTGATAAGGTGACACGTGGCAGGGTGGTTGGATCTCAATTATTGTGACATGTGGCGGCTTCTGATTGGTTGGCTAGATTCTTATCCGCCACGTGTCAGATAAGAATTAGAGAGCCAATAATTGATGCTGATGTGGCAGTGACGTGGCGACATGTGGCAAAGTGACTGTCGGCACCATAGAATTGCGACACGTGGAACTTCCTGATTGGCTGATGATGATGTGGTAGTGAGGTGGCATGTTGACTCGGTCAACCTGGTGATGTGGACGATGACGTGGCAATGACGTGGAGTGACACGTGGCGACACGTGGCGATGGTGACTGTGGCATCGTAGGATGATGACACGTGACACGGTGCTTGTTAGTAGATCGGCTGTGTGATGGTGACACGTGGACCCGGTGCACGTTAGCACTGTTCGGTGTACGTTAGTCGTCGCGATGCGGGAAATTACCAAAATACCCTTTTCGTCCAATTTTCACTGTTTTGGCCCAAATCACCTCCAGAATGTCCTGAAACTTTATTTATCTACAAAATAACACAAAAAACATCAAAATATTCACAAAACTCAATAAACTATACAAAATATTAGGTTAAATGAGTGGGAAATAGTGATATAATTACCACTCATCACTTCCCAATGTCAATTACAAACTATGTTGTAACTGCGCACTACATTGTAAATCCTAGGGTCTTGTCTAATATACGTGTATCACTAAATCAGATTTAATTTCAATCTAATTATAATTAGATATCTAATCGTAATTAGATCGAATACGTATATAAAAGACAAGAGGTGCTACCATTAAATAAGTAATATTATGGAAAAATGAATTATTCGTATTTATGAGTCAGACATAAATATGATCCGGATTGGCACTCCGAGCACCAACCTTAACACATACTTCATCTTACACCATGCATCCTGGAATCACCAAGATATATCATGACCTTAAGGACCTGTATTGGTGGGATGGCATGAAAAATGATATGAGTGAATTTGTCACAAAGTGTCTCACTTGTCAGCATGTTAAAGCTGAACATCAGAGACCAGCATGGAAGTTACAAAGTTTAGACATCCCAGAGTGGAAATAGAAGAAGATCACTATAAATTTTATCATCAGGCTCCCGCGTACCTCAAAGGGCTGTGATTCTATATGGGTGAACATAGATAGGTTGACTAAATTAGCACATTTTCTTCCGGTAAAGACTAGATTTACAACAGTCCAATATGCCAAACTATACTTAAAAGAGAGAGTGTCGTTACATGGGGTACCTATCTCAATTATTTCTGATCGAGGGTCTCAGTTTACCTCTAGGTTTCAACAGTTGTTTTAGGAGGTTTTGGGTTCACAATTACATTTTAGCACAGCCTTTCACCCTCAGACTGATGATCAGTCAGAGCGCACCATATATACTTTAAAAGATATACTTCGAGCTTGTGTGATTGATTTTAAGGGTAATTGGGACCAGTATTTACCACTTATAGAATTTGCTTATAATAATAGTTATCAAGAAAGTATTGAAATGGCACCATTCGAAGCCTTGTATGGATGGAAGTGCAGATCACCAGTGGGATGGTTTGATGTTGGGGAGCTGAAGTTGTTAGGACCGAATTTAGTGCAAGATGTCGTGTAAAAAGTAAAGTTGGTCAGGGAAAGGTTGAATACAGCTCAGAGTCGTTAAAAAGGTTATACAGTCACTAGTCGTCGGGTCCATCTTTCTAGAGCTATGTTCATATAGAGTGTAGTCCTCTGAGATGTCTTTTTGTTGTATCATTCGACATGTGTTGATTTTGAATACATATTATTATACTCTTAGCCATGTATATATTTTTATATTTGATTTCTTGATCTTGCATTCAAGTTTATTTAAGCATTTAAGTTTGCATGTGTGATTCAAAACACATTGCATAGCATTAAGATAAAAACAAGTGTCATAGTACAGGTGGTAGAGGCTAAAGCGACAGTGGGATCTGTTGCTTGCTGGTAACATTCCTGTACTGGAGATGTTACATTATGTCTCTAAGTAGGAATTTGAAATTGGATGTACATGAAAATAAGAGAAGTGAGATATGGTTTCTGCAATGATATGAGTGAATGCATATGAGTCATAAATGTTAAGCTATCTTAAGGTTATCGTGATTGAAGAATGTTAAAGAAAGTTTTCTTGACTCACCAATTTGATGATATTTCAAAGATGTTTAGTTGTGATAAGTATAAATATTTTGACTTCATGCTTCATGTGATTGAAATGAATTCAATGTTAAGCAATATACTTATGATATTTGAACTTTTGCTTTATTTGTTTTGGATAATTGAATATTTAATTAGCCTATGTATGTATATGTAAAAATATAAGATTTTCACTTGTGCAAATAATAGAGGATGATAGAAAATCTATGTTTCTAAACTCGTAATAACTTTGTAATCATGATAAACTTCTAATTTGTTTGACTTATACGTTTTGTTTATAATATTAGCATGGTTACTTACTGAGTTTTATTACTCACACCAAACCAGTTTGCTAGTTTTACAGGTTGGCTTCCAGATTGGTCAACCACGACAACTTTGGAAGTCATGCTCGAGACATGGATCACCCAAGCGGCAGTCACCCTCGCATGTGTCCTGGGAAAATTTTTAGAGGTATAGGATTTGTGATCAATATTTTATTTGTCGTGCTGAGCATACTGTTTGTATATATTAAGTAAATGTTTTGATTGCTTATGATGTTGGCGCAAAGCCCTTAATTATTTTTTTGATGTGTTTTGATGGACCTGAGGCCCTTTTGTTTGTTTGTTGTTTTTCCTAAATTTCATTTTGATGCTGGACTGTGATCTTGGTTGTCAAATTTTAGGATACATCATGCCCGATTTTCTGTAAATTTGGAGGCTTATGGAGATGGGTTAATCTTGTTTCCTGCCGGTAACACATTGCCTCTAGTGGAGTGTTACATCGTTGCGACGCGCACACGATTTTCACGCTTTAAGAAAATTTAAAGAATCATAAGTATGAAGGTATCAAGACCTCCCTATAAAAGAATAGTCCTTCTCAAGCCCTAAATATCATATTTTGGAAGCCCTTAAAGAGACTTTTGAGAGAGAATAAAACATATCAAGTAAGCATAGTATCAAGATTCAACATCAAGAAAGAAGAAAACTGACGACTTCAATAGAGTTTATTCTTTTCTTCTCTATTATGATTCTTTGTTTAACTTTGATTATTAGTTTAGAAATCTCTTATATATGTTGTAACTAAACCCTTAATCTAGGGCTGTGATGAAACTCATAATTTTAATTTTATACAATAGATTCTTCATATATCTTGTGTGACTTATTGACTTATTTATTGAATCTTTATACTTAATGATTCTTGTTGTTTGATCACCAATAAGATTGAAGTGGGAAACTTATTTGAACTTGAAAAGTGAATTTTAGGTTTGGCCTAAGTTTCAATTACGCACGATATGTAACATCTCCTTTTCGGAGATGCTACCAGCAGGGAATAGGCTGAACTATCTCCTTAAGCCTCTAACTTTGATCAACACCACTAGCCTCATCTTAAATATAAACTCATGTATAGGGACTATTGCCCAATTTATCGACATAAAATGTATTTTAATACTTATAACCATGTAAACAATAACATTACACTTAATAACTCTGTCATTGACACTTTAACTTATTACACACACAATCTCTACTATACACAATATCTGATACATGAATTTATTTCGACTCTGACTGAACTGCATCTCTGACTTGACATCGTGGACCCAAATACCCTAGTGATTGCCATCAGTATCCATCCTCTCGAGCTCATCATTTGGCTATACTTGCAAAACAGAAAACTGGGAGTGAGGGAGTTAGATCATTTGAACGACCTAATGAATGGACAGTTTAAAATCGAAATTGAAATACTTTATGAAACATACATTTTTCTGAAATCCAAAATCATCTCAAGGAAATTCGATCTTTTCTGAAAACTCTTTCTTATATGAAAACACATATTTTTCTATGAAAACACTTTTAGAAATCGTTTTTTTCTGTAAGACTCTGAGATTCTCATAAAACTATTTCTCTTGAAAAATCTTTCATAAAACTATCTTTTCTGAAAATCATGTCTCTGAGAATCTATAGAAATCCTAATGTATGGGAGCGTTACGTATCACTGTCCCCCATACGCCTAACTAGTGGTCTTGCGGCGTTACGTCTCGCCATCCCCCAAGCCACTAAACTAGAGCCAGGTGTGTAAATCCATGATATTAGGGCATTACGTATCACCGTCCCCCAATGCATGCCACCATTTTATCCCTAAATCTAGGGTCTATGGGCGTTACGTATCGCTGTCCCTTATCCCTAAAATCGAGGATCTATGGCGTTACGTATCACCGTCCCCCTATTCCTGCTATACATATGCACATGTTGTATTCCAATAACCATCAATCCATAAGTCACATCTGAGGTAGGGTTTCCCTCATGCCTCCAAAACTCATAAAAATCATACTTGTAAAATCAAAACTTCTTAAAATGTTCACATTCATAAAGTAACTTAAATAAGCTTGGCTAACGCCCTGATGCGCGTAAAAGTAAGTCTCAAATCATAACAGAAAGTAAATATCAACTTGAAAAAGAAAGGTCCATTCACAGATTAATAACTATTGCCAATGATCCTTGATGTGTCCGAAAATATTCCTGCGGAAAAACTACTCTGTCATGTATTCGAGTATGGTTAGAATATATAAATTAGAAGCTAATCATGGTCATGGGTGTAGTGGATGCTCATGCATGTTGCATACATGTTGGGATAGCTACCGTGTTAACAGACTTTAACATCCTAAGAAGAAACTGAAATGGGATGAAACTGATCTTTCTGCAAGTCCCGACTCAAACTCTTGCGCGTCGCAACACTCGTATGATTAGAATGAAATAGAGAGTATTTCTTGTTATGTGTCGCGATGCTAAGTGTTTTACGACGTGACTCCCACATGATCAGACCTAAGGCATAGAGCTTCTTCTTGCCCCGCATCGCGATGCCAAGTGTTGAGCTTCATGATGCCCACATAAACAGAGTTGAGACAGAGGGCACCTCCTTGTTATGCGTCATGACACAAGCTCATTGGCGTCGTGACGCTTGCCCGATTTCAGGGCTAAACATCAACCTCCAATGCCAATGTCCAAGTAATCCCCACATGATCATACTAACTCCTTCACATAGGCACTTCCCTAAACTTCAGCATCAATACACAAGAAATATAGTTAATCCCCAACAAGCTAAGAAATTCGGCCCTCATGCTCATTTTACACCTTGACATTATTTCAACCAAAACTTAGGTAAAAGTCACTCTAAACAACTTTATAAACATGTATTGAGGCTTAAATTTTGCCCAACCCTTTCAAACAACAAAGCCCTAATTTGTAGGGTTTATAAATATGAAAATACAAATGAAGAATGGATGCTCATATTCCTAAATAAGAAGAAGAAAGATGAAAGAGAAGCTTACTTGACCAAGAAAAGCTTGAGAATTCATCCATTTCCTTCACAGATTTTGCTTGAGGAAGAAGAAGGTTGGAAGAGGTTGCTCACATTTTTTTAGCTTGAAAGAAAGATGGGTGAATAGTGTCTTATTTATAGGAGAGTGGCTGATTTTTGCGATGAAATGAGTGGGTAAGATTGTGCCACATCACTCAATTCTAGTCCATTCTCGAATTTTACTGTAGTATCCACGGAAATTATGATATTTCACCTACTTCTATTTCGAATTTGAAAAAATATCCAACCTGAAAGTTGTAGGTCTCGGGATTAGATTTCTGATGATATAAAATTCATAAATATCGGAGATCGTATGAAAACGATATGGCCCAAATACTAATGATAATCTAGAATAGAATAGAAAGTAAATTTCATATCGGAACTGCAAAGGATTTATCGAAGGTCCGAAATGTAATTCCAGAAACGCATACCTGCTTGAACATGATTTATATCATGTATTATACTATTTATAACATAGTAGTCGTCGGAATTACTGGGGTGTTATACGATCTCATCGAATGGATTTCCCTATAGGATAGAAATATATCTCCAGGGCCTGTGTAATCACAATCGGAATTTGATCTTAATAATTTTGGGCTAGGTAATTAGCATAGAAATATAATTAATTGGTTTAGTCTAAATATTTTAACATGACCATCGAAAAGGCTTGTGGATGTATTCCTGTTCCAGATTAATAAGTTAATTTATCACACAAGTATAGAAAAATCAATTCATCTTTCAAATGAGTGCTAAGTGGATTCTTTCAAAGCTTTCATAATCGTCTTCGTTTTCCTTACCACTAGTTTTAAATCAAACAAAACTTTACAATAAATTTCACTTAGATACTTGTAGGTAACGAGTCTTCATAATTAGTAAAATAAGTAATAAGTCCTAGTGGGATCGATAACTTTTATACTATTTGAGCGATACGTGCGCTTCCGTAACGTGTGAAAATTACGATCAAGGTCCATCCGACCTCGCCTATAGCAACGAAAGATCATGCAAAACAGACTCGTAAATTGTGGGGTGGTGAGTCCTAGGGATTTCGTGAGTAGATACATAATTGGATTGAATTGTTTAAATAAAAATTAATGAAACATTAATGACCTTACATTAGGATGCATTAATAAATTAATCAATATATACCTTTATTTATAATATTACATCATTTAAATTAGTAAGAGAAATATTTTAAAGTATTTTTATTTATAATAATAAATTAGCAGGGCTTATATCATGAATTGAGTATTTGTATAATTATTTAATTAAAATTATTATTTCATTTAATTTTAGTATAATTATTATATATTGATAAAAAATTAAAAAAAAATTATAAATTAAGTTAGAAAATTAAATACAAATGCTATTATTTAATATTTATATAAAAATAACTAATAATCCAAATATTAATATAAAGTTAAGTTAACTTTAACTTTTTTTTATTCTTTTGCTATTTTAACTCTAAATGAGTTTTACCATATTAATAATAAAATAAAATAAAAGATTCAAAAAGTTGAAGATTAACACCAACTTTTCAAAGAAAAAATGATTGCATTGAGTAGAGAAATGAATCAATGATATTAATGAATGAAAATGACATGACCTTTGATCATTTTCCAATTGATTATATGATTTTATTTCGATGGGATCAAAATGTAAAACTTATAAAATTGACTAGATTATAACATAAAATATATACAATTAACAAAGCCAATATTGAGATCATAATGAAACAATCATAAAATTATATTGAATATTGTAATATCCCCAATCCGGAGACGCTACCAGCAGAGAATAGGCCATCTTATCCCCTTGAGTCTCTGACTCTTTGACAACTGCTAATCTCATTTTATATATAACCTCATGCATGGTACCACTGCCCAACCCAACAACATAAATGCATAATACTTCTTATACTGAGTAGTCAAATGCACTACACATTGCAACTCTGACAATGAACACTTATAATACATTACATATGTAATCTTTACAATATAGCATGTATGATACATGACTTTTCCTGACTCTGACTGAACTAGGCTCTCTCTCTGACTTGACTTGGTGGACCGAACACTCTAGTGACTGCCATCAACTCCATCCTCTCGAGCTCGTCCTCTGAGTAACCTGCAAAACAAGGAAACTAGAAGTGGGGTATTTAGATCGTTTGAACGACCTAGTGAGTGGATAGTTTTAAATAGAAACTGAAATACTTATAAAAATGTTCATTTTCTATAATCGAAAATATTTCTGGAAAAACTTTCATTAGGCTAGTCTTTCTGAAAATCACATCTCTGAAAATCTTATTTCTTAAAATCTGTCTTTGAAAACCTGTTTTCTGAAAGTCCGTATCTGAGTGTCTGCTGAAAAACCTGATGCATGGGGGAGTTACGTATCGTCGTCCCCCCATACGCCTAGCTAGAGTCAGGTGTGAAAATTCATGACATTGGGGCGTTACGTATCGTCGTACCCCAATGCATGCCACTATCATGTCCCTGAAACTAGAGTATAGGGTGCTACGTATCGCCGTCCCCTAACCCTGAAATATGGTGGTCTTGGGGCGTTAGGTATCGTCGTCCCCAATCCATAAATCTGGAGCCGTGGGTGTAGATCTATGCTACCCTCCAGACTCTGAATCTAGGATATGGGA
The DNA here is from genome assembly GCA_019454045.1 of Zanthoxylum bungeanum. Taxonomy (NCBI): domain Eukaryota; kingdom Viridiplantae; phylum Streptophyta; class Magnoliopsida; order Sapindales; family Rutaceae; genus Zanthoxylum; species Zanthoxylum bungeanum. The sequence goes on from SKCR01047511.1 coordinate 283,872, forward strand.
GCATCTGTCATCCCTAGTCTTGAACTACGTGTGCACACGATATCTGTAACTGTCAATTCCATATTTGAGTCAAGTTACATACTGAGGTGGGTTTTTTCCCCATGCCTCTAAAAATCAGAAAACTTAAGCTTTTGAAATCAATATTTCTGAAACATCATTATTAAAGTTGTGGCTAACGCCCTATGTTTGGAAAATTTAGTATGATATAAAAAAAATCTTAAATGAAATCAGTTTGAGAAAAGGGTCTACTCACAGATTTTAGGGTATGGCTGATATTACTTCACTTCGGCGTAGGAGATTACGGTTCCTGCAATGATCTTAACTTACTTGATTTCTTTCACTCTTCAAGTCTTCAATGGTTGCTAATCTTCTTCTTATCTTGATATGTGAGGATTGGTATTTGTCTCCTCTTTTATCATTCTTCTTTCTTCCTCTTCTTTTTTTTCTCACGTTTCTCTCTTCTTCTCCAAATTTGAGGATTAGTGAATAGTATCCTTTATATATAATATGGGTTAATTGGGCTAAATTTGTAAAATTTGTAAATGAAAAAAAATAGAACTTTTGAGAGATTTTGAGAATTCTCTAGATAGGTCCACGAGCACTATTCACCTGACATATTTAGTTACATTTTCAACCTATTTCTAGTTCGAATTTGGAAAAATATCCAACGCATAAATTGTGGGCCTCGATCTTAGCATTCCGACACTATAAAGTTCATTCGAATCGAAGATCGTATGAAAAGGTTATGGCCCAAATATCATGGGCTGTCCGGAGTGGAACATCGTACCATTTCGTATCGAAACTTCGAAGAATTTACCGATTGTCCCCAAAGTCAGTTCATGAGTGTATATATGTTCAAACATAATTTATATTATGTAACACTCATCCCACATGTAACAGTAGTTTAGATTACCGGATGTTACAAATATAATAAAATTATGTAAATTCTGAAGGGGTTTTATAGTTGAAATCCGGTAAAGCAGTGGAACAGTGAAAAATCAAAATTTTCCGATTCCAAAACTTTTTCTCCGATAAATTAAATAAAATAATTTATTTAATTATCCAATTTACAAATTATGAAACATTGCACAATAAATCAAATTTTTTTGCAATTACCGAATTGCCCCTAAACCAAACATTTTGTTTATTTTAATCTGAAATTATTTGAAACGATTTTGGATGATTCTAAATCATTACTAATATGAATTTAACATGTCCTACATATCAAAATTCAATTTGCAACAAAAAAACCCAAATTTCTACACTAACGCCGTGAGCCTCAACAAATGGGAAATTGTGCATTTTACACTTTCAATGTTCAAAACACATCAAGATGAAATTCAATCAACATAATATTTTATATGTATCATAAAAACATAAACACCAATACACAACATAAATGAAAAGCCCCAAATTTGGAAGTGGTCTTAAACCTTAATTTTTCAATTTCATCAAATTGGACAAATTAGACCAAATTGGTTAAATCCAATACTTCAATCATGTTTCTTCCATTACAATCAACACTCACCACAATGAAACAACAATAGAACAAATCTAGGTCATTTAAGAGTGGGTCAATAACTCTATATTGGCAACAAGTTTCTCAAACTATCAAAAGTATGCTTATTAACATATTAGAAGCATTATTTGAACTTAATACATGCTCAACCCCATTATCAAACATCCAACCACCAAAAATACAAAGAATAAAGAATATAAAAACATAAGAAACTCATAGCATGTTGCCTAGAACTCAAGGAACATTTTATTAATTTAATCATTTAACAATTAATTAATTAAATATAAATATATTAAATATACATATTATATTAATATTAAATATTAAATACATATATATTTTTATGATATTAGTCAAATATCTCAATTTGACAATTAATTAATGTGTATTTGAATTAATCTAACATTAAATGCAAATACACAAAAATTAGGAAATGACTATCGGGTCCCTACACATGTACTTTGCATTTAACCTTTAAACGACTTTATAAATAATCAATATTATTTATAAATGCTGCCCTAGTGCTCTATGAGTATATTTCATTAGTGACTCTCTTTAGATTCAGGCATATCCGTCACGAAATCCAATTTCGTGTCCATAATTTATCCACCCGTAAATTATGACGATCACGGATAAACTCGCTGAATCATGCAGGTCGAGGTCATGGCAAATGTATAATTCTCTGTCACAGGTATCCGGATATATTCCAGAGATATAGATGTAAACGTCAAATCTCTATAGGGATTATCCCGTCGACGTCTCTATTAGCAATGTCAAAAAAAACATTTAGAACTGACTTCTAAAATGTACCATGGGCCCATGATTTTTATCTGATTGCTAATCATATGGACTACCTATGCTCTGATACACAGAACTGACGGATCCAATCTCGATACACACATGACACCCTGAGGATCTATCCACACCCAACGAATAGGCGGAGGTCTGATCTAAATAGATCAGTGACGTGACTGCCATCTAAGTGTGGAAGATGTCTCATGCGCCCACAGTGGTATCTTAAGTCTAAGAATAAAAAATGATACTCAACCCGAGAAGATTCTTATTGACATTGGTGTATCATCCATTAAGAATCTTCGGTGAGTCGTTCAGTGTTTATCCACTATAAATACCTACACGTCTATACTAGTCTCCAAGACTTATGGTTCATTGAGAAACCATTGGAATCATATATTCCAGTTTACGACATGTACCAGTCTCAACGGGTTTACTATACTGACCAAGTAGTGCAAACCTTGACCAGGAACAGTCTGAGAGTGACAACATCATGATAAAACTCAATGTCAGTTGCGACGCTTTTGCAACAGCACCCTGACTAGTCATTCCAAGGTCATTACGTCTTTACCATATTAAAAGATATATTATATTATAGAAACTGCATATATTATTCATAATAATAACATTTTACAGTAGTATTCAAAAAGAAATACAACCGGGAATTGGCGTTTTGAGCATCAACCCCAAAAAAATCTCCCACTTGCTCTAGTGCCAATAACGATTGTATCTAATACCCATCGACTACACGTGTTTATCAAATAACTTCGGAGGTATGGCCTTCGTCAGCGGGTCTGCTATATTATCTTCACTCGGTACCTTGCACACGATAATATCCCCTCGCGACACAATCTCTCGAATGATGTGGTACTTGCGTTCCACATGCTTCGACTTCTGATGTGCCCTCGGTTCCTTTACTTACGCAATGGCTCATGTATTATCACAGAATAACGGAATCGCATTCTCGATACTTTGGACAACTCTCAATTCTGTGACAAATTTCTTTATCCACACAACCTCTTTTGCAGCTTCAGAAGCTCCAATATATTCTACCTCAGTGGTGGAGTCTGCTGTTGATCCTTATTTGGAACTCTTCCAACAAATTGCACCTCCGTTAAGGGTAAATACGAATCCAGATGTAGACTTTCTATCATCGAGATCCGATTAGAAATCGGAATCCGTATACGCGTTAACTTGCAGTTCATTTCCTCCATAAATTATTAACTTATCCTTAGTACCTTTTAGATACTTCAGGATATGTTTAATGGCCATCCAATGGTCATTACCTAGATTGGAATGATATCGACTAGTTACGCTAACAACGAAACTGTTATCAGGCCTTGTACATAACATGGCATACATTATGCTACCCAAACACGAAACATAAAGTTGGTTAGACATTATAACATTCTCATCTTTTGTTTGTGGACTCATTTTCTTTGAAAGATGAATCCCATGTCTGAATGGTATGTTTGCTGTCTTACAGTTACCAAAATTATACCGTTCCAAGATCATATCTATATAAGTTGATTGAGATAACCCAATCAGCTTCCTTTGTCTATCTCTATAGATTTTTATCCCTAAAACATATGAAGCTTCTCCCAGGTCCTTCATGGAGAAATTCTTACAGAGGTACGCTTTGACGCTTTGTAACATACCTAAATCAGTCCCAATGATTATGATGTCATCAACATATAGGACTAAAAATTCGACCATGCTCCCACTAGCCTTCTGATACAAACAGGATTCTTCCGAATTCTTGAGAAAACCAGACGATCTAATAATCTCGTCGAATCGAAGATTCCAACTTCGTGAAGCTTGTTTAAGTCCATAAATGGACTTCTTAAGCTTACACACCATACCCGAGTTTTGGCTGGACGCAAAACCTTCTGACTGTTCCATATAGATTTCTTCATCAAGAAATCCATTTAGAAAAGCCATTTTGACATCCATTTTCCAAATCTCGTAGTCATGATACGCAGCTATAGAAAGTAAAATCTGAATAGACTTAAGCATTGCTACTGGTGAAAAAGTTTCATCGTAGTCGACGCCAGGTCACTGTGTTTAACCTTTTACTACCAGTCAGGCCTTGTAAGTTTCAACCTTACCTTCAGGCCCTCGCTTCCTCTTGTAAACCCATTTACAACCGATAGGAACAATTCCTTCGGGAAGCGGAACCAAGTCCCAAACTTGATTCTCTTGCATTGAGTCTATCTCAGATTTCATGGCACTTTGCCATTTCACGGAGTCGATGTCCAACATCGATTCTCTATAGGTGAAATGATCAGTCTCTTCAACTTAGAGAACATCCAGACTCTTTTAGTGTATCAAATACATGCATTCATGAGGTCTAGATACCTTTTCTGACCTACAGAGTGTGTGTGTTGAAGGTCCTTCATCTACTGAAACTTCAGGTTCCTCCGTTGGTTCGTTGTTTTCAGGTTGGACTTCATCAAATTCAACCTGTCTATGATTACCACCTTCTGACAAAATTCTACTTCTAGAAATTTTGCGAAGCGAGCTACGAACACATTTCGATGCTCGGTATCATAGAGCAGATATCCCCTCGTATTCGAAGGATATCTGACAAACCTAAACTTTTACCCTCGAGGCGAAAGCTTATATTGCTGAGTCACCCTGACATAGGCAGGACAACCCCAAACCTTAATGTAACTAAGATTTGGTCTCCTACCGAACCATATCTTTTGAAGGAATCTTATTCAAAAGATGTGCAGCTGTTAAAAGAGAGTAGCCCTATAAGTAATAGGGCAAATCTGTGAAACTCAACATTGATCGGACCATATCCAAAAAAGTCTGATTTCTCCTCTCAGACACTCCATTGTGTTGTGGGGTACCTGGAGGAGTATATTGAGCGATAATCTCATTCTCATTCATATAATCAATGAACTCACCACTCATATATATTATCCTCCTCGATCAGATCGAATGCATTTAATATATTGACCAGTTTATTTTTCTACTTCATTTCAGAATTCTTTGAACTTTTCAAAGGTTTCCGATTTATGTCGCATCAAATAGACATAACCGTACCATGACAGATCATCGGTAAAGATAACATAGTACAAATAACCACTATGAGTAGTCTGACTTAGTGGACCACATACATCCGAATGTATGAGTTCCAGTAAGTTAGTGGCACGGTGTCCAACACCATAAAATGGGGCTTTGGTCATTTTACCCTGAATACATGATTCACAAGTTGGATAGGATTCAATGGTAAGATCTGGTATCAAACCATTCCTAACCAATTGGGTGAGGCATTTAACGCCTATGTGACCCAACCGTATATGCCAAAGTTCAGTATTAATAATTACAGGTAAACTACGTTTATTAACTCCAGTATTTAAAATATCTTTTGAAGTTTGCAATGTATAATGACCATGCTGGTTTGGACAACAAAGGATCTGAATATTACTTTTATCATATAAATACAAAGAACAGTTCTTAATATTAATACGATAACCTTCTGTATCTAATACAAAAAGAGATATAATATTAGCTACACATCCAGGTACAAAATGACAGTCATATAACAAAAGTGTCCCATTCGGCAATGAGATCTCGCATACTCCCTCTGCAATTGCATCCAGAAAGTCTCCACTCCCGAATTGTAACTGCATCTCTCCAGGCTTCAGTCTTCTACTTTCCTTCAGCACCTGCAACGAATTGCAAATGTGAATGGGACAAGTAGAATCTAAAATCCAGCTGGATGTAATGGCTTCATAAGCCAAAGATAAATCAATAACTGGAAAAATAAATGTACCTGATGTAGATGATCTCTCTCTCCTCAGCTGGGCAATGTAGTTAGGACAGTTCATTATCCAGTGTCTGACTTTGCTACAGTGATGGCATTTTTCTTGAGAAGCCCTATTGGGCTTTGCTATCTTTGCCTGTGGTTGAGGACCAAAACCCTTCTTCTTCCTCAATTTCTTCTTTTTTCCCTTTGACCAAGTCTGGGAAGAAGCAGATAGAGAAGTAGGTCTCGGAGGGCGAGTCGGTACTCCCTTCTTGAGGTCCTCTTCCGCTGTGAGCAACATCCTATGCAGCTCTTGGTAGTTACATACAATCCCTGTTCATGTTGAAGTACATCACAAACTGGCGATAAGAAGCTTGGAGCAAACCAAGAATGACACTCCTACCGAGAATTTCATTCAGAATGAGATTATATTGCCTCAATTGATCGATCAAATCAATCATCTGAAGAACATGTGGGCTAACAGCTTGCCCCTCATCCAACCGCGCATGGAACAATTCCATCGCGACCTTATGAACAACAACTTGTTCTTGGTTCTCAAACGATTCTCTTAATCGAGTCATCATACTATACGCATCTGATATGCCATAGTATTATTTCTTGAGCCCCGGTGAAAGCGAACTTAAGATGTATGATTTAACTTTTAAATCATCATCATTCCAAGCTTGGAAGACTTCGCGTTCTTCCGGTGTAGCATCCTCTGCCACAGCAAGGGGCAATGGACCCTCAAGATCATATCCCAACTTCTCGGAGTCGAGGACAATCTTCAAATCCAATTCCCAATCGGTGAAGTTATCAGTGCCTTTGAGTTTGTTCGCATCAAACATACGCGCAAACTAATTAGTGGATGGTGCCGCCATCGCAAATCTATCATATAGATCACGAAAAACGGTTAGCAGAAATTAAGGAGATTCATATAATATCAAAAGCATAAACTAGATCATGGATTTTTAATCTAAAAATGCCTCTCCCACTAAATCGTGCAATACTGTAATCCCCAAATAGAATACAAAGATTTAATAATTAAATTAAATACAAATAGTGAAAAGTGGATCCCGTGAATATATTTCAGCTCACAGCAGAGGCACGGTCTCGCCTACGTATATTCATCAGGTAGACAACTCATTTGTCAATCACTCAATAGTGACTCATGGCTTTCTGGTCCTGGTCGTTTCTCGTTGTGACTGCTAAGGCAGGCCCACAAGGAGACATACCAAGGTAAAACTCTTCAATGATAAACTCAAGCTACTTGCGTAACCCTGATAGCTAGAGCACGTTCAGGATTCTGATTTCACTTGAATTTATCTAGTATCTGATATACATCCGGTATAAATAAATCTCTATCGGCTAAACCCTCACAGCAGAGGCACGGTCTTGGATGTAATCAAAGAGAAATATTTATAAACCGTATTGACAAGACGGACCACATAACATGCATCAAATACATAATTACATTTAAACCTTATTAATTAGGGATTTTCCGCTAAGTGTCATACACCCTAAATCTAATCAAAGTAGATTAAAACATGCATGTATAAAGTTAAAAAACATGATTAAACATTGAATTTAAAGGGCTAATCATATTAGGGGTCCTAGAATCAGACTCGCTCTGATACCATTTCGAAGAGTTTTATAGCGGAAATCCAGTAACGCAGCGGAATAGTGGAAAATCAAAATTTTTCGATTTCAAAAATTTTTCTCGGATAAATTAAATAAAATAATTTATTTAATTATCCAATTTACAAATTATGAAATATTGCACAATAAATCAAATTTTTATGCAATTACCGAATTGCCATAAACCAAACATTTTGTTTATTTTAATCCGAAATTGTTCGAAACGATTTTGGATGATTCTAAATCATTAATAATATGATTTAACATATCCTACATATCAAAATTCAATTTGCAACAAAAAAACCCAAATTGCTACACTAACGCCGTGAGCCTCAACAAAGGGGAAATTGCCTAGAACACAAAGAATAAAGAATATAAAAATATAAGAAACTCATAGCATATTGCCTAGAACTCAAGGAACATTTTCCTCTCTAATAGCAAGTCGGAAAAACTTACTAAATTCTAAGCTTTCCTTTGTTTTCTTTTATTTTCTCCCAAGCTTCTTTGTTTTCTTTTTAATGGAGTATTTTCATAAGTGTTTCAAGGTTATGAAACCCTAAATTAAAACAAAACAATATATACCAAAAAATCTAGCCTTGGCCAAAAATTAGGTATGCAAAATATCAAGATATTTTATTTTTGTTTCATTTAATTTTACCTTTATCAACTTGTTAACTTTAATCATTAAACTATTTAATGTAATAAAGCAAGTCAACAAATGAAACTAAGTCATTAAATAAAATATCATAACTTTAAAATATCTATACTTTAATTAATTTAATCATTTAACAATTAAATAATTAATTAATTAATTAAATACAAATAAATTAAATATATGTATTATATTTACATTAAATATTAAATACATATATATCTTTATGATATTAGTCAAATATCTCAATTTGACAATTAATTAATGTGTATTTGAATTAATCTAACATTAAATGCAAATACACAAAAATTAGGAAATGACTATCGGGTCCCTACACATGTACTTTGCATTTAACCTTTAAACAACTTTATAAATAATCAATATTATTTATAAATGCTGCCCTAGTGCTCTATGAGTATATTTCATTAGTGACTCTCTTTAGATTCAGGCATATCCGTCACGAAATCCAATTTCGTGTCCATAATTTATCCACCCGTAAATTATGACGATCACGGATAAACTCGATGAATCATGCAGGTCGAGGTCATGGCAAATGTATAATTTCTCTGTCACAGGTATCCGGATATATTCCAGAGATATAGATGTAAACGTCAAATCTCTATAGGGATTATCCCGTCGACGTCTCTATTAGGAATCTCAAAAAAAGAACATTTAGAATTGACTTCCAAAATGTACCACGGGCCCATGGTTTTTATCTGATTGCTAATCATATGGACTACCTATACTCTGATATACAGAACTGACGGATCCAATCTCGATACACACATGACACCCTGAGGATCTATCCACACCCAACGAACAGGTGGAGGTCTGATCTAAATAGATCGGTGACGTGACTTCCATCTTAGTGTGGAAGATGTCTCATGCACCCACAGTGGTATCTCAAGTCTAAGAATCACAAATGCTACTCAACCCGAGAAAATTCTTATTGACGTTGGTGTACCATCCATTAAGAATCTTCGGTGAATCATTCAGTGTTTATCCGATATAAATACCTACACGTCTATACTAGTCTCCAAGACTTATGGTTCATTGTGAAACCATTGGAATCATATATTCCAGTATACGACATGTACCGGTCTCAACGGGTTTACTATACTGACGAAGTAGTGCAAACCTTGTCCAGGAACTGTCTGAGAATGACAACGTCATGATACAACTCAATGTCAGTTGCGATGCTTTTGCAACAACACCATGACTAGTCATTCCAATGTCATTACGTCTTTACCATATTAAAAGATACATTATATTATAGAAACTGCATATATTATTTATAATAATAACGTTTTATAGTAGTATTCATAAAGAAATACAACTGAGAATTGGCGCTCTGAGCACCAACCCTAAAAAATTCATGAAGGGGTAAACTTTAAATTCAAATAAATATAGAGATTTTTATTAGTTAGAGGTGGCCAAAACTACTTTAAATTTTTGCTTCTTGGCGAGCATATAAAAAATTTTCAACCTCGATAACAAGTATGGTCTAAATATATGTGTGTATGAGAAATCGTGTTTGTTTATGAGAAATCGTGCAATGAGTTTGTGTTACGTTATATATGTATGTTTAATTGGTTGATGATTTTGTGGTGTAGTAGCCGAGCTGGTTAGGGATCCATTCGGACGGTATTCATCTCATACCTTTTCTAAAATAGGTAATGAGTCTCGTACGAGCATTGTATGTATAAGCCAACTGTATGTATGTATTTTTTAATGATGTGTTCTTTGTTGTATTGATTGTTATATGTGCTTCGTTGTCAGTTGCACGATGATTGTATGTATGTCTGAGTGTATAAATGTGTATGATAGAACCCGTAATAAGTATTGACAATGTATGCTCACGTGAAATGAACTAATAATTTGAAAATCAATGTGAATATCAGATATTATAAAATGTGTTTGCTAAGTTGTATTGGTATGTATGTTATGTGTAATAATTTTGAAATTGTATTTGCATGAATATAAGAGAAGTCAGCTATGGTATGTGTGAATGCATATAAATCCTGAATGTTAAGATATTGTAAGATAATCGAAAGTGAAGGAAGTTGGCATCGAATTGAAGAAAGTTTATTTCAAATTGAAAAAAATTTGTTTGACTTATCGATATGATGATATTTCAAAAATGTTTATGGTGATAAAGGTGTAAATATGTGACTGCAAGTTTCACGTGATTGAAATGGATTCGATGTTAAACAATGTTCTCTCTGATATTAAAATTCTTACCTTGTATGCTTTGAATGTTGGGTTATTATATTGGCACTTATATAACTACGTAGATATGGGGATTCGACATTTGTAAATAATAAGGGATAATAGAAAGTTGATAAGTCTGAACTCGTAATAGGTTGATAATTATGAAAAATTTCTAATGTGTTTGACTTGTATGTTCTGTTTGTAGTACAAGCGTGGTTACTTACTGAGTTTTATAACTCACACCAAACAAGTTAGTTAGTTTTTCAGGTTGGCTATCAGATGGGTCAACCACTTCGGATTTGGAAGCTGTGCTCGAGACGCAGATCACCCAAGTTGCAGTTACCCTCACAAGTGTCCTGGGAAAAGTCTTAGAAGTTTAGGATTTATAGTTATTAGGATATTCATTGTGTTGAACACGCTGTTTGTATTTATTAAATAAGAGTTTTGATTGCTTTTGATGTTAGTGGACACGAAGCCCGTAAGTGTTGATTTTGAGCTTGATATGTTGTATGTGGACCTGAGGTCTTTATATATATATATGTGATGTTATTAAAGGTTTCGTTTTGATATTGGACTGTGATCCAGGTCATCCAATTTTAGGATATATCATGCCCGTTTTTCTGTAAACTTGTAGGCTTATGGAGATGGGTTAATCATGTCTCTTAGCGGTAGCATCCTGTCTTTGACGGAGTATTACATGAATAAACTTAAAATATAAATATTGGATAACCTCTACTCTTAGGGAATTTCTTTAGACTGTGTTAAATTTATGGATTTCAACATAATAAACTTTTAACCTCTATTTAATTTCCTTAATGATTCACGAACAACTATTTTGACATTTTATTTTAGCATTTTTATGATCTATATTACAAAAATTATTTTACTCAACATATATAGATTGCAATCCGACTACTTGCATACTAGAAACTAGAAAGGTGATGGAAAATTAGTTGTGTGTATAATATTAATTAGGAAGTGGATTATCGGCTGTAAGCAAACCTTTTCAATATTTTTTAGCCCTTTTTATGTGCTAATTATCATCATAAGACTGATTTAATTTCTTAAATCCAAAGTACAAGGGGAGAAAGAAATTTTTTTTTATCAAGAATAGTTTAACTACTCTCTAGTTACAATAAAATATTTTTAGTGGAATGTGGAATCTTCAATTGAAATAACAAACTTAAGTGGAGCATCCATAAATATAAGAATATAAATGTGGACAAAATATTCCAGGATTATGGTTAATCAAATAACATTGTATTTATATACAGGAGATAGACGACTAAGCTTCTCTCAATTTTCCCTAATTTGATTTAATTATCTTATCATCCAATAGTAAAAAACAAACACAACATATATATATATATATATATTTAATTACACACTATGTAATAAAGGGTCTTTACTATACTATTTTAACATCAGTAAATGAGTTTACTGATACTATTTTTTAATGTCAGTATTGCTCAAGGCAGAATACACTAACATTAAATTTAGTGTCAGTGATTCAAGCGTCAGTAAAGTCCTGACACTGTGCTATCAGTATATCAATTATACTTTTCTGTGTCAATAAATTACTGACTATTTAAAAAATTAATATCAATAATTTATGTGACTATGGTATCGGTAATTTATTGATAATAATTAAAAAAAAATAATATCTATTATATAATCATATTTGTGCTCCTATATTAATATTTTTATAAACAAATATAATCTAAAATTTATATTTGAAACAAAAAATTATAAAAAAACATAATATATTTCGTAATGAAAATATGTTAAACCTGTCCCATAAAGTGTATTGAAAATTTAAAATATAATATAAAATGTTTAAAATATATGACAATGATTAATTACAAACAGCAAAATTTCAAATAATCCTCTTTTTTCTTCATGCCAAAAAAGTAGAATGAGATTGTATCTTTACCACTGTCGAGATGATGTTCTAATGAAATTATAAATTGGGAAAATGACTACCATATTCTTTATTATATGAATCAATCTTTTGCAATTGTGCTGGCCACTAAGTATGAGGATAAACTCTGCCTGCAGAACCAAACTCCTAGTGATATCCAGCCCCTAAGATTGGTCAAAAAATAAAAGTTATTTTACAAACAAAACACTTTGTTCGAAATGTTGAAAATAAGGGTTTTACAGAGAGTAATAAAATTAAAATCTAGACAACTGAAGTTGAAGTGGGGATTATCGAATTTGAAAATTACGTTACTCAACTTCAAATTAAAACGTAAATTTGATGTTTTATGTTGAATCCTAGAAGTTTCAAAATTTATGGCACCTGTTCAAGTTCAGTCATCATTACTTCAATTTCAATATCCCGATACTGCCGTGAAAATATAAGGAACTAAATTATTAAATGAAAAAAATATCGATCTGTGCATGTTCGTACGGGAAGAAATGAATCTGAATGCTCCTATGATTTTTGATTTTCACTTGGAAGATCAACATTAACTATGCCCTAAAGGGGATTAGAATAAGGATTGTAGGTTGATAGAATTATTTATTTTATCATGCCATCAAAAGAAATCGAACTCAATACCTATTATATGTAGTAGGTGTTTAACATCCCGCATAAACCAGGATGTTACCGTTAGGAGACATGGATAACCCATCTCCATAAGCCTCTAAATCTCAGAAATTTCGGCATGATATCTGCTAAAAATCTTACAACCTTGACCTAGTCCAACACTTCTAGCGACTTGTAATGAACATCAAATATATGGAGGACCTCAGGTCCAATACTCAAGACGCATCAAATACTCATCATCAAACTTAAGGGCTCTATGCCTATAATTATACATATAAATAAAAAAAATTTCTTAAATATACAAAAATGTGATCAGCACGACTCAAACATAAACACAAACCCAAGTAACTAGGTTTCTAAACTTTTATGACACTTCACAAGACTCTGAAGTGGATTACTGCAACTTGGGTGATCCATCGTCTCCAGCACATCTACCATAAGTTCTTGGCTTAACTATTCGGTTGTCAACCTGTAAAATTAGTAAATTGTTTGGGTGTGAATTATAAAACATAGTAAGTAACCATACTTGTACCATAAATGACATAAGAAAATAAGGTAAAAATATAATATCATATATCATAATCATAAGGAAAGAACTTCCAAAACATGCTTACACATATCATTTATCGACATATGAACTGTAGTTCCTATATACAATACTCATACAAGAGTCACTACAAATTTTTAAAATAGGTATGAGACAAATATCGTCCGAACAAATTCTGTAACTAGGACTGCTATGATACAATACTAACTTATAAACCAAACTATTCACACACACATTATGAACATAAGTTCTGCACAGTCAATCTCATCCTTCATCATAAATGAAAAATATAAGGTAACCGTCTTACCAATTGTATGAAAATATATCATAAAAACTCATCTATTGTAAACAAAATCAAACTTCGAAACTAATATTATCATAAAACTGTATCTTTATCTTACTTGTCATAAAACTAAATTTCTGTAAAACTCATAGACTGAGACAAACACCATATTAAAGCAAACATCTCTGTAAAACATTCTCTGTAAAATAATATCTCGTCGCCTAGGAACCAACTCAACTAGACGAATAAGTCTCTGAGATATGGAGTTTTGACTTGTCAGTCAAACTCCATATCTTTGCTCTGAGTTAGGGAATTCAGACATATCGTTACATTAAGATAGGAGTTTTGGTCTTATTATTACTCCGATATAGGGTTTTCGGTTCTATCTTTGTTAGCATATGTGCACGAATTCTCTAAATCCGTCAATTCTATGTATAAACTTTGTAAAGCATACTCATTAAAAATCATCAATATTGCCTTGAACATCAAGATCATCAAATCACAAAAAAACAAACACCTTGACTTATCAAAAACATCTTATAATATTTCTCAAGCCCAAAGAAATCTCAAACATATCCATATCATCTCAAATCATGTCTTAAAAAACTCAAACAAATCCATCAACCATTGATAAGTAACTTATAAATTGTGACATGATAAAACTGTATCTCATACTATTCTGAAAAACGGTTATATCTATATATCCATATACATATACACACACACACACATACACACATATCTCTGTCGAAACACACAATAATCAATACATCAAGTATTCATCGCATGGAACACTTACCTCTCTATGCGAATACTTCTGATTCAAGTCAAATCTGTCCAAAAACAAAATGGTGGCATGCAATTAGAATCATTGTTTTACGGAAATACTGATTAATTTTAATAAACTTAAGATCTTTTTGGAACACCCAAATCAAGTCTGATTTCAGCTATTTCAATTTCAGTACTCTTAATACACCAAATACAACCTATTCATAACACCATATTCACTTTCCGGCTCAAACCCTTCTCCGAAAAGTCCAGAAATATTTACGAACGGATTTAGAACCTTTCGAGTCTTTCCTGTTTCTTTCAAAACCATTCTAGCACTCATAATACATCATAATATATCGTTCTAGGTCATCATATCAAATGCCTGAATTATGAGTTTTCTGGAAATTTTCTGAAAAAATTTTGAAATCGCTACAGAAAATGTTGAAGCCTCCTAAACTTTTCAGAGGCATCTAAATATCAACACAACTCATATCTGTCATTACATTCATTAAAGCTTCGATGTATGGGAAATTGGATTTTACAAAAAACTCGCTTAATCCACCAGATAGATCTAATTCATTCCGATTTCACTTGGATTCTTCAACTATACAAATTCAATATATTCAAGCTCAATGCACACAATACACTTCAATACATAACACTACGAATCTACTGGAAGCATACAAACATATTATTTATTTTACTTGAAATTAATGAGTTTTTATTAGGATGTCTTAGCGAACTTCCGAGGGCAACAAATGACTCATAACGCTCCTACAAATGCATTTGAATTGATGAAATTCAAATTAGAGCTATCATGCGAATTGATATTACTGTTCACAGTTCAATTTTGCCATGTTTTACATAAAATCGATCAATGTTCAGTAAAACCACCACCGCATTCTCATTGTACATTACATAAGTTTTGATTTGGTGGGTGGATTCTTCCGTGAATCAAAGTTATTTGTCGGGATCAAAGCGCGGAGATGCGTGCATTCTTCCTCTCGTTGCCGCCATTTTTTCCGTTCCCAAGGTTGCTGCTGGCCACCAATGGACACATGGTGGCCAGACTCCCCTGTTAGGACCTTCATATAGGTCGGCGGTGGCCGCATGGCCGACCGACGAGCTCTCTCTCTCACATGGAAAAAAGGGGGTTGGGTATTGTGTTTTGGTTATTTCGTCCATTTCGTAATTTCTGGAAACTTAGGGTTTTTATAGAAAATTTGGTAATAAGAGTTTAAAATCGGCAAAGATTTTATAATTTCGCATTTATCGCAATAACCCAATTCACCCCCTTCTTGGGTATAGAGATTGCTTTGTCGCTATTGCTTGTAGGGAATTTCAATACCTAGAGTACATAAAAAAACAAGTATAAAATATTTCAAACTAGAGTATATATAAAAACAATTCCAATTTTCAAACATCATTGGCATAAAATGATATCATTTAAAAAATAAAAATTTGAATCAAACTAACCAAAATTTATCAATTGATCCCTAAAATCAAAATTTGACCAAAAACTTTTAAATGAAAAGACAATAATAACCTTACTAAAAAATTTTGGGTCATTACATGATCCAACCAATTTGATATTATATATACTACCTAGCAGAGATGTTTTTTTGATGATCTTAGTAGAAATTTTGCTTTAGTTAGGGGCCACAAGAAAGGATTAGTATATTGAGCATGTTCAGATTGCAATCTTACTACTTGCAAGGCATAAAGGCCATTGGCTGATTTTTTTTCATAAACAAAAGAGGAGACGCAAGAGGGAAAATCTTTGTACCAACTTCTGAGTGGATTGCATTCGGTATTATAAGAGGGAGAGAAAAAACTAGGAGGTTCACTTATTAATCTCATTAAGCTCTTAAATTTTCCAGCTCAAAGAAGTTCAACCCAGAAATCTCTGAACTTCGCTCTAAACATGTCAACAACCTCCACTTTGCCATCCACTCAACTCTTCCAAGATTTTCTTGGAAAAATTCACTCAAGAAAATTACTTACCCACAGTCCCCTTAATCAACAGCCAATCACTCCTTTCTCTAGTGAAAGCAGCTTGGACAAAAATGTTCTAATTGTTCTCTCAGTTCTCACATGCACAGTAATTTGCACACTACTCCTAAATTTTATTATCAAGTTTACAATATGTTGCATAAGATCATTATTATCCTCAGATTCTAGTACTGACTCCTCAAGCCGCAAATCAATCAACAAAGGAATCAATAATAAGGCACTCAAGACTTTCCCTGTAGTAAAATACACAGCAGAGTTGAAGCTTCCAGGCTTGGACACAGAATGTGTTATATGTCTATCAGAATTTGCAACTGGTGAGCGTATGCGGATCCTGCCCAAATGCAATCATGGCTTCCACGTTCGTTGCATCGATAAGTGGCTGAAATCGAATGCTTCATGCCCAAAATGCAGGCATTGCTTGATTGAAACTTGCCAGCAGCAGGCAAGCTCATTAACACCAACATCTTTGCCTGTGCAAGAAACTGTTGTGAGTATTGTGCCACTGGAACCTGAAGGTGTTGTACACAATTATGTGGGACAAAGCTGAAGTTGTACATGTTAATTAGGAGAGGTTCATTTTAATTCTTTATTTATTTAGTCTTCGATGGAATAAAAATATAATTTACATGCGTAATGTTATTTACTTGTTTTCATTTCTCTTGTTTTATACAAGTATCCGTGACATATCATTCATAATATCTAACATATCCCAAATGCAAAACCAAAATAGACCCCTAAGTGAGTTGCAAAACAAAATATCCAACATCTAAGACGTAGCCTTGAAGAGAGGTTTGGCATGTGGTGAATATGTTAATATTTACCATCTCTCTAATTGGTATTTTGTGAGTTAGCTCGGGATTTATGAGCGTTTTGATGTGTTTCATGTTTATTTTGTGGGATTAGAACATAAGATGACTGAAACGGGCTTAACGAGCGAAGAAACGACAATATGGAGTGAAATTGTGCCTACACTAAAGACCTGAGCAGCGCGTCGCGATGCGCTACAGTAGGAAAATCAGACAAAACCCAACAATTTAGTCTGTGTCACGACGTAGAATTCAATAATTAAATCGAATACCATAATGAGAAGTGGACCCCATGAATATATTTCGACTCACATCTTTGGCACGTTCTCGCCTACATATATATTCAGAGGTAGACAACTCATTATCAATCACACTCACAATGACTCCTGATTTTGGTCCTGACCGTTTCTCGTTGTGATAGCTTTGACACGTTCACATGAGGCGTATCAAGGCCTCACTTGTCAATGACAAACTCAAGCTACCGATGTAGTCGTGACATCTTTGTCATGTTTAGGAATCCACTTTCGCTTGAATTTGTCTAATATAAAATATATATCCAGTACAAATAAATTTCCATCAGCTATACTCTCAAGGTTTTGGTACGTACTCGGATATAGCCAAAAAAATTAATTTATATCTGTATTGACAAGAAGAACCAAGAAACAAGTATTCCTAAAACTAGTCACTTTAATGCCTTACTAAAATGAGATTTTCCTAAATTATCAAACAATCTAAAATTAATCAAATTAATTTCACATGCATGTGCAAATAATAAAATTGGATTAAATATCATATATCAAGCATGACAAACGTAATGGATGTAGGATCAGACTTGTTTTGATACCATTTTTATTGGGTCAGTCGCAACGGAAGGCGCGGTTCGGGCGAAATCGTAACTTTAAAACTTTTAAACTTATCAAATAAATTATTCAATATCCCATAAGAATATTTCATTCATATTTCACTTAAACATATTATTTTTTTTTATCAAATAATAATATAAATAATTTAGAAAATATCGCGAAACTTTTACGGAAACGTTTTTCCGCAAAATGGTATAAAACGCGTTTTTGCCTGAACCGACCAACCAATACACATGGGGGCTGCCCAGGTCAGTCCCAATAATACTTAGCAGTTCATGGACTGCCCGAACAGTGACCAATTCACTATTTGGACAGCCGTTACTCGGTAAGCCCGAAACTCACCCAGTTTCATCGTTTTTCATCGTTTTCGCATATTTTCACTCCGAAAAACTTTCCGGTAATTTTTCCAATGCCCAATACACATCCAATATATTTAAATAACATATTATTCATCACCAAATTTCTAAAATTTCTAGATATGATCTAGATATTAAAATATACATTTTTCATACTTTAAATCCAATTTTCTTAACATTAATAATATATATTAATATTTACACCAATCAAAGCCACCACCAATGAAGCACTCAAGAATAACTTCAGGTATTACAAGAGTGGTCATAACACTTTAGAATGGCAACAACTCATCATATGATAAAATTGAACTAATATTACACTAATATTTATCAATCTAACTTCACACATGCATCTAGCCTCCAAATCCAACACCCAAATCAAAAAGCCCCGAAATTTAAGAAAGAATGAAACCCTAGAACAATTCAATATATTCAAGAATAAGAAATAATTTTCTAAGCTTAAAAATATTAAAGATGACCTCACAATCTCCTAATTTCCTTAAGCTTTCTTCTTGATTTGATCACTTTCTCTCAAGAAATATTTTCGACCATGGTAGCTTATAAAAGAGAAAAATAATTTTACACTTTAAATACTAGGTTTGCCCGAATTTGGGCGGTATTTGTATCATTTGAAATTCATTTAATGAAAAAATAACTATCAAGCCAAAAGTCATCAAATCCAATATGATAATTATTACCTTTAAACAAAAAATGTAAATAAGTCAAATATTTAAAATTTAATCATTTCCTAACTTAAATATTACTTTAGATATTTTTATTTTAATTATTTAATAATTAAATAATTACTTAAATACAAGTATCTAAATATATGTATTATATTTACTTTAAATAATCAAAATACATATATTTACGATATATGTCAAATATCTTACTTGACAATTAATTAATAAATATTTAATAAAATCATATATTAAATCAAAATACACATTAATTAGGAAATGACTGAAATGCCCCTTATGCATGTATTTTTCGTTTAACCCTTAAACGATTCAAGTTTACTTATTTAATCCGAATGAAGTATTATGAATAATCTGTATTGTTCATAACGTGTTGCCCAAGTGCTCAACGAGTACACTTCATATTATGAGACTCTTTAAGTTCAGGTTTATCCGTCACGGAATTAAATTTTGTGTCCATAATTCAACCACTCGTAAATTATGATGACCATAGATAATCTCACTAAACTATACAAGTCGAGGTCATTGCAAACGTAAAATTCCTCCGTCACAGGCTATCGATATTATATCTTGGATATAGATAGGAACTTCGAATCCCTATAGTCGACTTATCAATTTACGATCTTTAAATAACACTCGAAACTCGCTTCCGAAGTATACCACAACCATGGATTTACTAGATCACAGACACATACATGATACTTATGCAATGTATACAGGACTGACAGATTCTATATGATACTCATAGGATATCATGATCATGAGTCCATACCCAATGAACATGTGGAGGTCTGATCTAAATAGATCGGTGACGTGACTGCCATCAAAGATTGGAGGATGTCTCATATATCCCCAGTGGTATCTCAAGTCAAAGGACCACTATGCTACTCAAGTTGAGAAGATTCTTATTGACGTTGGTGTACCATCTATTAGGAAATATTTGGTGAGTAGTTCAGTGTTTATCAAATAAACACCTACACGTCTATACGAGTCTCCCAAGACTCATGGTTCATTGGGATAAACCATTAGACCAAGTCTCGTATACGACATGGACTAATCTAAGAGAATTTTACTAATCGAACCATATTAGTAAATCTTGACCATGAACTTTAATTGAGAATATACAACTTATAATAACACTTCCCAATATCAATTACAAACTAAGTTGTAACTGCACTCTACATTGCAAATCATGGGTCTTTGTCTAATATATACATATCACTAATTTAGATTTACTTTCAATCTAATCGTTATTAGATCAAATACGTATATAAAAATAAGAGGTGTAACCATATATAAGTAATATTATGGAAAAAATGTATTGTTCGTATTCAAGAATCGAACATAAATATGATACGGATTGGCGCTCCGAGCATCAACCCTAATAATAATATCATAGACAATATCGAAATACATCAAAATCAAAATGTAATTCTTTTGAAATCTTTCTTCCCCTTAAAAGCATAAATAGGTGTAAAATCAAAAATAAATCTTTGATGCAAACTTTTCAAAATACATAACGAGTGTCTACTATTCAATCGCGCGCACAGACTGAACAGTGTACGAACCATGTCGACAAAGTAGTGGGCCAGCCATTTTTTAATGGTCTGGACCCCATAACAAGTGCCCCGGCCAAGCCGAAACGAAACATATACAATTGCCATAGGGGGTCAAAAACATAAAACCATCAAGTAACGTAACTGACACCTATCTGACGCACGTTAGCAGATTCGGCGCACATAGGCATATTCGTTGCATATTAGCGCGACGCATTTTAGCAGAATCTGGTACACGTTAGCGGATTCGGCTCATGTTAGCGGTCGCGACGCAGAAGTGATGCGCATCGCGACGCTAAAAGATAGTTTTGCCCTTTTTATCCAATTTTCACTGTTTTGGCCATGAATTGCTTCCAGTAAGTCCTGAAACTTTATTTATCTACAAAACAACACAAAACACATCAAAATATTCATAAAACTTAAGAAACTATACAAAATATTAGGTCAAATGAGTGGAAAATAATGATACATTTACCACTCATCAGTAACGGAAATATATTTTCGAGCGTCCCGACAAAAATAACTTTTAGAAAAAATATGAAAATCATTTTCAAGCGCCGAGATAGATACATATTATCAAGCACCTCGACGGAAACATATCGATAAATCTCAGAACATGAAAACGTGAATCAATCGTCGAGGCGGAAACATTTCATTATCCTTTATAACAAAATCAAAATATCTGAAAATTTTCTTTCTTCTTTCTTTCCTTTCCTTTTTTTCTTTTCAAAATACTTTTATGTCAAAAATCAAATACCAAGTTTTCAAAAGATAGATCAAAATATCAGTTCACAATTTAAACTATCAACATCATAAAATTACTTGTACCTCAGAACACATTGAATTCACATTACTTATTTATACATATACTTATATAAACCACATAATTTTAACTTAGTATACCTATACCTATACATATATTTTTATTATACAAACATATACAAATAGTCCAAATCACCCATATCAATCAAAACCATTGCACATCATACCATTTACCAAAAATTAAACAAAGTTTCAAACATAAGACCTATATGATCTATACATAACAGAAAAATTACACAAACAATCGGATACCATGTAACTGCAATCACCGACACCTAAACCTCTGCTCTGAGACCACAACTGTAACACCCTGCTAGCTGCAGAAAGCTAACGGCAGGAGACATGATTAACCAATCTCCATAAGCCTCTAAATTTATAGAAAATCCGGCATGATGTATCCTGAAACTGGACAACCTGGATCAATGTCCAGCATCAAACAGAATATAAGAAAATATCAAACAAATAAAAGGACCTCAGGTGCACACAAACATATAAAAATCATATCCTAAGGGCTCCATGTCCACATCATCTATCAACACTCAAGAGCTCTGTGCCTACAACATCATAATAAATCAAAATATTTACATAATATATATGCAAACAGCGTACTCAACACGATAAATAAAATATTGATCACAAACCCTAGACCTCTAAAACTCTTCCCAGAGTACTTGCGAGGGTGACTGCCGCTTGGGTGATCCGCTTATCGAGCATGACTTTTAAAGCTGTCGTGGTTAACCATTCTGGAAGCCAACCTGCAAAACTAGCAAACTGGTTTAGTGTGAGTTATAAAAACTACCAATAAGTCAAACATAAACTACAAACAAGCAAGTCAAATATATCAGCAGTTTTTCAGAATTACTAACTTTTTTTACAATTTCAGATTTATTACTTGTTATTATCCTTTATACTTAACCCAAGTCAAATTTTCATATTTACACATCTACATATGTGTCATTTTAGTATCTAACATCCAAAACGTACAAAGCAAAACTCGAATACCATAGAGTATATTGTTTAATATTAAATCCAATTCAATCACGTGAAATATTAAGTCATGCATCTATACTTTTATCACAAATATCCACCTTTGGAATATCATCAAATCAACAAGTAAATCGAAATTTCTTCATTTTGAAACAAACTCTTTCAATTCAATGCAAACTTCCTTCAATTTCGATAGCCTTACAACGACTTAACTTACGTGATTCTTATGCATTCGTACATATCTTAACTCATTTCTCTTATACTCATGCAAATACAATTTTAGAATTTTACACATATACGTACATACGATAACAACTTAGCAAACACATTTTACAGCATCTTACGAGTTCATTTCATATAAGCGTACGCATCCCAAACCAACAACCGGAAAATATTCAATTCTAGACATGTTAAATTCTAAGGTAATTAATGATTATTTTCTCTATGTTAACAGCACACAAAAGTCATCGTTACGAGTTATCTAACGTCGACAATATACCCTCAGGCAATACTGCAGCAGAAGACCAACACGCAAAACAACTTTTACCAGTCACAACTAAATTCGCAAATCACACATAGAAGAAGCATGACTTGATCTATATGGGATTTGACAAAACATAATTTCTAGATTCAATAATCGGAAAATAATAAAGAATAATAACCATCAATTTTATTAAACTTAAAAGGTTCTTAGGAATCAAAAACACAAATATAAGAAATTTAAACACAAGAATTCATCCATATCTTTACCTAGGAGATTAGTTCCCCATAAAAGAAATAAAAATAGTCTGGGATTGGAGCGACATATCGTTCTGAATTATCGCTGCTCCGCGTCCCGGCCTTGCGCTCTGATTTATTCTCTCCCTGACTCTCGGCACTGCTTCTCTTTTTTTTTTTTTTCTTTCACGCATGAGAGCTCTCGGCTCTGCCTCTATTTTGTTGTTTTTGCGCAGCCCCCTTCACGCAGCCTGCTTTTTTTCCCACGCCACTTCCTTCTCTTTTATTTGTTTCTTTTTAGTCAAACATGTGCAACTCATTCTCTCTCTCTTGGCCACGTCTTCTTCTTGCTTTTGTATTTGTTTCTTGTTTAATAAGTTGCGGCTGAACTCTCTCTCTCCACATGCAAGCTTTTCATGCACAAACCATCTCTCTCTCTCTCATGGTCCACGTGCCTTCTCCTCTCTCTTTATTTGCATGCTTTCCTTTCTAAATCCTACAAATAATAAAAAGAAAAATTACTAATATTAACTTAAATCATAGATACTTTCTAAATTAATATGGTAATGAAATTTATATAATAAAATATAAAATATATAACTAAATACTTAACAATAAACTCGAATAAGTGATGTTTCAAAGTACATTTTCATGCACTTATCAATTGTCCTCTTTTTATCCTAACATGAATCACCAATTCAAATTCTCGTCGCATGGGTTACATACCTGGTTTTGTGAGCACTTCAGGTCCTAGTCACATCTATCAAAACAAATGACAAAATACCATCAGAATCGTGATCTCAACTTAACTACAATAAAATTCCGGATCTTTCCAGGATAACAAGATCAAGTTCGATTTCAATGTTTTCAGTTATATTATCCTTAAAACATCATTACTGACTAATACAAGCCACTAGTTAACTTAACTCTCGGTTTACGTATTTTTGGAAAATCTTCCAAAAAAGATTCCGCAAACACCACGGAAGGGTCCCGCACACTCCAAATCTACCTGGATTTATCCAAATATTATTGTAATATCATATAGAACTTATAACTATCATTAAAATAAAAACACATTATCATACGCAAAAACCCACTTTTACTGGAAACTTGCATATTTTATGAGATCAATCCAACTCATTCTTTTTTTCACTCGGATTCTACTAAATACACATATTCAATATACTAATACTCAATAAATTCAATTTATATCATTACGCTACTCTAAAAAACTACTGGATACATCCGATTATTTAGAAAAAAAAACTTGAAATAAATAGATTTTTACCGAGAGGTCTTACAGAGATTTTGAGGACATATACGGACTCCGAACGATCCCACGAACGCACTGGTATCGATGAAATTTAAGTCAGAGTTATTGACGAAGGTTCCTATTCATCGCCTCTTTTTCCCTCGTTTTACGTGCAATCGAGTACGGATCGGAAAATTCTTCACCGCCAACTTATAGTACTCTCCGAGAGCTTCGATTTGGCGGGTGACTCGGGACGTGAAACGAAGCGAGAAGCCAGGATCGATAAACCCTTGCGCGTTCTTCACATTGTTTCACCGAATTCTGACGTCCCTTGGTCGGCCGCTGACAGTTGGAGGGGGTGAGCCAACGTATCTTTCTGTGGTGGTGCGCAGGCCAGCGGGGGCTGGAGTGTGGCCGACGTAACTAGAACCAGAGGATGCGATTTGAGGGTGGAGCATTTTGGCAATATAGAGAAACTTTAGGGTATTTGTAGGAAAGTTTCTGAAATTTACATTCGGACCCCCGCGAAATTGCAACCAGGCCCCAATTATGGAGCTTCCTCGACAATTCATATTTTTGAAGCCCTTTTGATGTAAATTTCGAAAATATTTCAACACGAAAGTTGTTCTTTTCAACACGAAAGTTGTTCTTCTCTGAAAAATGAGTCCGATGAATTAATAATCAGCTCGATCAGAGTTCGTTTTCTATTTTTATTCGTATAATGATAAAATTAGAAATCGCTTAGCCGGTTCTTGAAACCACGTGTTTACCAACATAAAGAAACTTCACTTTAAAACATTCTGATATATTTTTCTACAAATAAATTCTTATTTTAGAATAGCATCCCGTTCCAAATTCTAAACTTCAATTTGGAAATCTTCCAGAACCATTCCGAAAATATTTGGTATATTACAGTAGGTGTTTAATATCCCGCATCAGCCAAGATTTTACCGGAATGAGACATGGATAACCCATCTCTATAATCCTCTAATACTCTTAAATTTTGTAATGATGTCTGCTAAAAATCATACAACCTGAACCTAGTTAAGCACCTTAGGATGACCTGTAATGAACATCAAATATGCAAGAGGACCTCAGGTCCGATACTCAATATATATCAAAAGCTCTTCATCAATACTAAGGGCTCTATGCCTATAATTATATATATAAATCAAAAATTTTACTTACATATACAATAATGTGTTCAGCACGACTCAAACATAAACATAAACCTGTAAAACTAGGTTTCTAAACTTCTATGACATTTCCCATGACTCTAAATAGGATGACTGCAACTTGAGTGATCCGTCGTCTCAGGCACAGCTACTATAAGTTCTTAGCTTAACAATTCGGTTATCAACCTATAAAAGTAGTAAACTGTTTGGGTGTGATTTATAAAACTTAGTAAGTATCTACACTCGTACTATAAATGACAGAAGAAAATAGGGTAAAAGTATAATATCATATATCAAAATCATAAGGAAAGAACTTCCAAAATATGCTTACGCATATCGTTTATCGACACATGCACTGTAGTTCCTACATACAATACCTATTTTTGAGTAGGTATGAGATGAATATTGTCCAGAAAGATTCTCTAACTAGGACTGCTATGACAAAATACTAACTCATCAACTAAACTATTAACACACACATTATGAACATAAGTTATGCACAGTCAATCTCATCCATCATCGGAAATGAAAAACATAAGGTAACTATCTTACCTATTGTATGTAAATATATCATAAAAACTCATCTAGTGTAAACGAAATCAAACTCTGAAACCAATATTATCATAAAATGTATCTTTTTCTAACTTGTCATAGCATTAAATTTCTGTAAAACTCATCGATTGAGACAAACATCATCTTAAAGCAAACATATTTGTAAACCAATCTCTGTAAAATAATATCTCTGCGTCTAAGAACCAACTAAACTGGACGAATAAACCTCTAAGATAGGGAGTTCCGAATCGTCAGCCAAGCTCTATAACTTTGCACTGAGATAGGAAATTCAGCTCTATCGTTACATTAAAATAGGATTTTTGGTCTTATCTTCACTCTGAGATAGGATTTCCGTTCCTCTCTTTATTAGGATATGTGCACATGTTCTCTAAATTCGTTAATTCTAGGTATAAAATCTGTAAAGCACACTCATTAAAAATCATCAATATTGTCTCGAACATCAAGGTCATTAAATCATTTTTTAAAAAAAAAAACACCTTACAAAAATATCTCATAATATTTCTCAAGCCCAAAGAAATCACAAACATTTCCAAATCATCTTAAATCATGTCTTAAATACTCAAACAAATCCATCAACCATTGACAAGTAACTCATAAATTGTGATACAATAAAACTGTATCTCATACTATTTTGAAAATGGTTATATTGGTAAATCTATATACTTATACACACACGCACGAGCGCGCACACACACAGATCTCTTTGGAAACACACAATAATCAATACGTTAAGTATTCATTGCATGGAACACCCCAAATGAAGTCTGATTTCAACTTTAATAAAATTCGGACCTTCTTGGAACACCCCAAATGAAGTCTGATTTCAACTATTTCAATATCATTACTCTTAATACACCAGATAAAACCTATTCATAACACCAAATTCACTTTCCAGCTCAAGACCTTCTCCGAAAAGTCCAAAAATATTTACTAATAGATCCAAAACCTTTCGGATCTTTCCTGTTTCTTCCGAAATGATTCTAGTACTCCTAATATATATTAATATTCTTTTTCAGGTCATCTCGTTAGCTCAAATTTATGAATTACGAGTTTTTAGAAAAAATTTCGAATAAATTTTCGAAAATACTACAGAAATATCCTGAACCCTCCGAAAGTTTTCACAAGCATCTAAATATAAACTTAACTTATATCTACCATTCCATTCATCAATGCTTTGATGTACGCAATATTAGATTTTACCAGAAACTCGCTTAACCCATCAGATCGATCTAATTAGTTTCGATTTCACTTGGATTCTACCTACTATACAAAATCAATATATTCAAGCTCAAAGCACACAATATACATCAATTCATAACACTACGAATCTATTGGAAACATGTGAACATTATAAATTTTACTTGAAATTAATAAGTTTTTACTAGGATGTCATACCAAACTTCCGAGGGCACCAAATGACTCATAACGCTCCCATAAATACGTTGGCATTGACGCAATTTGAATCACAGCTACCGTGCGAATGAATATTATTGTTGACTATTCAATTTTGTCTTATTTTGCATAAAATCGAGCGTCATTCAGCAAAACCACCACCGCAGTCTCATTGTACATTCCATGAGTTTTGATTTGGTAGGTGGATTTTGCCGTGAATCAAAGTGAGGAGTGGGGATCAAAGCGTGGAGATGAGCACATTCCTCCTCTCATTGCCGCCATTTTTTGAGTCCCCTAGGTTGTTCCGGTCCACCAACGGACACACTGTGGCCGAACTCCCCTGTTGGGACCATCACATCGGCCAGCGATGGCCTGATGGTCGTCCGACGAGCTCTCTTTCTCACACATGAAAAGGAGATTGGGTGGTATGTTTTGGTTATTTCTGCCATTTCGTAATATTTGGAAACTTAGGGTATTTATAGAAAATTTTCAAAAAATTACATTAAGGTCCTCGCAAATTTACATCCAGGTCCCTGATAAGGTACTTCTTTGGAAATTCTTATTTTTGAGACCCTTCTGATGTAAATTCCGAAAAATGGTATTGTTCTTCTTTGAAAACCTTTCCCACGGATTAAAAATCAGCTTGGAGTTTGTTTTAATTTTTTATAACCAAAAAAATAATAATTTTGTATAACCAAAAAAATAAACTTTCGCCGTAAAATTACGCGTAACCGATTCTTTCGAATTATGCGATTTTCAAAATTACGAAATACCACTTCATCAAGAAATTATAATATATTTTTCTACACTTAAATTCTTATTCTCCAATACCATCCTGTTCCGAGATCTAAACTTCAATTCGAGAATTTACCAAAACTGTTTCGAAAATTCAGATATTATAATGTGTGACTGGACCAAATGAACATTTTGGGCATGCTGAAGAATAGATTACAACTACGCAAGTAATCCCACTCATCATATTATGTTACTTTTTGACATCATATATCTTACAGATACGATTTTCAGATTTTGAACCAATAACGGCTGCATCAAGATGGACTGAGAAGAACTTTGAAACCTTTAATTAATTATCTTAACGGTTCACGAACCAACCAACTTGATATTAAATACTAGCAGAGATTTTGTGACGATCTTAGTAGCTTTTGTTAGAGGCCTGCAGAAAGGATTTTTATATTGAGCATGTTTAGATTGCAATCGAACTACTTGCATGGCATAGAGGCCATTGGCAGATTTTTTTTGACATAAAAAAAAAATGAGATGGAAGAGGGAATTTCTTTGTATATACTTCTGAGTGGATTGCTTGAGGTATATTATGAGAGGGGGAGAAAAATTGCGACGTTTCTTGCAGTTTTCAGTTTTAATATCAATTATTATAATTTTATAATACTATTGATTAGGTCCCGAATGAGACGATAATAAAATCCAAAAACTGATAGAATTGTTGGAAAAAAATGCTTATGAGTAAGCATTTTGAGGCTCAATTTTAAGCATGGTCCACTTCGTGTTAGTGGTTGTTATTGAATGATTCGGATACTCCTCCGTGAGTACTTCGAAATGGTATATTCATATGCTTAAAATGGTGCTTGGGTGAATGAGAAATTGTTGCTCAAAGTTCACCCATTGGTGTTGGAAAATAAAGAAAATTAAGCTTGTCCCATAAGGGAAAGCTATAGAGTGAATATTATGCTTATATATGATTGCTCATATGTAGATGGGTAAGAGTTATAAGGATAGAGGCTCTCTCTACGTGCGCGGGGGGGGGGGGGGGGGGTGCAAATCAAATCCGAATCAAGCTTGGCTCGTGTGCACCCGTGTCCTGCGTACACGAATGCCGGACCAAATTGAGCGGGCCTGGCCCAGCCAATTTTTGGATGTCTCTTTATTTTTTCCAAGCCTTTTTATGTTCCATAACAGTTGAATCAATGACAATTAATCAACTTTGTGGTTACAATTTGAGATTAATGACATTAATCAACTTGATGGTTACAACAAGTGTAAAGCCTCTCATTGATGAAACTTCATTGGCATGTTATTTTCTTTTAATATAGTAGTGTTTTCGTTTTTTTAGAATGACATACATTACACACAAGAGAAAATTGTCATTACGAAAATCTTTTGAGAGAGTTCAAGCACATCAGTTGTTCGTTAAAGTCGGACTTGGTGGTGCCCAATTTCGTCTATTTTTCCGTTGCATCCTGGGAAACAACGTCTCGCGCTCTACTACTGCACCGATCGGTAGGGGACGAATTTGTTTTAAGGAGATTGTTGCCACATCAACAAGCCTCGGAATTCTTCCTGTTGCTGATCCGTGCCTTATTCTCAAATCACTGCCTGCAATTGTCTTCTATTTTATTTGTATTGTTGATTACTGTATCATTTTTGTTAATTGTACTTTTGTGTTCAGTTTACTGTCTGTTCAAAGTCCGTTGTAAGAACACAGTAAACAAATAAGTTGTAATAGTCTTAAAACAAAGTTCGCTCTGTGGATATGGAAAACAGTCCAAACACAGTAGATGTTCTGGCAGCCCCTGTGGTTGGGCAGAATATTGTGGCAGCCCCCGTGGCTGGCCAAAGTGCAGTGGCAGCCTCTTCGGCTGGCCAACTTGCTTCAGCCTCTGGGCCTAATATGGCAGCCGCTGTGGCTAGCCAAGGTGTTGCAGCCTCTGTGGCTAGACAACCTGTTGGACATGTGAGCCATGTCAATACTGCTGCAGAAAAACCTGAAAAATTCAGTGGACAGAATTTTAAACGGTGGCAACAGAAAATGTTTTTCTACTTGACCACTTTGAACCTTGCGAGGTTTCTAAAGGAAGATGCTCCTGAACCCGTGGAGGGTGAGATTGATATCCAAGTGATCAGTGCGATCGATGCTTGGAAACATTCTGAATTCCTATGTAGGAATTATGTGCTAAATGGGCTGAGTGATTCCTTGTACAGTGTGTATGCCGGGATGAAAACAGCAAAAGGGCTTTGGGAATCTTTAGACCGAAAATATAAAACTGAGGATGCCGGTACTAAGAAATTTGTCGTAGGCCGTTTCCTAGATTTTAAGATGATTGATTCCAAAACTGTGTTAAGTCAAGTACAAGAATTGCAAATTATTCTAGCAGAAATTCATGCTGAGGGGATGGTTTTAAGTGAAACATTCCAAGTAGCCTCGATAATTGAAAAACTACCACCTGGTTGGAAAGATTTCAAGAATTATCTAAAGCATAAGCGAAAAGAAATGAGCATTGAAGACTTGGTTCTTAAGCTTAGAATTGAGGAAGATTACAGAGTATCTGACAAGAGGGGAATAACTCATGAGGCCAAAGTAAATGTTGTTGAACATGGCCATAAGAACAAGAACCTCAAGAAAAAAGGGTCAAAAATGGGCCCTCAAGGAGGAGTTTCCAAGAAATTCAAATTTCAAGGAAAATGCTTCAATTGTGACAAAATGGGTCACAAGTCTTCTGAGTGCAGACTGCCGAAGAAGAAAAAGAATCAAGAGGCTAATGTGATGGAAAACATGACTCAAGATGTTTCAGACATTAACCTTTCAGCTGTGGTTTCTGAGGTGAATCTGGTGGGTTCTAACCCAAGAGAGTGGTGGATTGACACTGGTGCCACTCGACATGTGTGCTCAGACAAGAGCATGTTTTCTTCATTTGAGCCTACTGGTAATGGGGAAAAATTATACATGGGCAATTCAGCAACATCTGAGATTGAAGGTCAAGGCAAGGTGATTCTGAAGATGACCTCTGGGAAAGAGTTGACTTTGAACAATGTTCTGTATGTACCAGAAATACGGAAGAATTTTGTGTCTGGATCACTTCTGAACAAGCATGGATTCCGGATGGTGTTCGAGTCTGATAAAGTAGTTTTAACTAAAAATGGGATGTATGTGGGAAAAGGGTATGTAACTGATGGGCTCTTTAAGCTCAATGTAATGGTTGTTAAACCTAAGAATATCAATAAAGCTAGTTCTTCTGCTTATATTGTTGAGTACTCTAATCTATGGCATGGTAGATTAGGACATGTTAATTTTAATTCATTACGGAAATTAATTAACATGAACCACATTCCAAATTTTAAAATTGATAACAAACATAAGTGTGATACTTGTGTTGAGGCAAAACTAACTAGATCATCTTTTCATAGTATTGAAAGAAACTCTGAACCACTTGATCTTATTCATACCGATGTATGTGATTTTAATTCAATACAATCAAGAGGTGGTAATAAATATTTTATTACCTTTATTGATGATTGCACGAGATTTTGCTATGTGTATTTGATGAAAAGTAAGGACGAAGCTATAGAGAAATTTATTCTCTATAAGAATGAAGTTGAGAACCAACTGAATAAAAGAATTAAGGAGTTAAGAAGTGATCGTGGTGGTGAGTATGTTTTTCCTTTTGAATCACTTTGTGAACAAAATGGAATCATACATCAAATCACAGCTCCTTATTCACCTCAATCCAATGGGATTGCAGAACGGAAGAATCGTACCTTGAAAGAGATGATGAACGCTATGTTAATCAGCTCTGGTTTACCTCAGAATATGTGGGGAGAAGCTGTTTTATCAGCTAATTACCTTTTAAATAAGGTACCACGGAAAGATGCAGGGAAAACTCCTTATGAGATGTGGAAAGGAAGAGCACCTTCCTACAAATTTCTACGAGTGTGGGGGTGTCTTGCCAATGGTAGTTATTCCTCCACCTAAAAAGGTGAAGATATGACCAAAAACTGTTGATTGTATTTTCATAGGATATGCGCATAACAGTAATGCTTATCGATTTCTTGTGCATGAGTTTAATATACCAGATATTCACAAGAATACGATAATGGAGTCGAGGAATGCATCCTTTTTCGAACACGTTTTTCCTTGTAAAACTAATTCGAATTCAAATGTACACAAACGGGTACATGAGACTATCATTGAAGATAGTCAGGACCGAGAACAAATAAATGTTCCGGAGGATCAACAAGTTGTTGAACTTGAACCAAGACGTAGCAAAAGAGCTAGAACGGAAAAATCATTTGGTCCAGATTTTTTGACATTTTTGCTAGAAAATGATCCTCAAAGCTATAACGAAGCTGTAAGGTCAGTTGATGGTGCTTTGTGGAAAGATGCCATCAATAGTGAAATTGAATCCATCTTACAAAATCACACATGGGAGTTAGTGGATCTTCCTTCAGGATGTAAATCGTTAGGGTCCAAGTGGATTTTCAAAAAGAAAATGAAGGCAGATGGATCAATTGACAAGTACAAAGCAAGACTTGTAATTAAAGGTTACAGACAACGTGAAGGTCTTGATTACTTTGATACTTATTCTCCTGTAACGAGAATAAATTCCATAAGGATGATACTAGCAATTGCAGCTTTGCGCAATCTTGAGGTACATCAGATGGATGTGAAAACAGCCTTTCTGAATGGAGATTTAGATGAAGAAATCTACATGGAACAACCTGAAGGCTTTATAGCTCCAGGACAAGGAAAGAAAGTCTGTAAGTTAGTTAAATCCTTGTATGGATTGAAACAAGCTCCGAAACAGTGGCATAAAAAGTTTGATGATACCATGTTGGCAAATGGTTTCAAAATCAATGAATGTGATAAATGCATTTATGTCAGAGAGACAGAAGTTGGCTATGTCATTTTATGTCTCTACGTTGATGACATATTGATTGTCGGGAGTAATATTAAAATGGTGAAATCTACCAAGAATATGCTAAAATCTAAGTTTGACATGAAAGACATGGGTCTAGCAGATGTCATTCTAGGAATAAAGATCTCGAGAAGTTCAGATGGACTTATTCTTGATCAGTCGCACTATGTGGACAAGATTCTTGGTAAATTCAACAATGATGATTCTGCTGTGGCTAGAACTCCTTTAGATGTGAGTCTACACCTATCAAAGAATAGGGGAGATGGTATATCTCAAGTAGAATACTCTAGAGTTATCGGGAGTTTGATGTACCTATCGAGTTGTACAAGGCCTGATATAGCCTGTACAGTAAACAAGCTCAGCAGATATACGAGTAATCCAGGGGTTGATCACTGGAAAGCAATAGTGAGAGTACTTAGGTACTTACGTTTTACTCGTAATTACGGGTTGCACTATCATAGATATCCAGCTGTAGTCGAAGGATACAGTGATGCTAATTGGATATCTGATATGAAAGACTCAAAGTCTACCAGTGGCTATGTGTTTACACTAGCAGGTGCAGCTATATCGTGGAAATCCTCCAAACAGACTGTGATAGCCAGATCTACAATGGAATCAGAATTCATTGCATTAGACAAGTGTGCTGAAGAAGCAGAATGGCTTCGAAATTTTCTAGAGGATATTCCAAGTTGGCCTAAGCCAGTGCCAGCAATTTGCATTCATTGCGATAGTCAATCTGCAATTGGAAGGGCACATAACAATATGTATAATGGTAAGTCTAGACATATTCGTCGTAGACACAATACCGTTAGACAGTTACTCTCTACTGGAGTTATTTCGATTGACTATGTAAAGTCAAAGGATAACATTGCGGATCCGCTAACCAAAGGGTTAAATAGAGAGTTGGTGGTGAAATCATCGAGGGGAATGGGACTAAAGCCCATTAGATAAATGTTTATTACAAAGGACAACCCAACCTTGTTGACTGGAGATCCCAAGATCTAGGTTCAATGGGACAACCTACTCGTAAAAGACATAATTGGTTCACTGTGGGGGGTTTACCCTCTAGTCCATTCCTATGGTGAAATGAAATAGTGATGCTCGTATGGATTGAGGTTAAGCAAAGGCTTTTAATGATTCTTATGCGTCGGGAATCCGAGCAGAGTATTACGAGATGCTCTTAAATAAGAAATCACATATGTGAGAGAGAAGTGGGGCCGCTTCAAAGGGAATTGTATGGGGCTCAATTCTTAGAAACTCTTGCAGAACCAGGTTGATGTTCATGGCCAAAATGAACATAATAATGAGAACTCAGATGTGTTAGGTTAAATATCTGTGTGATATATATTCTCCATTTACATGAACGGCAGTACAGTTCAATGACATCGCGTCCACTGTCAGCCAGTAAATGAGATATATTTTCACAAGGGAAGGTTCAAAGGCTGAGGCCTACCTATCTTATGCAGGTGTTGAACCGTTGAACTCTTCTAGGTCAAAATAAAATGTTTTATAAAATAATTTTATTCGACGTTTTTCGCCAATTTCATTCATGTGGGGGATTGTTGGAAAAAATGCTTATGAGTAAGCATTTTGAGGCTCATTTTAAGCATGGTCCACTTCGTGTTAGTGGTTGTTATTGAATGATTCGGATACTCCTCCGTGAGTACTTCGAAATGGTATATTCATATGCTTAAAATGGTGCTTGGGTGAATGAGAAATTGTTGCTCAAAGTTCACCCATTGGTGTTGGAAAATAAAGAAAATTAAGCTTGTCCCATAAGGGAAAGCTATAGAGTGAATATTATGCTTATATATGATTGCTCATATGTAGATGGGTAAGAGTTATAAGGATAGAGGCTCTCTCTACGTGCGCGGGGGGGGGGTGCAAATCAAATCCGAATCAAGCTTGGCTCGTGTGCACCCGCGTGTCCTGCGTACACGAATGCCGGACCAAATTGAGCGGGCCTGGCCCAGCCAATTTTTGGATGTCTCTTTATTTTTTCCAAGCCTTTTTATGTTCCATAACAGTTGAATCAATGACAATTAATCAACTTTGTGGTTACAATTTGAGATTAATGACATTAATCAACTTGATGGTTACAACAAATGTAAAGCCTCTCATTGATGAAACTTAATTGGCATGTTATTTTCTTTTAATATAGTAGTGTTTTCGTTTTTTTAGAATGAAATACATTACACACAAGAGAAAATTGTCATTACGAAAATCTTTTGAGAGAGAGTTCAAGCACATCAGTTGTTCGTTAAAGTCGGACTTGGTGGTGCCCAATTTCGTCTATTTTTCCGTTGCATCCTGGGAAACAAACGTCTCGCGCTCTACTGCACCGATCGGTAGGGGACGAATTTGTTTTAAGGAGATTGTTGCCACATCAACAAGCCTCGGAATTCTTCCTGTTGCTGATCCGTGCCTTATTCTCAAATCACTGCCTGCAATTGTCTTCTATTTTATTTGTATTGTTGATTACTGTATCATTTTTGTTAATTGTACTTTTGTGTTCAGTTTACTGTCTGTTCAAAGTCCGTTGTAAGAACACAGTAAACAAATAAGTTGTAATAAGAATCATATGTAAAAATAATGAGAATAAGCTCGTAAGCTAATAGACAGAGGTCTGAAGACTAATATATATCAAAATTCTTTATTTACTCACGTCAGTATAAAGAATCAAACCCAATAATTATTTTAAGGAATATGGATGTTTTAACCAAGTAAGCTATTACTTGATCACATTATACAAAGATCTTATATAATACCTGGTCGCATAAATGGATTTTGATGACGTCAACAAGAAAGAAGACTTCGACGTGCAAACACGAAGCAATACAAAAAGTGTCGAAGCATATGGGGTGAAGAATGAGAATGTGAAGACTTGCGGCAAAACGAAGATATATTTGCGAAGTCTTAGCTTAGGATTTAAAATTGTAATGTAAAATGTAATATTCAAGTGTCTAAGCTCACATGGATCATGCACATTCACTTAGATGCATTAGGATCATGACAAAATGCCTTAAAACCTTCATTACTCTGCATTTTGGTCAAAGACCGGCACACCGGTCCCTTACCGGTTTCCATAGCGGTGAGTGCTCTGTCATGCATGCTCACTGGAACCGGCATGGACCTTACCGGTCACCATACCGGAGATCCCAACGGCTAGTTCCCTTACTGGAACCTGCAAGCCCTAAACCGGTCTTCATACCGGTGACCTTTCCGGTCTAGCTCTTCATTGTGCAAACATACTGGAACCAGCACGGACCATACCGGTCCTCATACTGGTTTCCATACCGGTCTAACGTATATTTGCCCAACGGTAATATAGTCGTTAGTATCCGTTGGAAACCCAGACCGGCATACCGGTCTCCATATCGGTTTCCAAACCGGTCTTGCTGTAAGTTGGGGAATGCTTTGCATTTTATTATAAATAGGACCCCAACTCATTTGTGCTTGGTCAGAGACTTAGAAAACTTTCATACATATTCTATCAAAGCAAATACAAGAGTGTCTTAAACCTTCATATACTTAAACACTCATACAAGCTCACACACACTACATCTTCATATTCATTAGTAGTGAGCTTAGAACATTTGGATAACCAACTCACACAATCTTCTTCATCATTGTGAGTATCCAAGTGTGTTTTACACCTTCTTAAACAAAAACACTTGTGGTTGTGAAATCCCATTAGTTTGGGTAGTTGTAAAGGTTTGTGAGTGAGCCTACGAACAAAACTCAAATTGTAAAAGGTTTGGAGTGCACCTTTGCCGAAAACTCTTGGTTGCGGGTGAACCACGGAAACTCAATTTTAGTGGAAATCTTCAAGCGAGGTTTGGGGGAGTGGACGTAGGCACGTTTGGCCGAACCACTATAAATTGCGGTGTCGTATTTCTCTATCCCTTAACTTTTACTTATTTGTAAGTTTATTTACATTTATATTATTAGATAGAAAAGTTGCACATAGGTTATTATTTACAATAGAGAAAATTAACCTAAGAGCCTATTTGGTAATAAGAGCTTAAAATCGGCAAAGATTTTATAATTCCGCATTTATTGCAATAACCCAATTCACCCCCCTCTTGGGTATAGAGATTGTTTTGTCGCTATTGCTTGTAGGGAATTTCAATACCTAGAGTACATAAAAAAACAAGTATAAAATATTTCAAACTAGAGTATATATAAAAACAATTCCAATTTTCAAACATCATTGGCATAAAATGATATCATTTAAAAAATAAAAATTTGAATCAAACTAACTAAAATTTATCAATTGATCCCTAAAATCAAAATTTTACCAAAAACTTTTAAATGAAAAGTCAATAATAACCTTACTAAAATATTTTGGGTCATTACATGATCCAACCAATTTGATATTTATATATATATATAGACTACCTAGCAGAGATGGTTTTTTGATGATCTTAGTAGAAATTTTGCTTTAGTTAGGGGCCACAAGAAAGGATTAGTATATTGAGCATGTTCAGATTGCAATCTTACTACTTGCAAGGCATAAAGGCCATTGGCTGATTTTTTTTTCATAAACAAAAGAGGAGACGCAAGAGGGAAAATCTTTGTACCAACTTCTGAGTGGATTGCATTCGGTATTATAAGAGGGAGAGAAACAACTAGGAGGTTCACTTATTAATCCCATTAAGCTCTTAAATTTTCCAGCTCAAAGAAGTTCAACCCAGAAGTCTCTGAACTTCGCTCTAAACATGTCAACAACCTCCACTTTGCCATCCACTCAATTCTTCCAAGATTTTCTTGGAAAATTTCACTCAAGAAAATTACTTACCCACAGTCCCCTTAATCAACAGCCAATCACTCCTTTCTCTAGTGAAAGCAGCTTGGACAAAAATGTTCTAATTGTTCTCTCAGTTCTCACATGCACACTAATTTGCACACTACTCCTAAATTTTATTATCAAGTTTACAATATGTTGCATAAGATCATTATTATCCTCAGATTCTAGTACTGAATCCTCAAGCCGCAAATCAATCAACAAAGGAATCAATAATAAGGCACTGAAGACTTTCCCTGTAGTAAAATACACAGCAGAGTTGAAGCTTCCAGGCTTGGACACAGAATGTGTTATATGTCTATCAGAATTTGCAACTGGTGAGCGTATGCGGATCCTGCCCAAATGCAATCATGGCTTCCACGTTCGTTGCATCGATAAGTGGCTGAAATCGAATGCTTCATGCCCAAAATGCAGGCATTGCTTCATTGAAACTTGCCAGCAGCAGGCAAGCTCATTAACACCAACATCTTTGCCTGTGCAAGAAACTGTTGTGAGTATTGTGCCACTGGAACCTGAAGGTGTTGTACACAATTACGTGGGACAAAGCTGAAGTTGTACATGTTAATTAGGAGAGGTTCATTTTAATTCTTTATTTATTTAGTCTTCGAGGGAATAAAAATATAATTTACATGCGTAATCTTATTTACTTGTTTTCATTTCTCTTGTTTTATACAAGTATCCGTGACATATCATTCATAATATCTATATATACACACACACTGCGTGTAGTTCATATTGTTCAATACATTAAATACACATATCCCAAATGCAAAACCAAAATAGACCCCTAAGTGAGTTGCAAAACAAAATATCCAACATCTAAGACGTAGCCTTGAAGAGAGGTTTGGCATGTGGTGAATATGTTAATATTTACCATCTCTCTAATTGGTATTTTGTGAGTTAGCTCGGGATTTATGAGTGTTTTGATGTGTTTCATGATTATTTTGTGGGATTAGAGCATAAGATGACTGAAACGGGCTTAACGAGCGAAGAAATGACAATATGGAGTGAAATTGTGCCTACGCTAAAGACCTGAGCAGCGCGTACCGATGCTAGACAGAGCGTCACGATGCGCTACAGTAGAAAAATCAAACAAAACCCAACAATTTAGTCTGTGTCACGACGTGACCTTGTGAGCGTCACGACGCCACAACAACAGGCACGCTCGTCTGTATTATCCCGAATATTTTTCAGAGTAGTTCTAGAATGTTTCCGATTTAAAGTTAAAGATTTGGAACAGGATGGTATTCGAAAATATGAGATTATTTGTTGGAAAATAGTTCGGAATATTTTAAGGTGAAGCTTCATCACGTTGGAAAACACATGAACTCAACGGAACATAGATAAGAAGCATGAAATAGAATAGTTCGAAGTCATAGTGAGTCGAACCAAAACTAGAAGCCAACGTTAAAGTGGGAATCCTTAAGGGAGTAAAGACTCAAATGTGCAAATGGACGAGTGAGCACGACTCTTAGGAATATAGTATATAACTCATAAAGAGCCTCATTGTATTGACAAGGATAAATTAGATACAAGATAGTACTTAAACCAAAGGATTTGTTAGAGATATCCTAAGTAATCGAAGTTGATAAAGTTTTCCAGGGGAATAAAGAGTAAAGAATGTAAAGAACTGAGATGAGGAGGAAATCTATGTAGCAGAGTAAACTTCATAAAGAGGAATAACAAATGAATTATAGTAAGACTCTGAGAGAGAATAACTACTTAAGATGGGTAAGTAACAGAAACTAGTATGAAGGAGTATAGAGGCAATATGATGAGTATTTAGAGAACATAACCTAGAGAAGGCTCATGATAAGAGGTAGTATGATCGATAGTCGGAAAGCAAATCAAGAATGAAGTTGAACATGAGACAATTCAGATAGTACCTAGTAAAAGTATTTAATATGGGTGCCAACACTAGTAAACACGAGAGTCCCAAGCTTATAGATGAGCATGACGTGCAAGTACCGCACACGTAGCTAGTGATGTCAGTAAAATTGGAAATGTTGTGGGACCAAGCCCCACCCTCCCAACACTTGTTATGCCAAAGTGGCTAAAATGGACTTCGATGACTGCCTCAAGATACCTCCAGAAATAAGTGAAACCATGGCGTGGTAAATATTCTATAAGGTAAGGCAAGAGACAATTGAAAGATAATACCTCTCAAGATAAAAAGACAGATACAGAGGAACCATAAGTTTCATAAATAGTTAAGAACTGGAAAGAAGACAAAAAAGACATCAAGTAAAATATGGAGGTAAAACTATTGAGATAACACGATAATAGAAAGAGATACCAGATAAATAATGACAGAAGTGTTAGTGATGAGATAGATTGTCAATGGTA
This sequence comes from Zanthoxylum bungeanum, assembly GCA_019454045.1. NCBI lineage: Eukaryota > Viridiplantae > Streptophyta > Magnoliopsida > Sapindales > Rutaceae > Zanthoxylum > Zanthoxylum bungeanum. Next base: position 324,622 of record SKCR01047511.1, read on the forward strand.
CTACGAAATAGTAAGTTTTTCAGAGTTCGGATAAGACTAGACTTCTATTATATGAATAATAGAAGAAAGATAATGAAAAGTGACCCGCATCTTTCCCTTCGCAACACATCGTTAAGGATAATGCATGGGATGACTTGAAAAGAGGCTTATTGCAGTATAACCTAAATATGGCCAAGGAAACTAAGAATACAACTATTATTGAGACCGGGACAACAACTGACAGAATATGAGTTGAGGGATAATTGGAGGTGGAGTATTCTAGAGTACAAGCAGACAAGGAAAAGAAATTCAGCATGAAACGCAGTAACCATTCTTATACTAGCAAGGAATTAAAAGTTTAAAAAGAATACGAACATACACTAGTAAAGAATAACTAGTGCCAACGTTAATAATGAAAATAGTTTAAGTATAAAGGTACATACAGTTAGGCTTAACATAGATACCTTGTCCCAAACTCTTAGCCAATCGAGAAGGATCGTCAGAGAAACTACCTATAAGTAACATTCCAAGTTGATAGCCTTCGGTTGATAACGATAGTTAAAGAAAAGTTAGCATTGAGTTGTGAAGTCCTAAATCCATAGACAGTCGAAAATGTGAGAAATCGAAGGAAATAGCTCATAAGCAGTGGGGGCCTAGTAAAGAGAAAAGGAAATGTGTCAAATAATTAGCTAATATATGATAATAAATGCATAATAAGATCTAGTATATGGGGCTAAAGAAATATCTAGTACGATATATCTTATGAGGTCATTAAATGGTTATATTATTAAGAGTAGTTGGAGAACCTACGATATATGCAAGTCAAGGAAAAGCGAAGGTCATTGGCTGTAGTACAAAATACAATAGCGACACCTTAAACGTGAAGAATAACATATGTCTATTATGATATTTAGGAATTATTGTTGTCACTGCAAGAGATAAAGAATGGAACTAAGATAAATGAGATAACAGGACCCGAATATAGTACAATTTTAAGATTGACAGTTCATTCTAATAGTTGAAATAAAGGATGATGAATATAATCCGAAGCTTATAAATGGGATTTCGGTGATGCATAAAGTTAGTCATAGTATGACAGTAAGTGTAGAGTACTAAGCTGAAGTTCATGTAAAAAATATAATAATGAGATATTACCTCTCAGTAGGAATTATTTATTAAGGCCCATGAACTTTTGAGTGGTATATGCAAGCATGACAAGAGATTCCCAGAGGTTTTAATATTAAGTTCTCGAACAAAAGCATAGAAAATGAATTAAGGAAGATACGAATAGTAAAGGCACATATATCTTCGAACCAAGACAAATCTGCAAGTTAAACCTCAGAAATGATTCGAAATGATCTCGATTACTGTTATATTGTGGGACGATTATTACATAATATAAATTATGTTTTGACACATATATACTCATGAAATGACCTTGGTGACAATTGGTAGATTCTTTGAGGTTCCGATACAAGATGGTACGATGTTCCACTCCAGACAGCTTATGGTATTCGGGCCATAACTTTCTTATAAGAACTCTGATTTTTATCCATTTTATATCGTCTGAAAGCTAAGATCGAGACCTACCATGTCACATTGAATATTTTTCCAAATTCTAACCGGAAGCAAGTCAAAACTGCAGATCAAAAATCTAGATGAATAGTACTCATGTATGAATCTAGAGAATTCTCAAATTATCTCAAAAACTCCAACTTTTTTATTTCAAACTTTTACAAATTAACCATTTAGCCACCTATTAAATATAAGGGATATTATTCCCTAATCCCTAAATGGAGAGAAGAAGAAGGAAACATAAGAAGAAAAAGAAGGAGAAATAAGAAAAAGAAGAAATAAAGAAAGAATAAGAAAGAGGAAGGAAAGAAGAGGAAACAAATTCCAATGCTCATATATCAAGAAAAGAAGAAGAATAACAACCATGGAAGACTTTAAGGATGAAGGAAATGAGATCATTACAGGAATCGCATCATTCTCTGACGAAGCAAAGTAACATCAGCTAGGTCCTAAAATCTGCGAGTGGACACTCTTTCCTTAAGTTGATTTCCATTATATTATTTTTGATGCTAGGCTTACTTTTCCGCATTTAGTGTGTGTGATAAAAGATGGTTTGAGAAATAATTTAGAAAATAGATAATTTCAAAAAGTATGATTTCAGTGATTTTAGGATAAGGGGAAAAACCCACCTTAGTATGTAACTTGACTCAGATATGGAATTGACGGATTCATATAACGTGTGTACACGTAGTTTAGAACTATGGATGACATGTGCCCCTAGATCCTAGATTCAGAGTCTGGAGGGTAGCATATATCTTCACCCCCGGCTCTAGTTCAGTGGCTTGGGGGACGATGATACATAACACCTCAAGACCATCAGATTTCAGGGCTTGGGGGACGGTGATACGTAACGTCCCTAGACTCTAGTTCAGGGACATGTAGTGGCATTATTTGGGGGAAGGCGATACGTAACACCTCAATATCATAGATTTGCACTTCTGACTCAAGTTAGGCGTATGAGGGGACTGTGATAAGTAACGCCCCCATGCGTAAGGTTTTCAGCAGACATTCAAAAATGATTTTCAAAAGCAGATTTTCAGAGACAGACATACAGGAAAAATGATTTTAAGAAAGAGTTTTCAATGAAAGTTTCTGAAATTTCAAATCAGAATAGATTTTAGAAAAGATTTTCAGAAAGTAAGTTATTTTCAGATAAGGAAAGAGATTTCATAAGAGATGACTTGAGATAAATTTAGTTTTAGAACCATGGATCTTTCAAAAAGTAATTTAGTTTCTAATTTATTTTAACTGTCCACTCACTTAGATCGTTCAAATGATCTAACCCCTCACTCTCAGTTTCTTTATTTTGTAGGTCTACCCGAAGGACGAGCTCGGGAGGATGGATACTAATAGAAGTAACTAGAGTGTTCGGTCTATCAGGTCAAGTCAGAGATAGGGTTCAGTCAAGTTATGTAAAGTCCAGTTCCAGATATCTGTATTGTAATGTTGTATATAAGCAATTGTGTATAGAGTTGTCAAGATAATTAATGTTGGGTGTTCGGTTGTCTGTGTACTGTTTTATATTTTATGTTATCGATTTGGGCAGTGGTCCCATATATGAGATTATATTTGAGAAAAGAGTATCAGTGTTGCTCGTAGTTAGAAATTCAGAGGCTCATGGGGATAATATAGCCTATTCCCTACCGATAGCATCTCCTAGATTGAGGATGTTACACAAACACCCTAATGACTGCCAACAGTATCCATCCTCTCGAGCTTGTCCTCCGGGTATACCTGTAAAATAAAAACACTGGGAGTGGGGGTTAGATCGTTTGAACGTCCTAGTGAGTGGACAATTTAAAACAGAAACTGAAATACTTTATGAAACATACATTTTTCTGAAATCCAAAATCATCTCAAGGAAAACTTAACTTTTCTCAAAACTTTTTCTTATCTGAAAATACATCTCTTTATGTGAAAACACTTTTGGAAATCTTTTGCGTGTAAAACTATGAGATTCTCATAAAACCATTTCTCTTGAGAACTCTTTCATAAAACTATCATTTTTGAAAATCATGTCTCTGAGAATCTGTAGAAACCTTGACTCATGGGGGCATTACATATCGACGTCCTTCATACGCCTAACTAGTGGTATTAGGGCATTACGTCCTACAGTCCTCCAAGCCACTACACTGAAGCCACGTGTGCAAATCCATGCCATTGGGGCATTACATATAGATATCCCCCAATGCATGCCACCTTTTGAAATCTATGATCTAGAGGCGTTACGTATCTTTGTCTCCCTAGTCCTAATCTACATGTGCACATGTTGTATCCCTCAATTCCAATAACCTTTAAAACCATAAGTCATATCTGAGGTGGGTTTTTCCCCCATGTCTCCAAAAGTCATAACTTCTTAAAACGTTCACATTCAGAAAGTAACTGAATTAAGCTTGGCTAATGCCCTGATCTGCGTAAAAGTAAGTCTGAAATCAAAACAAAAAGTACATATCAACTTGAAAAAAAAGGTCCACTCATAGATTAATAACTATTTCCAATGATCCTGGATGCGACTGAAGAGATTCCTGCGAAAAATCTACTTTGTCATGTATTCAAATATGGTTAGCATATATAAACTAGAAGCTAATCATGGGCATGGGTGTAGTGGATGCTCATGCATGTTGCAAACGTGTCGGGATAGCTAATATGTTAACTGACTTTAACATCCTAAGACGAATATGAAATGAGATGAAACAAGTCTTGCTGCGCGTCGCGACTCCAGGTCTTGCGTGTTGTGATGCTCATACGATCAAACTAAAACAAATAGCATTTCTTGTTACGCGTCACGACGCTAAGTGTTCCGCTTTGCGACTCTCACTTGATCAGACCTGAGGCAAAAAGCTTCTTCTTGCACCGTGTCACGATGACAAGTGTTGAGCATTGCGACATCCATACAAACAGAGTTGATGATGAGGTGTAATATCCCGAATATTTTTGGAATGCTCTGGAAGATTTCCGAATTGAAGTTTGGAATTCGAAAAAGGATGCTATTTAAAAATAAGAGTTTATGTGTTGGAAAATAGATCGAAATATTTTGAAGTGAAGACTCGTCGCATTGGAAAACGCGTATTTTCGAGAACCGGTTACGCGATTTCTAATTTTATCGTTATACCCATAAAAAAATTCGTTTCGGTTAAAAAAATTTCAAACGAATTCTAATTCAGATTATTCTTGAACCATCAGACTCATTTTTCCGAGACGAACAACTTTTATTTTTAACACTTTTCAAAACTTGCATTAGACTCGATTCAAAAATGTGAATTTTCGAGAAAGATTTATGGCAGGGGCCTGGTTGTAATTTTCGGGGTCTGAATGTAAATTTCAGAAATTTTCCTATAAATATCCCATAGTTTCTTCTTTTTGCAAAAATGGCAAAGGATCACAAATAACACCATTCGACCCCCCCTAAAACAGCGTTATGCTTTGTGAGTCTCGTCGGCCTACCAGCATGCCACCATCTGCCGACCGACGGCCTAGAGGGTGCGCCCAGCCACCCCTCGTCTGAAGGTAGCCGGTGGCAGCCCCAGGTCACCGCCTGAGGTCAGAAAAAGGGAGGAATGTGCGCACAAGTGGGTTTCCTTATCACGACTCGTCCCTTCATTTCATGACCCAAGCTACCCGCCAAATCGAAGCTCTCGAAGAATACTACAAGTTGGCGGTGATGGAATTTTTGTTACATGGATGGTTTCACGTGAAACGAGGAAGGAAGAATCGGATAAAATAATGACCTGTGGTGAATAGTAGCTCTTATTAGAATTTTGTTGATTCCAGCGCGTTCGTGGGATCGTTTGGAGTCTGTATATGCCCTCGAAATCTCCATAAGACCTCCCAATAAAAATCCGCAAATTTCAAGTTTATAGTTAAATGTTCGGATGTATCCAGTTGCTTCGTATAGTAGAGTATTGATATAAATTGAACTGCTTGAGTGTTAGTATATTGAATATGAGTATTTGAAAGAATCCGAGTGAAAACGGAACGAGTTTGATCGATCCGATAGAATATGCAAGTTTTCGATAAAAGTGGATTTTTGCGTATAATGATGTGTTTTGAATTTAATGATAGTTATGAGTTATAAAAGATATTATGAGAATGTTTGGATAAATCCGGATAGGTTCGGAGGGTTCAGAATTCTTCCGTTGCGTTTGTAGAAACTTTTTTCGTTGAATTTTCCAAAAATGCATAAACCGGGAATTTAAGTTAATTGACCATTTCGGTTAGTTTACTCATGTGGTTTCAGAACTTAGTGTACGAGTGTCATACATAAGAGGATTTAAGTCTGAGATTAGTAATCTAAAACAGCCCATAGAGAGCAAGCAAAACTAGTACTTTATTTGTGGTTTATCTACAGCTGCGGTCTATTCTATATTTGTATAACGACCTTGATCCGGGATCGTTCATGTGGTGACATGAGAATAGAGGCACCTTGTATGATATGATCATATAGGACCGGACCCAGATAGAAATGAGTATCTTATAATATCCGTTAAACATAGAAATTTATTTTATCTACTAGTGTTGGTTTCTATTATGGTCCCGGATCGATTATAAGCATGAAAAACATTGCGAATACATATCGACGAAGTTGCGGAATACTCACATCGATCGGTTGAGTCGATTTGAAGACGATTGAAGCCAAAATGCTCACTGTTTTGGCGCATGAACTGCAGCAGTCCACTGCCTCCAATTTCAGAAACTTTGAGATGCAAAACGGAGCTCCAAGCCTCGTTCGACGGATCCCGGCTCATGGGTGAACCTCCCTAACACCTTCGCAAGTCCCGTAAGTGTGCTAGCACTTGCGTTTTTGCAACAAAAACACACTCATGCTTCCCTTGAAGCTCACGGTTTTTCCTTGAAAAACCAGTAAGTTTTTAGCCCCTTTTGGGCGTGAAAAAGAAGAAAGAAAATGGGAGAGAGAGTTGTGTTTGGTTTCCAAATTTGTGTGTTATATACACTCATTTGAATTTCACAAGCATTTCATGTGAATTTGGCTTTATAAAGTCAAACAAATAAAAGCCAACAACCATTCCAACAACTCACATCAAGTCTTGTCAATCAATCAATCCAATCAATTATCACATCACTCAAAGTGACATGATTTGACGCTTGATGTGACGCTAGATGCGACTAGCGATTTGACGCTTGATTTGATTTGCCGCACTCGAATTCGAAATACGAATGCGCTCGCAAATAATCTCGGGCTCGGGTTCGCTAATTCTAAATTAACGAATTTTCCGTCGCGTCGTAATTAAATGATTACGCCTAGCGAATTCACTATTCACGTCGCTAATGAATTAACTCTAAATTAATTCGTTCGCCCGAATTAAAATCTAATTTTAATTCTGCGTCGAAATCTAATTTCGTTTAATATATCAAATATATTAATTTATCGATTAATTCCAAATTAATCGTTATCTTTCTCTTGACGATATTTTATCCTAGATAAAATATCTCCTTAATTAATCCTAGATTAATTTTCTCTCTCTTCTATATAATCCCAGATTATTAATGAGTGCGAGTTATGCGTCATCGGTGCATTATCGGGAAGCGACCCATGAGATCCCCGGATAATTCGGCAGTAAATACGGTCGTTGGAATATCCGAATCACGTACGTACCAAGTACTACGTTCTACCGATTTACGAGACAAGATCGGCTTCTAGCAAAGCACGAAGTCTATCCAATTCTCCGGTCATATTCATCTAAGAATATGTAAGATCTATATCAAGCGTAGTATACCAAGTATCGTGTATATCGGCCCAATATCGGATAGTCACGTGCTAGGGCTGGGGCTGGATAAGTGTCTGCCCCGTCCGAAGCACATATCGGATGTCTGGTAACTAGTCTCTATAATCGGATATACATGACCTTGTCATAATATCCCGATGGCCGGCCAGCACTTAAGAGCACTAATACCGTATCCTGCGTGACATCATCTCCACTATGACTGGAGTGATACTTCCGTCTTGACATCACACCCAATACTCTACGATTCTCAATATACCCAGCATGGCGTACATAGAACCGGTTAGAGTCCTGGACGACCTCAACTAAAGCATATTGATTGTCGTAAGCATTAGCGGTGCAAGTCTCAGGTTAAGACCATACACACCTACCCTGATGTCGGACTCCCATAGACACATAGTCATAATACCAATGGGATTCCGAGGGGTCTATCCAGAGCGAAGCTGTTTCCCGTACCATCGGTGAAACACAACCTCCTATCGCACTTACATGAGTATCCAATACCCAAATATATGAGAACTATGCCGTTGTGCCCTCACAACGCGCACAAGTGCAATACTAGCCTATTCCGCATTATCGATGTCCAGTCTCGATAATACTCCGGCTAGGGATATTTAATGATTAATCCTTCGTGGACTGATACTGTCTCATATCATTCTCAATCCAGGAACTAATCATAGGGACCTCTCTTCATTTATATATCTAAGGTGATCTAATCACAAATGATGAGAGTGCAATTTCCTTGTCACATAGTTAATTTGTACAACAACACTATGATCTGTACAAGTAGTGACGCTATGGGTCATATTATCCAACAACTAGATGGTCATATATGGATTTATCTTAATCCTGAGTGTTCTACGAACTCCTACATGGCAGGCTATGTTGTAACATCCCGCCCGAAACCAAAATGCTACCAGAAGGAGATAAGAAAACCCATCTCCATAAGTCTATATTTCTACTAAAATTTCGGCATGACCTTTGCTAAAAATAATGAAACCTGGATCCAAGTCCAGCACCTCGAGGTGTCCTGGAAAAAAGAATTCAAAAGCAATCTTCTCCACTCATGCAAATAGGCCTCCGGCCCGACAAATCTCAACTTATATGTAAATAGGCCTCCGGCCTGACATAAAACAAATAACTACGTGCTCAGCACGATTAAAACTACAAATGTGATACAAATAAATAAAACTAAGGCTGTGAGCCAAACACACGTCCCAGAACCATTTAATGACTCAAGACCGACTTGGCTGCATCGGGGTATTCCGCTGTCTGCAAGACGCCTCTAGAATATTCTAACACTGTAAGTCCAATGCGAACCTGTAAAACTAGCAAACAGTCGGGGTGTGAGCTATAAAGCCCAGTAAGTAACTCACGTCTTATGTAAATTTATCAAGTAACAATATGAACTTAAATAGAAATCAGATATGTGTAAGTACACAAACTTATAAATTACATCCTTACCCGATGGCCGTTTACTTATGTTATACCTGGATAATTTACTTAATGTATTGAATGCAACACTGTAGTAAACTTATCTTCTCGATTCCACATTATATTTCACATCTACGAAATTCGGATATCTCTCATACACCAATCTAGAAGCATTCATCCACATATGTACATATTCTTTTTCCACATTATAGCTATACTTTATATACTAACAACATCATATTTTCTCCTAACTGGAACTAATTTATTATCTACCAAACCACCCAAACTCATGGATAAGGCCAACCCAAACCCGTGGTGGTTTAGTGAGCTTAAACTATGGCTGGTTACTTCATATAGATTCGTAAGCTAAAACATAAACATTAACTAACTATGAGCTATAAAACTTTTACTGAAACACTGAGATGAAACCTTAGACCTTCATATAATAGAAGATACTGACTCTTGATTCCATCCATTGGAATCCTCACAACTGCATTCTAAGTGTGGTATATATCTAACACTTAACCTTTACATTAACATCACATATCGACCATGCATTTCAATAGACAATTTATAAATAGGTACATACTCATAACATACTACGATACAACTCATCAAATAGAACTGGGTATCATTGAACTTCCATATCAATGAAAATATCTTAAGAAAGCCAATCATTCTGAAAATTATTTTCTTGTCTGAAAACAAATCTCTCCCTTTGATTTTTTTTTTTTTTGGAAATCCTTTATGTCTGTAAAACTCTGAAATTCTCTTAAAACTATTTCTCTTGAAAACTCGTTTATAAACCATCATTTTCTGTAAATCGATCCCTGAAAATCCATTTCTGAAAATCTGTTTCTAAAAAATCTATATCTGTAAGATATGTTCTGAAAACTATCTCTGAAACTGATTTCTAAAAATTGTTTTTGAAAAACTGGTCTCTGTCTCTGAAAACCTGACGTATGGGGGCGTTACGTATCGGCATCCCCCCATACGCCTAACTAGAGCCAGGAATGCAAACCCATGACTTTGGGGCGTTACATATCGCTGTCCCCAAAAGCATGCCTCTTCTGTCCCTGAAACTAGTGGTCTTAGGGAGTTACGTATCGCCGCCCCCAAGCCACTGAACTAGAACTGAGGGTGCAGATCTATACTACCCTTCAAGCTCTGAAACTAAGATCTATGGGCATCTGTCATCCCTAGTCCTGAACTAGGATCTGGGGGCGTTACGTATCGTCGTCCCCCCAGTCCTCTAAATGTGCACATATCAACCGTCAATTCCATGTCTGTATCAAGTTACATACTGAGGTGGATTTTCTCCACATACCCTGAAAAATCACAAAACTCATGCTATTTAAATCAAGTCTTTTTGAAACATACTTTTTCTTTAAAACAACTGGAAATAAATCTGTCTAACTTCCTATGTGCGAAAACATAAGTCTTTACACAAAACAATATGAAGGAAAAGAAAAATCAACTGGAAATAAAATGTCATCTTACTATAACTAGGATCCAGGGGCGTTATGCATCGCCGTCCCCCTAAACCTGGATCTGTATCTGTCAATGTGCATTGTGTCACCCTCTAGGTACGCAAAATTCATATGCATCAACATATCAATCATATGATCACGTAAGTCAAGCAATGAAATGCAATGCAAAGCAATAACATTATCCATATACACAATAGTAAAGCCAACTACACTCCATTACGAGCTGGTGACATCTCACTCATCCAATACATACAAAATGGATCCGTACCCCATTTCAACAAACGCATCTATATGAAAAATGCTCGCACATGTCACTAAACATATCAACACATTTCATACATTGGTTCCACACTCTGACCAAAACTAGACTGGAATATGGAAAACTTCGTTAAAACTTTTAACAAAAATTTACATCTCGCGTACTGAAAATGCGTTCTATTAGGAGATATGCTTAACTAGGAAAATATAACGACAACTTGTGCTAAACATTTCTTGCTGATACTAGTTTGCTATCTAGAAACCCGACATTATGCATACTTTTAGAAAATTTGTTTCTATACATGCTCTCTTACGAATCTTATTGACAATACCACTGAAAGTTCTCATTTTATATATTCTAAGACTCCATAACTACTGTCACATATTCCTACGAGTCTAAAATCTACATATAAGTATACAATTAGTTATCATGCCTTATCTACCTAAAGCAAGATCACAATGAGGTACTTACCTGGGGTTCATGTTATTCTTTAGCTCTCTCTTTCTCCATCAAGATTTCAAGGCCATGTGCTGGAATCGACAGAATTTCGATCGGACCTACTGTTAATTCTAAGTTACTGTTCACCACCGTTTATTCCCCTCGTTTTGCATGTAACCGAGCACGGATCGGAAAAATCATCACCGCCATCTTATAGTACTCTCTGAGGGCTTCGATTTGGCGGGTGGCTAGGCTCGTGAAATGAAACGACGAGCCGAGATCGGGAAACCCAAGCTCGCGTCTTTCTCCCATTTTTTATCGCTGTTCTGGCTGCCCAATGGGGAATCACGGCCACCACGTGGCCGGCCTAGTCGAGATGAAGCCGGCGGTGTCGGCGCGCACCGTCGGAGGTTACCGGTCGGCCGTGCGCCGGCCACACCTTCATTTCTCTCTATTCTTCCTATCTCTCTCGTATCTCCTATGTTTACTTCTTTTTTCATGCAAATAACAAAAAGTAACTTATAGTATCATTTCTCTTGAAATTACTAAATTACCCCTACTTAGAAGGGTATTTTCGAAAATCAACTATTTTGAAGCCCTCCTGATGTGATTTTCGAAAAGTGTTCAACATGAAAGTTGTTCGTCTCAGAAAATCGAGTCTGATGATTTAAAAATCAACTCAATCGGAGTTCTTTTTCTATCTTTATAGCTTAAATAAGAAATTTTCTCTGTATAAAATAATATACATAAATCGCTTAAGCGGTTCTTTCATGTCACGCAATTTGCAATACATCAAATATCTATTTTAAAATATTTCGAGCTACATTTCAACACTCTTTTTCTCCGATATAGTCTCATTTGAGACCTTATCTACAATACAAAATCCTTCCGGAAGAGTTTCTGAATTTCTGGATGTTACATATGTCCTTTGATTTACTAAGGTGAGGTTGGTGAAGTAGTCTCTGCCAATAACTACATATTTTGGGGACATGGTTTGATGTGTAGTTGAGAATATTTTACATAGACATGGAGTTCACTCATTCTTACAAGAAGTAGACGAGTATATTTCTTAAGGGTTGATTCGGTACTTGAACGATTAGAGCATTCAAGTTTTTCTATTGTAAAAAGAAAGATTAATATTCATAAGAGTTATGAATAAATTGTTTATTAGAGAATCAATGGTACTTAAAGTAGAAAATAATTTGAGAGGTATAACGAACTTATGACTCAGCTCTAATTATAAGATACCCGTGAATGGCCAATCCATATGTAATGACTATATAGATGGACACCGAAGTTGTTCGACTTATATTTTCCATCTACGGCAACAAGAGTGCAACTTCAAGTTTTTAATGGAATATTGCGAAGTTAATAATTCAGAATGTTTAATTAAAGCATTTAATTAATATATCGAGATTATTGGAGCTCGGAACTGTAGGTCCATTTGGACTCAGTTCTAGCTCGATTAACTGTAGTAAACATAATATA